>CM056995.1:3091098-3630438 GCA_029891345.1 Dryococelus australis
ACTGCAAAGACCCTTTTCAATATCTTGAGTCCAATTTTCGCATTTCGTCCATTTTAAACTTAAATATTTCTCACATTACAATGATCAAACATAGAAGCATGGACATATTGTTAAGTACAATTTTTTCTATTAATTTGAAAACCTACAATTACAAAATCAGATATGTCGAATTGTAAATTATTAAACTGATCTTTTACATCAAAGTTAAAAACAGCTGTTCCAGTTGGAACTTCTTTTTCTAAAAATTGGCAATAATTAAAACTAATAGATTTTTTAGACTGTTTGTATATTTTTTCTTTGATTGCAATGGCTGTGTTATATTCGTATTCTACAATAGGACATATCATTTCTAATTCTTTAATATCAATACTACCTGGATCGGCATAACTTGTCGCAGGTGTGACAACTGTGTTCATATACATATAAACAATTATTATAATATGAATTACATAAAGTTGCAGCAGAAAATTTATATTATCTGCCAACTCCGGAAGAAACATAATTTGAAATAGAATTATTTACAAAACCTCATTTGGGTGTTACTCCATTAAAAGATTTGCCACCTATAGCAGGTGTTTCTACTATAAATCTCGGAATAGAAATTGCAAAAAGAATTAATGTTATTAATGAAACATTTGGTTTACGTGGAGTTGGGGAACATTTTTACATTGGTGATACAAAAGTAAGGCTAAATAAAGCTACACTATTTGTTAAGGATAAAGAACAAAATTTGACACCAGGACTTTGTAATTTGTTAACAAAAAAAAACACAATCAGATCTTGAGTGTAAATATACTACTAATGACCTTGAAAATTATAAAGCTGACAACAGTTTGCAAAAAGAAGCTTTATTTATGTATATATTAATTTATGTTAGCTAAAAATATCCCAATTGGAGAAAAAATTGCATCTGCTGCTATTGCTTCAACAATGTTTACAAAAAGAAAATTAGGTTGTGGCATTAAAATGTGTAATTAATCATATAATTATTTTGTTACTTATTCAATATTTTTCTATATAAATGAAGATAAAAAGCTTAACTTTCGATACACCTATTTTTCAATTAAGAGACTTGGTTATATATAAATAAAAAATTTAAAGAAGGCAAAGGTTTCTTGCTAACCTTGTCATTGTCAATACTAAAAAAATATTAAAATAAAAAACAGGAAGTGGTTTACACCATGGTGGATTTTTACCAATTTTATTTGCAGCTGTAGGTGCACTCGGTGCTTTAGCTGGAGGAGCTAGTGCAGTTTATAATTCCGTAGAACAAAAAAAAAGAACAACAGAGACACAATTTGGCAATGGAAAATAAAACTGGAAGTGGTGTAGTTGCAAAAAAAAGAGGAAGGCTAAAAAAAATTTGACTGTATACCCACTACCTAATATCCACATTAAAAACTACATAAAAAAAATTAAATATTAAAAATTTCAGAAATGTTTATACGATTGACGAACTACCAAATAGAATGCACAAAAATTAATGTGCTGTGGTTAATTTTGACATTTCAACAAATCCTGGTAGTCATTGGGTTTGCTATTTTAAAGAAAATAATGATGTTTACTATTTTGATTCATTTGGAGGCAATATTCCTACCAACTTAACTAATTATTTTAACAACATAAATATTTATTACAATGATGACAGAATTCAGAATTTTAATTCAGTTATTTGTGGACATCTATGTTTAATTCTTTTATGTCTTTTTTGAGAGAATTTAAATTTTTAATGAAATAATTTCTATGTTATTAAATGGCTGATATATTCGGAAAACCATTAATCAAATCTTTAAATAAAATTTTTGAGCCTAGTGCTTATGCTTTAAAATCATATGTAGAGTCACAGTGCAATACCAGTGCTTTTGCTTTAAAATCATATGTAGAGTCACAATGCAATACCAGTGCTTATGCTTTACAAAGTGAACTAAGCACTTGCTTTTATTACACAAAGTCGTATTATAGGGGAACCTGTAGATAGTAAATTCGCAGTCAATAAAATATATTTTGATATAGATATAGCACATTATGCATTAAAAAAGGATGTAGATTCAAAATATTAAAATATTGTTTCTGATTATGCATTAAAAACAATGTTGAATCAAAATACAATAATAGTGTTTCTGATTTAAAAACATATGCAGATTCAAAATACAATACTATTTCTTCTACTTTACAATATCAAATAAGTAAAGTTTTTGCTTATACAATAAATTATGTTTCTTTTCAACATCATAGAATTACTAGTCTGGCTGATACTATAGATGGAATTGATGCGCTCAAGAAAAGATATTTCAATAAAGAAATAGCTGATAAATCGCAAAATTTTAACAAATCTCCGTTTTGAATGATTGTGATATACTTGGTAACACAAAAATTGGGGGGGGGGGGGGGGGGGGGGGGGGAAGCAAAGAAGACTCCGATAAAGAATTAGATGTTAAATTGCAAAATTTAAACTTGAAAGTAGAAAAATTTAAGGAAGAAAAATCTCATGTATTTTATTTATGTGGAATAAAAATAATAATGATTTTTGCATGGACGATGATTTAAATTTGTTTTCTTTTTTGATGGATTGTACTGTTTATGAAATAATTTCTGATAATTTATCTGATGATACTCTAACTTATTGAGGGAACTACGAACATAGATTTGCAGTAAGACTTTTGATGTTAACAGAGTTGCATTTTTAACTTTTAAATTAAAAAAAAAATTTATCTAATTATTTTGTTGATGGAATGTTGACTACAATAGGATTATTCGTAAAATACAAAATTAACTATATATTTTTTTTACTATTAAATGGAGAATACTTGGTGTTTGAAGTGCAAGAATGTAGCTAAGAATTATAATATATAAAAACTGAAATTACAAAAAATTGACGATTAGTTCAGAAAAGTAAGTGCTCTCTCTATATGCAATTCTAATAAATCAACATTTTTGAAGAAAAAAAATTTGCCCGATGTAAGAGAAGGCATAATAAACAAATTATATAAACTTGCACAAAAAATGTTTCCAATAAGAAAAGTAATTTTGTATGGAATTTATGATTTATGGCAAATTGATCTTGTTGAAATGGATACTGGCAATTTGAAAGGCATATTGCTTATAAATAATGGTTACAAATAAAATATGGCATTTATTGGTGTATTTTCAAAGTTAGCAGTTGCTTTACCAATTAAAGATAAAACAGCCAATAATGTAGCAAATGCTTTAGAATCTATATTAGTTAAAAGAAAACTAAATAATTTACAAAACAACAATTTTAGTTTAGAATTTTACAATAAAATATTTAGTGAACTTATACAAAAATATAATATCAATTACTATTCTACATTCAGTGAATTTAAAGCCAGTGTGTAGAAAGATTTAATCAAACAATGAAGAATAAAATGTGGAAGAAATTTGCTTTGAATGGCAATTACAAGTGGGTAACATTATTAGAAGATTTAGTGAAAGAATATAACAATACAAAGCACAGTACTATTTGCATGAAACCAATTGAAATTAATAAGACCAATGAAAAATAAAAAAAAATTAAGACAACAAGATTTTGTAGACATGATTACTAAACCAAAATACAAAGTTGGATATATTGTATGCTTGAGCAAAGGTAAGGGTTTTTGAAAAGGGTTATACAGCTTATTGGACAACAGAATTAATGACCATTTTTGAAGTTTTAAGTTTTGATGTGCCAACTTACAAACTGAAATATGACAAAGGGGAAGAAATAAAAAGCAGTTTTTATGAATATGAAATTATGAAAACAAGCTAAACTATCCTGATAAATATTTGGTCAAAAAAGTTTTAAAAACAAAAGGCGATAAAATTTAGGTAAAATGGTTGGGTTTTGATAACTCGCATAGTTCTTGGATTAATAAAACAGATGTGTGAAATTGAATATTAAAATGAAAAATTAGTTTCTTACTCAATTTGACCAAGAATATTAATATCATTAATCAATTGTTGCTGAGTATAATTATTTCGGACAATATTAAAATAGTTACAAAAACACTCAACCTAATTATTATTGCTTCTTTCATTCTTTGATATAAATTCATAGAATTTGGAATATAATCTGACGGCGGCTAACAGCCAGTGGCGCTAAGCCCATGACCGCGCTCTCCATGCATGTGACACGTGTACATGTATGTGCGCAAAGAGGCTCCAATTTGAACTTTCCTATAACGAAATATTATTTGTAGTGCAAAATGTGCCTTTTTATATTTCAGGTTCAAAAATGTATGATTGTCAATGTTGCAAAATATTTGGTTATGAATTCAAAGTGCGCGCTGCGGAGAGATTAAGAACAGTAATATTCCGGCGTGAATGCCGTCAGAAAGAGACATTAAAACTATACAGAAAATTAATAACAAAATTCTAAAATGTTAAACAATATTTAAATTCTTTTGTGTCACTTTATTTTCATATGTAAAAGGTTTACTCAGCATGCATAGCATTTCCGCTTATGTGAACCCTGTAGGCAGCCATGGGAGGTTCGTGCGATGCTAGCCTCGGTGCAGTCGTTGTAGGAGGTCTGGCGAGGTAAGATGCTGTCACGTACGCACTTCAAACTTTTTGCACTGAAGTAGTTTACCATAGCTCTTTCTTAGTATACCGGTTTAAACTTTGCTCGTGTACATTTTTGCCAGATAATTTCCCCATTATTATGCTTCTGCTTAAAATAATAATTTGTGCCCTCTGGGCTCTTTGAAACTTAAATGAGGAGAAAGGGAGAAAGATGTCGGAGAGGTCATGCGACCCGCGCAACTTGTATCAGATGTCATCTTTTGCGACTACTTGGTTCATAACCGCCAAGTCAATATCTGCACCATTCATGCAGTTTGAGAAATTATTTGTGTAATATCATGTACACCATAATTTTATTCAGGGTTCTATGTCAATTTTATTCAGGGTTCAATGTATATTTCGTGTAATTGATGATTTGTATGTCTGACCATGCTGTCATTTTCAATGTCTGATTTTCTTGCCATCTGGCATACTAGAAGCTCTAAACTGATTCAATCTGCAATGGAATAATTTTCCCAACCAGAATATTTTGTTTGACCAGAGTTTGCCATCTTTGCGGAGAAATAAAACAGTTTCACCTGCACCATGTTCTTCGCTACAACACTTATCCAGCGGCATCCGTATTGTATAATACTGCTTTCACGCGCTTGCATGTTTATTGTGACCACTCATGTTGAGCCCCATCATTTTCCAAGTGTATTTGTGGGATTGTATGTAATTTGTACAGTGACATTATTTCCGTCCAAGCCGGCTATGTATATAGGCCGTCACCTGACTAACCACGAGCAGCAAGACAAGCCCTGACAAGTCAGCGTTAGTGATGCCAAATAATCACACGTGTTCATGTAACTTGTTCATTTTTGTCTCATTTCATTATTCTCTGCGCCCTATCTTCACGGAAAATCGTTAGTCCACCCTAGCGGCTGGCGACCCCCTTCCCTTGTGAAGATTGTGTTTTCAAACACCACAGAGAAGTCATCCATCTAGGAAGTGCACCAGAGTAATTTCGAGCTGGGGAGCCCCCAATCGGAGATGGCTAGACACGACCGCGAGTAATTCATAAATAAATCCCTGGCACATTTTCTTTGTACGAGTGGTAATAATAAAAGGAAGTGGTACAGTGCATCAAGTGTTTTCTCTTTGTAATGACAGCTACCTCTTGCCATTGTTTTCTAAAAGTTTAGTAATGATGTTTATTAATGCAAAGTGTATTGTAATTACGCTTGGGTGAGACGGACACACAGAACCCACAGCATCACTGAGAACCCTGAGTCTCAACAGTGCGGTGACTGGGAAACATCGCTGGCGCCCTCATTTGTATTCACAAGCACCATCATATAACTTTAAAAGAACATAAGTTGGATTTAAATTTTGATTTTGTGTTTGTGGTTCAACATGAGGGGTCATTTCTCTGATTACCTCATTTCTGTGAGCTATTCCATCTAATGCCATATGAACTGACTATCTTAAGTTTTCAGTATGTTCATCTTTAATTTTGTTGAAGTCCTTTAAGTTTCCAATATGGCCACCTTGAATTCTATTTATATTCTTTAAATGATTAAATTTAATTTTGTTGATTTTATTATATGCTCTTTTTGGCCTTTGTATAAATACTTTATTTCTTTTCTAATCTTATATTCACCATGGTTTCTAATTGATGGAATAACTTCTTCAAATATCCATCTTTTAAAAACTTTAGCAATTTCACTACGTGAACTAAAAATAAGTTAATCAAAACCAGGCTCACTAATATAAATTGCTTGCGTATCAAAATTGGTGGGATGAATATTTCATATATAAAGTTTTCTTATATTTTAACAAGATTTGTTTTTGTTATGCATCTTTCTGATTAGAATATTCTAAAACATCACAGAGATCCTTTCCTCTAAATCAAGGATTATTTTCCTCATCAATAATCATAAAAACCTTATTACATTTGTAAATAAGTTTGTTGTTATTTATGTCCAGAATTGACTCTTTTTTTATATGCGAACTTATGCGCAAGTGAAATTGGTGAGTTGTAATAAGTATTTTTATATACATACTTTTTTCTATAAAGAAAATGTAAAATTGAAGAATATATAATTTTAAAAATATAGATCAAATTCATTGATAAATACAGCAGATTTTTTATTGCCTCTCAAGGTGAACTGTCAGTTCACCTTTAATAAATTTTGTCTCCTTCGATCATCTTGATTAACATTGGCTCCTTGAGTAGGATATATTTTAAGCCTCTTCTGCAAGCTAAATCAGCTTAACTTAGTTAAATTTCAGCACCAAATTGTTTGTTCTTCTTAATAATTTTTTTTTTTTTTTTGTAAATCAAAGATGGAATCTCTGCTAATCAAGTTAAACTATTCGTTTAAATTCACCAAACTGCAAAATCTAGAAAAAAAATTGTTTACTGCTATGGATTTAAAATTTATGAATCCAATTTTGGTAAAAAAAATTAACTGTATTCTAGACGGCAAGTTAAAAATTTCATTAGCAGAGCGCTATGTGAAGATATTAGATAAAATTCCTTGAAACTATTAAATGAGAAGGAAATTTTTATGTCATATAGTGGCTTAAAAGAAATGAAAATTGGAAAATTTATGCATGATATAGAGTTATTTTAAGTGCATTTTAAGCATTAGTTAATTTTTTAAAGTTCTTTTTAATAAATTTATTTCTTTATAAATAAACATGACCTCGCCTGTCTGCCCCTGCAGTTTGTCCAGTGTTTTAAAAGGTGGCAGTGGCTCGTGGCTTCCTTCATATAGATTAGATAAAGCCTCTGAAGATTTAAAAAATTTAGTTCACAAATTTCATTAAAATTTACAAAGACTGCAATTACCACTCTTAGATAACATTGACAATAAATATGAATTTCGAGAAATGGGTGAATATCTAGACCAAATAGAAGAAGTTTTTATAAAATTAGTAGAGTATCGAATATAAACATTTTGTTTGAAGTCAATTTTATTTCTTAATGAATTTGGTTTTATATAGAATTTTTAGCAGTTTGTTTATTGTTTTTATTTTTTACATGTAAATAAATTTCTTGCCTTATAAATATAAATGGAATTATCACCCTCTTACAAAATGGAAAATAATACCATATGTAAAAAATGTGGTAAATTTTTAAAAGTGAATGTTTTCCACAACATAAACACTCAAAAGATAAGCACACTAACCGCTGTAAAAAATGTATCAATGAATATTCCAGAAGTGACTATGAGTAAAATAAAGAGAAGGTACTATGCGAATGTGGAAAATCTGTTTGCAAGGTAAATCTCGAAAAGCATAAAAATACTAAATTGCACAATACATATGAAACTTTACAAGGTGATCACTCAACTAAGACATGCTGTGTATGCAAGGAGAATAAGCCTATTGTTTCTATTGCGTCTCATAAAAGCACAATAGATTAGCATTTTAACACTTTCAAAAAATTGTTATACCAAATATGCCAAACGATATTATTAGTCAAAGAAAGAAAAAAATACAATGCGAATGCAGAAAATATGTATATAATCATTCTCTAAAAAAAGCATAAAAGTAGTAAATCACACAATGCAGTGATAGATATTCTAAATGAAATACAGTATTCACAGACTTCATAAATGTTATTATATTTTATTATATATAAATGACAATGCTCAACTCAATAAGCAATCTGAAAGAAAACAGATTGCACATTTTGAGAATTATAAGTAGAGAATTAAATATTAAAAAATTATATAAATTACATAAAGATGATCTTATTACAAGTATTGTTCAAAACAGAGAATATAAATTAAAAAATCCTGTCGAGAATCTAAATGTTGTAACAGTTGCGGAATTAAGAACTGAAGCTAAAATCTTTAACATAAATAATATATATAATTTAAGAAAAGCTTATTTTATTACAGCTCTTTGCCAATAATTAAAAATGAATATAGAAAAAGAAACTTTGTAAATTTGCCTTTTCCAAATGGCAAAATAATATACAGAAAAGTAAGAAAAGATTTAAAAGAAATTTTCCCCCTTTCCACTAATGTGTATGTGAACAACAAAAACAGAAAAACCAATAAAACCTACACAGTCGAAAAGCTTTTAAATGCAGTTTATCAACATTTAACATTGAAAATAAATGTAGTGTTGCCAGGAATTTTTTAATTTCAGTAAAGGAAAAAGTGTTTAAAATAATACGCAATCAACTTATAAAACTTAGAGCTATGAAGACTAACATTAAACTTTTCACCCATTTTCTAAGCCGGAAAACTGACAAGAAACGAATATTTGAAGACATTCAATCACACACATTTACAATATTGAACGAATGATACATTAAAAAGATTTACAAACAAACAAAAGAAGAAATACTCACACAAATAGAAAACATTAAAAGAAGTACTTCAGATTGGCCCTTAAATAGTATAGTTGTGTTGCAACTAGCCACAAACAAGTATAATCCATTAAATGGAGCATCTTATATTGAACTACCAGAAGTGATTAAGAATAAAAAAGCATGCATTAATGTAAAAACTGAAGATCAAAAATGTTTTCTTTGGGCAATTAAGTCTGCATTGTTTCCAGTAGAAAAAGACCCACAAAGAGTATCTAAATATTAAAAATGTGGGTCTTAATATCGACAAAGCATTAGATAAAAATGAATATCCTATAAAAATTGACGATATACTAAAAATAGAAAACCAAATTGATGTCTCTATAAATGTTTACTCTATTGATGATAGGTCTACAGTATATCCATTAAAGCTTAAAAAAAATTAAATTGACAAACATATAAATTTACTTTTTTTCAAAGATGTTAAAAATTCGCATTACTGTGGATTTTTATCTAAACTGCTTTCAGCACAAAAAAATTAACACACAAGTAAAATATGTTTATGCGATATGTATCTTCAATTATTTTACTCTCAAGAAAGATGAAATAAACATACAGAAGACTACTCTAAAAATGAAGCAGTAAAAATCTCATTACCTTCAAAAGGCGAACAAATAAAATTTAAAAACAACAAACAATCTACGAAAGTTCCTTTCACAATATGTGCACATTTCGAATCAATTCTAAAGAAAATATCAACAGTTAAGCCAAATCCAAGAGAAATAAAAAAATTTCAATTGATCCAAAAAAAATATCCAGTTTCAACAGATGATATCGATAATAGCTTTTATAAGGTGGTACTCAAAGAAATATACAAACTTACTGACAAAAAAATAAATAAAATTGATTGAAAGATGAAGAAATTATAAAAGAAGTGGAAGAGATCGGGCAAATTTATTTGCAAATTGAATGAACGCATCAACTTACAAAAGAAGAAAAAACAAGATACAATAAATCTAGAAAATGCACTGTATGCAAGTGTGAATATACGAAGGACAATAAAAAAGTAGGCCATCACGATCATATATTTGGAAAATATATTAACCCAATATGCAACAATTGTAATCTACAATTAAAATTACCAAATTTTGTACCAAATAATTTTCATAACTTAGCTGGTTATGATGCTCACTTAATTATTAAAGAGCTTGGTTATGATGAAAAAAAGATAGACTTGCTTGCAAATAACAAAGAAAAGTTTATCACTTTTGGGAAAAAAACAGAAAAGTTAAAGTTACGGTTTATTTACACATTTAAATTTATGGCAAGTAGTTTAGATAAATTATCGTCTAATTTAACTGAAGAACAAATGAAACATACACAAAAACATTTTCCTCAAGATAGAGTATGACAGTTTAAAAAAAATTAAACGAAACTCAACTTCCACCAAAGAGGGAATTTAACAATAAATTAAATGAATCTGACATCTGAGGATAAATATGAGCATGCAAAAAATATACGGAATCAATTTAATATTAAAAATCTTGGTGAACAATGTATATGAAAAAAGTGATGTACTGCAGTTGACAGTTATATTTCAAAAAATTTTTGAGATAAATGTATAAATGCATATGGTCTAGACCCTTTGTGTTATTTTAGTGTGTCAGTATTATCTTGGTATGCAATGTTAAAATGACTAAACAACCATGAGAATTATTATATGATTTTGATAGAAAAGGGTATAAGAGGTCGAATATCGCAATGTTGTAGGTGATATATTAAAACCAATAACAAATATTTAGAAGATTTTAATTCAAATCAAGATTCTAATGATTTAGCTTATCTCATTGCAAATAATTTATCTGGTTGGACAATGTTGCAACATTTACCATATGGAGGTTTCGAATAGATTGATTATACAGAATTTAATTTTGGCGAGAATATATATTAAATTTAAAGAAGAATCATAACATGTCTACATATTAGAAGTTGATTTAGAATATCCATAAGAACTACATATTTTCCCAAAGATCTTCCATTTTGTCCAGGAACAAATGACTCTAAACTATTAACAACTTTACACAACAAAGAAAAAAAAAAAACTACATTATCGCAGTTTAAAATATTTGATGCCTGCTAACAGCTGGCGGCACCAGAGCCCATGATGGCACTCGCCACACATGTGTCACGTGTCCTGCACGTGCGCAAAGAGACCAATATTTCGAACTTTCATATAACTGCAATTTTTCAGTGTAAAATGTGATTTGTATTTGCAGGGTTTAATATGTCTTACAATGTTTTGA
This sequence comes from Dryococelus australis, assembly GCA_029891345.1. NCBI lineage: Eukaryota > Metazoa > Arthropoda > Insecta > Phasmatodea > Phasmatidae > Dryococelus > Dryococelus australis. The sequence goes on from CM056995.1 coordinate 3,102,235, forward strand.
AGTGTTTGCTGTTATTTAAAAATTGTTTGGTTATGAAATTCAAAGTGCCCACTGCACAAGATTAAGAACACTAATATTCTGGCCTGAACGCCACCATAAAGAGACACTGAAATTAATATGAAAAATCCACAGGAAAATTATAAAATGTAAAACAGTATTTGATTTAATTTATGCCATTTGATTTTCAATAGTAAAATATTTTACTCGGCGTGCATAGCACTTCCGCGTATGTGAACCCTGTAGGCAGCCATGGTAGGTCCGTGCGACGCTTGCATATGGACAGTCTGTCAAGGAGAGCTGGCGAGGTAAGACACTGTCACGTACACACTACAACTTTTGTTCACTGATGTAGGTTTCCATAGTCAATTTAGTTTACTGGTCAACATTTGCTCACGTTCGTTTGCCAGACATTTTCCCTAGCATTAAGCTTCCGCTTGACTAATTTTTTCGCCCTTGTGGCATTGTTAACTTAATCAAGGAGAAGGAGAAAATGTCGGAGAGGTCATGCGACCTGCGAAACTTGGAATCAGGCGCCATCGGCCTATGTTAGTGGCGTTTCATCGTAATTACGGCATTATTGCTGTGTGCAATTTTAAGGGCTTTGTTTTCATGTATTTATTTTAAGGGTATTTTCATGTTTGAATATTTTACGGCAACATCACGTACAACCACGTGGCGAATCTATGCCAAGTATATGTCTACGCCATCATTGCGTTTGAGCACTTATTTATGTAATATTGTATGTGCAGTATTTTATTCAGCGTTCAATGTCAAATTTTGTCAGGGTTCCGTGTAATTTTCACGTAAATGGATGCTATTGTGTTTGACCACGCAGTCACTTTCATGTTAGATTTTACCACAATCAGGCATGCTGCATGCCTGTAATCATATAAATCGTAAAGAGAATAATTTTCTCTATGAGTTTTTGTTGGATTATAATTTACCATTTTCACAAAGAAATATTGCAATTCTACCTGCACCACGTGGTCCACTACGAACTTCATTCAGCAGCATCTGTGCCATCTAAACTTGTTTTCACACATGTGTGTGTTTATTGTGAATACTCAGCTCATGCCCCATGATCTTTTAACGGTCTTTATGTATTTTGTGTAATTTTTGCAATTTGTGTACGGTGCAATTACTTCCATCCTAGCCGGCTCTGTCTATAGGCCGTCACCACACTACCCACGTGCTGGCGGGCGACTCCAGATGAGTTTGCGTTAGTGATGCCGATTAGTCATACATGTTAATATGTTTCATCAAGTATTTTCATTTGTAATTCACAGTGTCCTTTCTTCAGGGAAAAATTGTCAGTCCACCCTAGCAACTGTCTGCCCTCTTCCTTTCTGAAGATTGTGTTTTCATTCACCGCGGTGAGATCATCCATCTAGGTGTGCACCAGATTGATTGTAGGCTGGGGAACACCCAAGCAGAATTGGCTAGTCATGACAGAGAGTATCATAATTTCATTGGCACGTTGATCTGTATGAGCAATAATAATAAAAACAAGTCTACAGTGAACGTACCTCTTTTATTCAGTAGTGACAGTGTCCTAGCCACATGTGTTTTATTAAGTGCTTATTTTCAAAGTGATGTTTAGTAAAAGTTTAGTATTGCTTACGGGTTTGTAAGTATGCACGGGTGAGACGGATACACAGAACCCACAGCATTCCTGAGAACCCTTATCTCAATAGTGCGGTGATTGGGACTGGCACTGGCACCCATATTACCAGTAAATATTTGTGTCATCGTTCATCTCGTATCTCACCCGGCGGCATCATAGTGCATAAATAATCATTTGAAGAGTATAAAAATACATAGAATATTGAAGTTTAATCCGTCTGATTGGTTTAAGAAGTACATAGATTTGAATACGTTGGTGAGAACTTATGCCAAAAATTAATTTGAAGAAGATTTTGATAAACTGATGAATAATTCTGTGTTTGGTAGAACAATGGAAAATATAAGAAACAGAGTAGATATAAGGCTGGTTTCAAGTGAAAAAATTTGCGAAAAATTAGTTGCTAAACCCAATTTCAAAATAAGTAACATATTTAATGAGAATCTTGCAGCTATTTACATGAATAAAACTAATGTAAAATTTAATAAGCCTATTTATGTTGGCACGTAAATTTTAGATGTATCAAAAGAGTCAATGTATGATTTTCATTATAAAGTGATGAATGCCATTACGAAGATAAAATTGAATTGTGCTTTCAAGATACTGACTCTTATTTTTATAACATTAAAACAGAGGATTTTTATGAAGACATGTAGTCGATATTAGATAATTTTGATACAAGTGATTATCCAAATGACAATATATATAACCTGCCACAAACATATAAAAAAGTTCTAAGCAAAATGAAAGATGAATGTAAAAGTAAAATAATTAAAGAATTTGTTTGTTTAAGAGTAAACATGTATGCCTACAGAGTTGAGGATAAAGAAAACAAAAGAGCGAAAGGTGTGGAAAAGGTGTAGCCAATAATAGAATTACATTTGAAGACTAAGAAGTGTGTGTTGATGAGAAAATTCAATATAGAGCATTGAATTTAATAAGAAGCAAAAAACCCAAAATATATACAGTAAAAGTTAATAAAATTGTTTTTAGTCATTGTGATAGCAAGAGAATTATACTAAAAATAAAATAGATACACTGCCATATGGATATCAAAATTTATAATTTTATTTTATATACCTCTTAAGGAGGACTGCCGGTCCCCCTTTAAATTTTCTAATAAAATCTAACCCCTTCTTGTAGACGGGGTTTAAAATTTCCAAGCTACTTGTGTCTTCAAATTTCAAACTTCTTTAATCTCCAAAACGATGTAAATTTCAGAACCATCAAAATCAATTAATTTACCGTTTTAGTCTCTAATTTCTAGAACAATGTTATTAAACTGCTTTTTTCAACTTAAACTTACACATTTAAGGTTTGATAACATTTAAAGTTTCATAAACTGTAACGAATGCCACACGTCTGGTCACACCCCCCACCATCTTACACTGATGCCTCACCGCTCCTAGCTGCCACCAGGAAAACTTAAGTCGTGTTGCTCTGTAGGTGCCAAGTTCAAAAACAAAACATGTTGAATGTCTCATATAAACACTATACTCCATGTCATTATTCGGACTCAAGCCCTCACAACACTTTAAACAGGCTATTTACAATTATTTACATTCTCAACATCCAGCCTACCAAAATGCACATTTGATGATTTATTGCGATGGTAGTGGGCACAACTTGACCACAAGGCTCTTGAGGACTCCCTGGTGAGTCTTCATCTCTGCCCCTCTTACAACGGAGTCTGGGCCTGGAAAAGTCATCATTACTTGCCTTAGTTTCCAACAAAGAGGGGGTAAGTTGTCATCCTTGACTAGCACCAATGTTCCAATAGTGAGGTTCTCTTGGACACCACAGCCCTTGGGTCGTTGCTGGAGATGATGGAGGTATTCTTGATGCCACCACCTTCCAAAGGATTAGTGGATTTGCTCGATAAGTTACCAATGCGAGAATCTGTTGAGTGAGATGTGCTATAAATCTGGCTCAGGTAGCATACCTGAGGGTCCCAACACCAGAAAGTGGCTTGGAGTCAATGCCGTCAGGGAGTTGGGGTCATTGGAGAGAGCGCACAGTGGCCGAGAGTTGAGGGTTGCCTTCACCAGTGTCATAACAGTGCACAGTTCTTCATATGTTAATGTTCGCAAACCCACACACTTATGAGCAAGGATTTGGCCGACTTGACTCCAGCCTCCCACAATCCTCCATAATGAGGGGCTGAAGGGGGGTTAAAATGCCATGTCACTTGGTGTTGGGTCAGCGCCTGTGCCAACTCATCCTGCGTGCCCTTGTCAATCATTAACGTCCTGATTTCCACCAAGTATCGTTTGGCACCTACAAAGTTGGTACCACAGTCACTATAGATGTCGGAATATCGACCACGACAAGAGAGATTTTGCAATCTTAATCCATACCATCAAGGCAGCATTGAGTTCCTCAGGTCAGGGAGGACCAAGAATAATTTTCTTTACATCCAGACTTCACACAAATCGCAGACAGTAGGCAGTGATACGTTTTATCTTACTCATAGACGAGAATCTGTGCAACAGTGAAGTGTCAGCAGGAATTCTAGTAGCATGGAGTGTGGCAACCTGTTGTTCTACAAGCGCTTTGTCAGTGTGACTCGCTTTGTCAGTGTGACTCCTTGCTGGGTAAGGCTGAGGCCAGTGTTCTAGCGACTCTCGCAGCCATGGTGGGCCTGTCCATCACAATGGATGTGCAGTCAGCTCACTGGGAAAGATACCTCGAGAAGCGCAGTCAGCCAGATTGTTTTCTGATGGTACATGATTCCAGCGTTTTGATGGAATAAGATCCTGGATTTGGCTGACCCGATTAGCAACAAATGTTTTCCAGCCCTGTGGAGAGCCATTGATCCAGTCAAGAACAGTCATTGAATCAGTCCAGGTAAAGATTCGGGAGATGTGACCATGGGAACTGAGGTTATTCGGTATTTTGCGCATGGTACGGGCAAGCAGTAGGGTCCCACACAGCTCTAGATGAGGTAGAAATACTTGTTTGGTGGGAGCCACCTTCGACTTGCCAATTATTAATTTAATAGTTACTGGAACATCCGGTAAGGTGATTCGCAGGTAGACAACAGCTGCGTATCCACGTTCCAAACTGTTGGAAAACCAGTGCATCTGAAGATCTACATTCTGCAGGTTTACAGGCACCAGTCTAGGAATAACAATGCTTGCCACACCTGGCAGCTCCTTCTGAAAGCGTCTCCAAGTGGATAATATGTCTGCTTGGGGTGGGTCATCCCAGTCAATATTGTGGATTCACAGATGTTTTATAAGGTATTTTGCCAGCAGAACAATGGGTGACAACCACCCAAGAGGATAGAATATCCGGGTTAAGTGTAACAATATACTTTGTTTGGTAAAGATGGTAGAAGTTGGCTGACCTTTGAATGAGAAGGTGTCGACTTCAGCCTGCCACTGGAGACCTAATATGTTTACTGTCGGAAGACCACAATTACTGTTAAACGATAGTGCCTCATTACCTTGGACGATGTCTGCAGGCAGCCAGGATGTAAAGACTGCTCATTTGCTGTCAAACTCCCGCAAGTGGAATCCACCCACCCTTAAAAGATCAATTAAGTCCTTCTGTAATGATAAGGCTGCTTGTGTCGTTGGTGCACCTGACACAAGGTCATCTACATAAAAATCTGTTAATAGCAATGAGGCAGTATGAGGAAAATGCTCCCTCTCGTCAGCAGCCAGTCGATACAGTGTTCGAATAGCGAGAAAGAGTGAGGATGAAATACCGTAGGTCACAGTATTGAGTCATTGAGTCGATAGTCACCTACTGGATCTTGGTCTGAAGGTCTCCACAAAATACATTGGTATTCTCAAAACGTTTAGCTAACTTGGATCTGATGATACATTTGCCTTATATCAGCTGTGAAGGCAACAATATGACTATGGAAGCGGAGGAGAATGTCCATTATCTCCCCTTGTAGCCATGGACCAGTGAGCAACGAGTTGTTTAGGGACACTCCGATAGTATCTCTTGCTGAGGCATCAAATACTACACACAATTTTGTGGTACTGCTATCTGGCTTCAGGATGCCATGGTGTGGTATATAAAATGCATGTTTCTTAAGCTCCAAGGTAGGTATTGGGGACATGTAATCCTGCGCTAAGTAATCCATTATGAATGATGCGTAAGAAGCCCTCAGACAAGGATGATGATTTAGCTTACGTTCAAGGTTATGGAAACGATGAAGGGCTTGCAATCTTGTTTCTCTGAAGTGAGGCTGGGGATTCTTGAAGGGTACAGCCACGCTGTATCGACCTATTTCATTCCTTTGACAAGTTGCAGCAAAAACTTGCTCACATCGTATGTCATCTGAGGTGCGCCTTGCAGGCACTGCAACTTCCTCAATCTTCCACAATTGTCAGACTGCTTCATCTAATGTAGGTGAGCATGCATGAAATGAAACACAGTTCATCGACAGTCAGAGGCAGGCACCCTCCCCATGACTACCCATCCAAAGACTGTGTCGACAGCCACTGGTAGATCTCTACCTTGGCTTACAGTACCACCTTTTAACACTTAGGGGAAGAGATCTGCACCTATCAATAAATCAACAGGTCCAGGATTTGCATAATGAGAGTCAGCGAGATTAAGCTGGGCCAGGTGGGCCTATGAATTTGTCTTAATTCGTGCAGTGGGCAGTACTCTAGTGATTTTTGGCAAGACAAATGCAAATACAGAGGGCAATCTTGTCTAACTGGAGTTACCAGCCAATCTATTACCCCTTTCGCAGTGTACACGGGCACTTGAGAGAGACAGTGCACTGGCAATGATGTTCTTCTGAGCCTTAGTCTAAGCCTTCTCACACAATTCTCAGTAATACAACTTGACTGACTGGCCGAATTGAGTAGAGCACGCACTGTCTGTGAGTTACCATTACCACTTGGAATCTCCATCAGGGCAGTAAACAGGAGTACTGTTGATGGGATGTCTGTCAGGACCTTGAGATATCAGGGCATGAGAATAAGGCACTGTTGATTCCTCACTGCTGTCTGTAGATGAAGCTTCAGCAAAGTGTAGTAATGTGTGATGTTGGGAACTACAGGTACGACAGTTTCTATTTGACCGACATGCCCTGGACTGGTGGGAACCACGTAAACAATTAAAACAAAGCTGGGCAGACTTAGCTAGCTTCTGCCGTTCTTGAGGAGATGCCTCTAAGAATTGGGGACATCGATACACTTTATGGTCATCACTGCAGACAGCACACTTAACATTCACATTGGTCACAGTATTCACAGCAAATGACTGTGACTTGGAATTGCGCAGTAGGGTTTTTTGTGGTGGCATAGTTGACCTTGACTTAGGTTGTAATGCAGTGGCTAGTTGCAATTCGAAGGCCCAGCGGTGCCCTTCTAGTAACGTTAAAAACTCTGTCACCTTTGGCAGCTCAGCTATCTTGTCATTTATGTGAAGTTCCCATTGGTTGCGCAAAAAGGGGTTCAACTTGGTCTCGATGATATAGAGAAGCAATGGGTCCCACTTGTCTACATTAACATCTAATACATGCAGTGCAGCAATATGTTCATCTAAGACAGACAGTAACCCATTTATTGATGCTGGAGAATCTGGTGATATTGAGGGAGCATGCTAGCTTCTATGTGTAAAGACACAATAAGTCTTTTGTTATTATATCATTTGTTCATTAATTCTCAGGCAACTTCATAATTCCTTTCAGTAAGTGGCAATGCTTGGATTACAGACAGTGCACATGCGGACAGGGATGATTTGAGGTATGACAATCACTCCACATTAGTGAGATTGGGATTGTCCGCTACCAAGGCACTGAATAGGTTGGAAAATCTTGTCGAATCGGTAGGATAACCGCTGAAGTGCGGCAGTTCAATGGCGGGGTGACGAGGGGATGAAGTGACTGAGCAAGAAGTGCGTGCAGGCTTGGTTGACTCATTCCTAGGCTCTAAGGAGTCGCAAATTGCAGTAATTAAATCAAATAAGTCATCAAAACAATCTAGCCTTTCTGAGTGCGTTGCAGCATCAAAGTCAGTCTTGTCCGTACTTGTTAGTTCATAGGCCAGATGATCGTCTTCAAATCCTGAGCTTATCTGGGCTAAATCGCAGCAGGTAGCAGAAAACAGCTGCCTTTTGGTCGCATCTGTGGAACCTTTTTGGTGAGTTCGGCGGCACAACATAACCTATTTTCCGCACATTCCATGCGTCGCTCTAATGCTGCGGCCATGTCAGCCATGGTGACACACAACTTCTTGAATCACAAAACTTCAATCCACAGATAAAACCAATAGCACACTGTGTTTAATGCACTCATAGACCTGGTCACCAAGCACTCAGTCCCTTTTAATATTACTGGCCTCTGTAAATCGAAACAACAAAATGCACTAGCTCCCATTACTTGAACATCTAGCTTATGATAAATGTCTCTCGTACTGCAGAATTTTGATCACACATGTCCATTGCTGTGTGTCGGTGAACAAAGCTGGCGCAGGCAAGACAAAGACACGAACAAATCACACCGAATCAAGATACTCGCTTAAACCCAGCAAAAGACAACTGAAATTATGTGGATCATAAACCGGCCCGGAGGACCAAATGTTTTGACTTGAAACTTACACATTTAAGGTTTGATAAACTGTAACGAATGCCACGCATCTGGCCACGTCCACCACCATCTTGTACTGATGCCTTACAGCTCCTAGCGGCCACCAGGAAAACATAAGTTGTGTTGCTCTGTAGGCGCCAAGTTAAAAAATAACACGTGTTGAATATCTCATATAAACACTATACTCCGCATCAATATTTGATCTCAAGCCCTCACAACACTGTATAAACAGGTTATTTACAATCTCAACACCGTTCATTATTGATTTTATAAAAAATTGGATATGCAGGCTCATAGCTAATGTAATCTCTAAAGCCAAACATAGTTTTGGTGATAAACTATCAATTATATCAGTTTCTAAGTATTTAGACTCTCATACTTTATGTACATTCAATAGGCTAAATTACAGTGGACATTTATCTTATTAAATGGGTTAAAATTAGGCAACTTAGAACCAGTGACACTTTTGTTTTTTTTTTTTTCAGTGGTCAAAATTGTTTCAAAACCAAGAATATCAGATAGGTGATCATCAAATTTAATATCACACTGAGATTTAACCAATATTCTATCTTTCACACTGTCTGTTGTTATGTTAGTTCAATGTTATTTGTTTAGAATGGATTGATTGAATTTATAGTTTCTTTTAAAGACTAAATATCATATTGATATCTAGGAATAGTTATAACTTCGTTTTTATCAATCACAGCACTCATTTTTTCGATTGTTGTTATAGTATTATTGTCTATATTTGGTGTTAAATATTTAACATGAAAACTAATCAATGCTATAGATTTATCTCTATGGATTATATCATAGTGCATCTTCTTCTTAAGGATAGAACTGTTATCTGCTAACTTGAATACTTTATTATCCATTTATTACAAAAATTATGTTATTAAATGAAAAATTTTGATTGGGGTGTTGGTGTTTTAATTTCTGAAGGAGATGCTAATAAGAAAAAGAATGGTGACCTTTTGCCTGATGATATTAGTGGTATAATTTTAGGCCTGAGCATATGCGGCAAGACAAATTTAATGATCAATTTTATTTATAAGACAGGTTGGTTAAATTTTAATAAATTGTGTATAGTTCAAAAATTTTGAATCAACCCAAATATATTCAGTTTCAATGTTATATACAGTGACTTTGATGTGGTATCTAGCAAATTTAATGAAAAGATGACTTGTTTTAAAAATAATACTGAGGAAATGATTCCACTATACCAATATGAAAATAATTCTTTAGTTATTTGTGATGATGTAATTTTAAATGAACAAAATGTAGTCCGTGAATATTTTACTAGAGGGAGGCGTAAAATATTGATGTTTTTGATCTTGTACAAACATATTCCAGAGTGCCCAAACAATTGGTACGAGACAATGAAAATTTTCTATGTATATTTAGACAAGACGACACATTAACATCAAACATATGTATTGTGATTTTGTTGGTGGGGACATGTCATATTTAAAAATTTTAAAGAGATCTGTGCAAAGTGCTGGGGCGAAAATTTTGCTTTTTTGACATTAGATTTGAGTACAAAAATGGACACGGGTAAGTATCGAAATCAAATAAAAGATTTTATTTTTTAACTCTTTCTTATAATTTTTATATGAGAATTCTTTATCTGTTATCGCAGCTGTTGTCCCATTTACCGACTACAAGAAAAAAAGTAATCTTACAGTGCACTCTGTTTAGACACGAGTTTTCCTCCGCGATTGGTGTGCACTCTCGTTGCTATAGGACAAAGTTTATCTGCACAGTCGAGCACTCTCGACCACAGCGAACTGTAGCTGTGACAGGAAGAAGTTTATCAACTGCCTCGCTATCTACTTGCCGCTGAACATACTGTGCAACTCTTGATAACAGACTTAAGCGCGTCACAAGATGCAGTAAAATTGTTGCCTCATTCCTCGCCTTGTCTCGTGGCTCAAGGGACAGGATGTCTGGTTCATAATGCAACGGTTGGGGGTTCGATCCCCTGGTCTGAGCAGATGTTTTAATATTGTGGATATGTGTGACTGGCATATTCACAATATTAGATTATCACCAAACATTCAAAATTCGAGCCAAAAACTCGCACTGCTCGTGTTGTGTAGATGCTATGCAATAGGAACTGGAAAAAAAAAAAAAATCTCTACGTCTTCATCGTAAATAGGTAGGTTGTAAATATGGCACTGTGAGTAGATGGGAATTTCTCCACTGGAGTTTTGCCATTTTTCAAAATTGTTTTTATATGTAAATGTTTTTGATAAATTCATTAGATGTCTATTGCAGATCCTAGTGCAAGTCAATAATTAAACTAAAATTTAAGCAATTTCAAGTCAAATTCAAGCAAATTTCTAATTTCCTGTAAAATATTTTAAAGCGTAACTCAAAATCAATCAAATTTAAGGCCAAATCAAAATCAATTTTAAACTTATGTTCACTCTTTGTGTGGGGCTTCTTTAAAACCTTATTTGCAAGGTAAATCATCATATTTTTAATGAAATTCTGAGAATTTTCATACTTTTCTTGTGATAATTTTTTTTGACTAATTGATTTGGCTTGCAAATTTAGAGTAAATTGGGTATTTTGAACTAAATTTGGCCTCATTTACTCCTGAGAAGGACACTGATCAAAGAGTGAATGAAGCATGTTTTTAAAAAAAAGTGTGCCTGATTGAGAGTGCAGTTTGGATCAAATTAGCTTGATTTTGGGGCTGAAATTGAAGAGATGAATCATGTTTTCAGAAAAATTTGAAAACAGTTGCTTGAAAGTGAGAAATTTGTTAGTATTTTAGTCAAATTATTCAGTTGCGCAGTAGCTTATTTGTATACTATCATATTTGTAATGATCCACTTATACTCTTGCTTAGTTAGCATTTGAATTAGCAAACCTTCATGTCAAGCTAATATGGAGCATGCAGTAAGCCTCTTGTTGTAATATGACTAGTACAATCAAACACTGTTAAGAATCACATGTCTTAGATAAGCTTGAATGAAACTTGGCCATACAAGTGGTAAGCTTGTTTGGTGATGAGTAAACAGATTAGTTGCAGGCAACTGTAAAACATGAAAGTTTAGGTTGACACCTTGCTGTCAGGAAACCAGCACACAATTTGGTTAGCTAGAAGTGTGGTAAAGTTTCATTCTTGGGGACAAATGAATTGGGACTTGTGTTGATGTTTCTTAATATCGTGATTTGTAGATGTGGCTCAAGCCATTGGTTCTCAGTCTTTGTAAGATAGCGGTCACTAAATTAGTTTTTCGTAAGGCAAGGAAGTGGCTCCAACAAATTTACTCGTACAAATATATAAATTTTCTTTTTATTTGTAGTTTCACTACAATGCAGATCTCACAGTTGTGGCACATTTATAATTAATTTTTGATTAGAGTAAAAGGATTTCACAAACACTGTTTAGAGTGTGATGTCTGGTTAAAATTCACAGTGACATCACCATCAGACAAAGGTTTCTTTGGTGCCGGACTGAGACACTCTATAACTCACTAATGGGGAGTTTGAATGATCTTTTGCCTGGTTGTGAACCTCCTGCGGTATAGAGTGGGGCGTGTCACCCTTTAACACAGCACAGTCAGGTGTGGTGATGATCGCTCTATGCACAGTGGGCTTTGACAAGTGCGCTCTGTTACCTGCAGTGGGCTTCACCCGAGGTAGATCCTGGCTCTGCGGCTGCTGGCTGGAACTGGGGCCCTATCCCCGGGCAGCGGTGATGCTGCTGGCTGGGTTGGTGAGCTCTGGCGGCAGGCTACTAGGCATCGTAGGCCGGAAGTATGGGCAGGCAATACCCCAGGTAATGGTAGTCACAGTCGTAGACAGAGGACAAGTGGGTGAGGTTCTCTGGTGTTCTGGGGTAGGCGAGGCCTTGCCAGTTATCGGGCAGCTTGAGCTCGGTCCCGAGGGGAGGGGCTGCTGAGAGCAGACGGCAATGGGTAGGTTTAGAGGCAGTAGTTGCCCTCTTAGCTCTCCACATTGGGCTACTGCTTCTATGAGTGAAGGACATATGAGAAAGTACTAAGGTCAACCACACAAAGGAGGAGCAGGCGACGAGTCCCCTGGCTAGAGTGCAACCAGAAGGGGTTAGGCCAACCAGAATCATTGTCACTCCAACCAGTGAAGATGAATGCAGCAGATGGAGTGGGTTAGCTGATCTAGATGTTTAGCTGCTTCATCGCTTGTGTTCCTAGTGGTTGTGGCTCTAACTTACAACGTTCCAAGTAACGGAGTAGTGCACTTGGTTCAAGTTACGGGTAAGCGCCGACTGTGTTATGTTTTGCGCCCGATTAAGGGTAGCCGGCAGTCTTACACCAGTTTCGGCAAAGTAAGTTTCAACGTGAGATCTTGTGCTTCTCCTTAGTGGGTTTGGCGTCTACAAGGTCTGAAGTCACAATCACCCTGGAATAAGTAAGCGGAGTTAGGCAAGAATACGTGTTTAATCCCTAGATGAATAAAGACAATGACCCGTACTATCTTCTAACCTTCAATTGTACTGAAACCAGTGGAAGTAAACTACATTAAACCGGGTGAGGGGGACCCATGACAATATTAAACAAGAGCAGAAAATAGGCTAGATAGCTAAGACAAAGTGATCCTAACTATTCTACACTGTCGTCCAGAAGTGATTCAATGTTTACTACCAAAGTGGTAGTGAGTGTAAGGGAGTGAAGACAAGTTCCGGGGTCGCAGGATGCTGGTAAATGCTAGGCAGAGAGATGGTGGGGCAAGCTGCCGAGTATACAGCTGATGTTCTGGGGTTGTGCACCGGCATGTATAGTCAGCTGGAGCGGGTCCTTTGGTATCCTGATAAAGAAATATAACACAGACTCTAGGAAAACGGGAGACTAACTACAATGACGGTAACAGGACAATTAGGTTTGACGTAATATTTATTATGTGCTAAAATGAAACCGGAAAGTCCCGGCAAATATGTAAAATAGCTAACTGACTAAGCAATTCTGATTATATTTAAATTACATGAACAGGCGAACGTGAGCCTGGAAAAATAATTAGATAAAAATTCCCAATTTTATATCAGATTAACCAATGGCAAAAATAACACACTTTTACAGCGTAAACAATTATACCGGATTCAGGGGAGGAAAACTAAGGCGCGATGGTTTGTTACTACGGAGTCACAGAAGTTGACTTGGGTAAGGGTTACTGTGGAGTGGGTTACCTTGGGTATGGAGTACTGTCCTCACGGTCAGCGGATGCTATAGAGGAAGAGCAGTTTCTCAAGCTGCGGGGTGGCTGCAGTCTTCACAGTTTGCGGGATAAGGCCATCGTGCAGGCTTCCAGGTGTAACATCATATTGCCGGTCAAGGAGAGGAATGATAGCCTTTGCGGGCTGAGAGAAGTCTTTGCAGATAGAGGAGAGTCTTCGCAGACTAGGAAGGGCTCGGGTCCTCTTTGGCCGGCGAGCTCGGCGTATCTGATGGTGCAGGATGCTGGACCTCAATTTATACTAAAAAATCGCATCATCAGCGATTCTTCGGGGTACAGGAGGGTAGCGTAGCCTTCCAGCGCGTGGGTATGTTATCTTGGGTGCTGGAGCGCCGCTCATTTCTTATCGCCCTGCTTGGAGGCGACGACAAATTATAACACCTCGTCCTGAGACGGGCCGGTCGTGACGTTACAAGGCCACAGGGGTGCTGCCATCTCTGGGGGTTGTAGGAACTTCTTCCAGGGCTAAGCGACGAGTAGTAGAATATCACAAATATTTATTTTATTCACGGGTGTGACTCTTGCATGCAGGTTTCCGGGCGGGCAATGCGGGTTGTAATTACATGAGTGAATTACAAGTATGTATTTGGCAGTCCAGGATTGTGGAATCTCCTTACTCGATACGTTTATTTTATTTTGCCACTGTTATGACTTCCCTCTGAGCTCGGGTCGCTTGTAGATGGGGCGAAGTTGTCTGTAGTGTGCACATTTGCACAGTGCAGCATGTTGGCATGCGTCAAGTCTTATCCTCTCTCCTCTTGTTGACAGCCCCTGCCATCTAGTGCAAGTTTGGTACTATGCTTTTCAACTGTCTTTCCGTTCCATGCACTGTTTTCTCGTCACTTCGTGTCCTTGGCTTGTTGGCATCATGTTGTGTTTTCTGCGTGTGCCAGCAGGGATGGTGTTTTCAGGGACATAGAGCTGTATTTAGTGCATTTTTCACTTTCATCTACCTTCATTTAGAATGGAGAAGCCAAGATAAAGTGTTTGTGGTGTGCACTTATTGATTTTGGTGAGGACATTTTCAATCTTGACATGCTCAAGATTACCTGATTGGAATGAACTTCATGCATTTCCTGAACTTTTCTGAACTGTACAAGTTTCTTCACGTGCAAGTACGTGCTTGTTTACCCGATTGGCTAAATTTCTCCTCCAACTTTTCTGAGCATAACCTGCTGTTTAAGTTTCCCAGCTGCAAATAAGCTGTTTTGGTCAACATAGTTTTGTGCAAGATAAGTGACTATGAACATATTTTTCTATTCGTTTGAGCATAATTAACTGTATACACCTTGACAGTAAAATACGTCAATGTTATTTCATTTGGCATAATTTATATTTATTATTTGGTTTGGAGTGAGCATTTGTACTAATACTTATTTCATTTTAATATGTACGGATGTATCCAGGTATTTTTAAGGGGTTTTTTTATTTGTGTTTTAATGTAATAATTAATGTGCCTCGTTAACGCAAATTATTTTGAGCTTGTTACTGGATTAGTTATATCCAAATTGATAATGATTATATTCCATTTTGGTGTCTCAAGTAAAACTTTGAAAGTTCATGGCTAAACTAAAATACATAACTCTATAATGAAATATTTGTGTTTTTAATTTCTTTAGTTTGATAACCAGCTGTAGTATATTATTCTAGTTTCTCACTGCACAATAACTTAAAACATTTTATGCTTTTCTTGTTATTATTTCACATTATTATGTGTTTCTGTTAATGGAAATTGTTTCGTTTGGCTACATTTTGTTTTAGTGTGAAGTGGTTCGTTTATTTATTTTTTGGTTATGGTTGTACATGGTGGCACAACATGTGGCCGGTTAAGGGTAGCCTTCAGTCCTACACTAGTTTCTGCAAAGTGGTGTCAAGACACGGTCTCCTGTCCCACCTTGGTGAGTTTTACGTGTATAAGGTTAGAAGTCACAATCACCCTAGAATAAGCACATGGTGTTAGGAAAAAATGTGTGTTTATTCCCTAGAGGAATAGATACAGTGGGCTATACTACCTCCTACGTAATAATTTAAATGAAGCCAGCGGAAGTAAGCTATGGCAAACCAGGTGGAGGACTTGGGACGAAACTAAACAAGAGCAGAGCTATTGTTACACAGTAAATTTTTGCAGTTTAGAAAATTTCTTTGGCCTTTTTCTTCAGATCTATAATAGACTGCAATTTGAATTTGTTGACATTTTTAACAGATTTTTAGTCCTTTTTTGATTTGGATGCAGGACATTACATGTTGATTTTGGAAGTCATTAGTCATTTTTGTTTGTTTGGTTTTGAGTCATCCAGTTTTTGTTAGTGTTTTATTAGTTTTGACCTCTTGTTTGTTAAAGAATATTGTGTTTCGCTGTTTGGCGTAAATTAAGTTGTTTTTCAAAATTGTATAACACTAACCCAAATACAGCCTAATGGCTGGGTTACAGATTAGGATAGCGGGGGCTCTTGCAAACATTGCAAACATGCACCGCGGCCGTGATAAGTACTGACCTGGATCTCTGTTCAGGCAGCCAGGCCAGCGGATTTATGCATGTGGGCTGTGGCTGACCAGATGCGGGAGCCGGTGAAGTGGATGACAGATCAGTTGTGTGATGTGTGAAATCACTGAGGGTGCATGGTGCATGGACGGCCATGCTGGAGCACCACAGGGTCAGGTGGAGGCAGCGTTAGCTAAGTTTTTCGGTGATGCCCGCCTAGCAAATAGCAATGCGAGAGCATGGGTCCAGTAAGGACGCACTAGTGGTCGTGGACTGTTGTTGTTGGTCCACGAAGCGGGAAGGATGTACGAGTGAAGCAGAGGCCCACAGCTAAGTGAACCTTGCTTTTGTAGTTGCCACTAGTTGGTTTCTGGGCCCCAATATGGAGTAGAAGTAGTTTGATCTTGTTAGAAGTTACTAATTTTTTTATATGTGTAGTAATTTAGTGGAGCGACGGGGATGATGCTGAGTTAGTTAAATTATGATATTACTGTGTTCTTAAGGTCTAACAGTCATGATCTGTGTTCTTAAATGTTTGCAGAGTGGCCTAATTAAGATGCTGTCATGATGACTTTGAAGTTGCAAAACATTTTCCTCTCGTCAGTAATTTGTGAACAAAGTCGTTACAGTTGCAAATGTTTTGAAGTCTGTAATGTCATTTCACTTAAAAAGTTGCAAGTAATTACAAGATTTTTTTCTATAAGTAGCTCAGCAAACTGATAATCTCATTAAAGTAATTGTTTTAATAAGTTGACGAGAAGGTCCCGAGACCTATCAAACTCATTTGTTAAGACCAAGTACTTTTGTAAAGATCAATCAGTGTTGTCAAAATTATTTTTGAAAGAAAATAATTTATGAAAGTAAAATTGATGTACTGAAGACTGAATCTTTCATTTTATGAGACGTAGACATCCTATCTAGCATTTTTAAGCGTGATTCTTATTCTTATTTACGTTATAAGACGCTAAACAGATGACACTGTCAGGTGAGACACGATACGAATGATGACACAAATACTTACTGGTAATTTGGGCGCCAGCGGTGATTCCCAATCACCACACTATTGAGACTCTGGGGTTCTCAGGGATGTTGTGGGTTCTGTGTGTCTGCCTCACCCGTGCGTACTTACAAACATGTTGGCAATACTAAACTTTTAATAAACATCACTGAAATAAACAATAGATAAAACATATGTAGCTAGGACACTGTCACTACTGAATAAAAGAATTGAGTTCACTGTAGACTTGTTTTTATTGATTTTGTTCATACACATAACGTGTCATGTAATGATTATCTGGGTCATGACTAGCCAATTACGCTTGGGTGCTCCCCAGCCCGTAATTAATCTAGTGCACACCTAAATGGATGATCTCACCGAGGAGCGTGAAAGCACAGCATTCACAATGGAAGAGGGCTGACAGCCGCTAGGGTGGACTGACGGTTTTCCCTGGACAGGACACGGTGAATTACAAATGAAAACCCTTAATACACATTAACACGTGTTATTACTCGGAATCACTAACGCAAACTCGTCGGAGCTCGCCTTCCAGCACGTGGTTAGTGTGGTGATGTCCCGGCTAGGACGGGAATAATTGCACCGTACACTAATTACAAAATTACATAAACCCTTGAATGATACATGAAATAAGATGGGACACGAGATGAATATTCACAATAAACACACACTTGTGTGAAAACAAGCTTAGGTGGTGCGGATGCCGCTGGATGAAGTTCGTAGTGGACCATATGGTGCAAGTGAAATTGCAATATTTCTGCGTGGAAACAGCAAACTGAATTCAGTTAAAATATTATTCGTGTTGAGAAAGTGATTCTTTTTATGGTTAGAGTGGTTACAGGGTTGTAACATGCCTGATGGCGGTGAAATAAAACATTACTGTGACCGCGTGGTTAAGTACATAAAGCATCAATTTACGTGAAAAATACATTGAACTCTAAACAAAACTGACATAGAACCCTGAAATAAATGATTGCACATACGATGTTACATAAATAAGCTCTTAAAATGCAATGATGGTGTGTACAAAGACTTGGCTTCGGTCGGCCACGTGGTTATATGTGCTGTTGTGACAAAATATTCAAACACAAAATTACCCTCAAATACATACATAAAAAAAAAGCTCTAAAAATTGTGTGTAGTAATAATGCAGATGTTACAATGATATGCCATAAACATAGGCAGATGGCGCCTGATTCGAAATATGCAGGTCACGTGACCTCTCCGACATCTTTTCCCTCCGTCTCATTGATTAAGTTAAAAATGCCACAAGGGCTTAAGAATTAATAAAGCGGAATCATAATGCTGGGGATAATGTCTGGCAAAATATACACTAGCAAAGATTAACCGGTAAACTAAATGGACTATGGAAACCTAAATCAGTGAACAAAAGTTGTAGTGCGCACGTGACAGTGTCTTACCTCGCCAGCTCTCCTCGACAGACTGTCCAGATACAAGCGTTGCAGGATCCTACCATGGCCGCCTACGAGGTTCACATAAGGAGAAGTGCTATGCACGCCGAGTGAAATATTTTATATTGAAAATAAAATGGCACAAATTAAATTAAATATTGTTTTACATTTCTATAATTTTCTTATGTATTCCAATATTATTTTAGTCTCTCTTTGTGATGGCGTTCATACTGGAATATTAAGTGTTCTTAATCTCGGTGCTGCTGGCACTTTGAATTTTTATAACAAACAATTAAAATTAGTTCAAACACTTTAAAACATTTAAAGACATATTAAACACTGCAAAGACAATATAACACATTTTACACTGAAAATAACATTTATACTAAAGTTCAAAATTATTGGTCTCTTTGCGCACGTGCGGAACACGTGACACGTAAGCACCATCATGGGTTCTAGCGCCATTGGCTGTTAGCCGACGTCACAGACAATTTAGTTATTTCAAGTCAGTGATCCTGTATTTTATTCCTAGGTGTAGTACCTCTTCAAGGTCGAGTGAGGCTTACAGTACAGTGTATCAGTTTTTTAGTTCTCTACATGTTGATGTGTTTGGCTTTGGAGCTTCAGGACAATCCTTATATAGTCATGTGGTGGAGTTACCCTTCCCCCACTCCTCCCGTTATATTACATTTATTGATGTTATTAGTAGCATATCTTACCTTTACCTTTTTTTACCCGCCAGCTATTTCCACCAGTACCAATTTTTCGGCTTCTTTACACTATTACAACTGACTCTAACTAATCTATACCATTGTCCAGAAGGGACTTGGAATTCACTACCAAAGTGGTAGTCTGTGTAAGGGTGTGCCGAAGACTTCTGGGGTCATTTGTCGAAGGTCTAGAAGACTTCTGGAAGACTGGCTGAACTCTCATGAGGAAAGCAGTAGGCAGAGGTGGTGGGGCATGTTTCAGAGTATACAACTGGCATTTTGGGGCTGCACGCTGCTGTATATAGTCGGCTGGCCGCGGGCCCTTCTGATGGTCGGGTATCTTTGGGGGAGATCTCCTCCCTTAGCAGCGTAGGCCGCATTGTCTTGGGGGAGGCTTGTGTGCCGGTTGCATCGCTTCCGTGAGCGAAGGGGCAGTGCTGGGCTTCATTGCCGGGTTTTGTTGCACATGAGGGTGATTACCGGACATGTGACATTTGGATGGCTTTGACTGCCATATTCTTGGGTGCATCTTACCTAGGGGTGTGGAAGTTGGCTGTGGAAGCAAGTCATCCTGGATGCTGGTTTGAAACCCCGCTTGTGGTGACATAACGTCACATGAAGATGAGACAGACGACCAGGAATGTTGCAACCCTAGGCCTAAGGAATGGTGTGGTGTGTTGCAGACAGAGGCGCAGTTTGGCGTGCCGGTGAATATGGAGTTTGATAACACCTACAACGTGACAGTGCGTGCCCAGGACGCAGTCAGAAGGAGAGAGAGCAAGATGTCCTGGACAAAATTCGTCACTCCAACCTGCCTTCAGGCACACAACTACAACCTCTCCATCTGCAGTGAGTGTTCAATTGCGAGGTTTTCTTGACTATCATTTACATGTTACTTCTAAGTCCTTTCCTAAATTGTATATTCCATAGTTACTTGAATTGAAGACCAAGATTTATTCCGATTTTTATTTCCAGAAACATTTGGACTTGTGACTTTGTAATTTTGGATTGGATAGAATTTTAGATCAGCAGTAATCTCACAACAGAACTTAATGCAGTTTATTTTACTGACTACTTAATACTTGTGTGGGACCCATTTAAAGTTTCTTGCATACCAAACTTGTTGCACATTCTTCAACTGTCAATGCTGTCGCAAGGGTTGGTGGTCCTGAACTGCAGGAAGAAGAAAGCAGTTTTGTGTTTGACATCATGGTGGTAAGTTGAGTCGTGTGCAGTTGCTGCCAGTGGGTTTTTTTTTTTTTTTTTTTTTTTTTTTTTTTTTCTGAATATCATTGTATGGTCTACTACCAGCAATTTAATTTTAGAAGTGTTAAATTTTGCTATAGCAAGAACGTTAGGTACATATTCTTAATTTCCCATAGAAACATTTATAATTCTGAGTTCAATATTCCTCTTAATTAGTAACAAGTGATAGTCTATAATGTTAACATCAACTATGTTTTTCCTTATTAGCACACACATTTATTTAAAAAATTAATTAACAGATGTTGTTCTATTATTAAAAATATATGAGAATGGAACAAGAAAGTGCAGTTTCGTTTGGTTTTAAATTTTAATGCATTTTAATTTAACAATGAATGTCAAATGTATAAAATTCTTGGAGAAATAATTTTTTTCCCATAGATGACAGTAAAAATGTGTTAGTATTATTTTTGAGGTCATCTTATATTCTGACCAATACACTACTACTTGTTCATTAATTGTTTTGAGACCACAGGAGCATCCACCTACAGTTTTATGTTTCTTCATTAGCTATAAAATGAGCGTGGGAATTTGCTACAAACACAACCTTCTTAGTGATACATAATCTTACTCTTATTCACTCAGCAAAGTGGCACAGTGTTAAACACTTCGGATTCACTTTCTGGAGGACCTGGGTTCAAATTTTGATTTCAGATTTCCGTGGTTTCCCAAAATTACTCTAGGAGATTGCTAGTGTTGTTACTCGCTAAAGGCCTGAGCTGATCCCTTTCTTGTTCCTTCTCTGAGCACCATGCTCCTTCTTCGCTGTCAACAAGAAGTTACACTCTAACTACCTACCTTTCTCTGATTTGCTGAGTTCTCCTGTTTGGCCAGTGGTTTTTATCAGATGTGGGGGACACTCCTGCCCAGCTGGCATGGCATCGTGGAAATGGGAGAGTTATAAAATGGAGGGCTAAGTGATGCAACATTTTCATAAAGGAGGAATTTTAACTTTATTCCACCAATTGTTATATTCTCTACTGAGCTGTTTTGACTAACCCAAGGGTGCCTAAGACAGACATAGTGGGCTGCTTCCTGGGATTTTATAAGTGTTTGATCTCCTTGCCTCGCAGGCCTTGTTGAAGTTAGCATGACTCTCTGCTAGGGTGATGTGAGCACACATTGGGTCTAGAGGCTTGAAACAGTTACGTCTCCTTTACTAATATCTCACTGATCCATGTGCTGCTTTCAGAACTACCTGAATCCCCTCACTACGGTTTTTCAGATGGGCTGTTCAAAGGAAATTGATCTGGTAGTTTGGATAGGGTGGGGGTTTATGTTGAAACTTGACAGATGGCTGGATTTCCTGAAGTCTCATCCACCATTGTCGGTGCTACTAGACCTCGTAGTTGCGAAGTAACACTCTGTTGGGGTAGATGGGATCTTCTCTTGACTCTTCCCGCAGACTGGTCATTGGATGGGGGCCGGGTCGAGCTGGGGCTAGAAGGAAGCTGTAGGTCCTGTAAGATCTGGGTCTTCACATAGTCCTTACACACAAAATTATCATACGTCACCATTAGAAATTATGTCATGCATCACTCGGGGTTGCAACCATTATTGATTTCATCAGCATGTTACGAATTGTATTAAATGCAATGTTCACACTTTTATATACGTAACAAAAGAACCGGAGAAACCCTTCACACTTCATCCAGAAATACAAATACAATAAAAATAAAAATTAGTATGTCATGGCTTGTATGCTATTTGGTAAAGCTGTCACACAAGAGTCAAATTGGTGTTTGTGTATATCTTGTTAGTGCAGTAGAGTGTAAAAAAATATTGTAGAGCACTTTGACAGAGCCCCATGAAGTGTTGTTCATATCTTGTCTCTGAATCTTATCAACTAATTGAAATAGGATAAACTATGGATCCATGTAAACTTTATTATTTTGCACTGGCACTGATACACTAAGACCAATGTACGTTTTGGGTAATGACCAATGGCCAGACAATGTTAGGGCACTAGCATTAAATTCTCACTTAGGAAGCATTTAGTTTCACATGGAAACACATTAAACACAATAATTTTGCCACGTGGTTGGAAGCAGATGGTCATCTGATGCTGGTGGTAGTGATGTTCCGCAGCAGGGCCTGTTCCCTTGTCGTCTATGGCCGTGGTGCTGACATGAAGTCTTCCCGTTTGCCCTCTAATGCTTGTGAATCAGAACTGGGTTTGAGTGGCTTGGGAACAATGATAACTTGTGTAGCAAGCCTTCTGCCGTGTGAAAATATTTCTTTTTCTTCAGAAATTAATGCATATTCTGCTTTCTTAAACTGCTTTCTAAATTATGAAAATTGGGTTTAGCTATTGGGAAAACTGCTTGGAGTCGAAGTTGGAATTAAATAAAATTTTACAAAATCTAAATAGAAAAATTTAACAGCAATTAACAGGGTAAAAGATGGACAGACAAGTACATCAGCAGTTCATGATCATCCTTTCATCAGTGGTAAACAGTTGTTATAGCAGGTAGTAGTTACATGACTTCTTGCAGTACAGATTTGTTGAGCTTTGCGAAGTTCAGTATTCCTCAATGCAGGCTCCTTTATTGGTCATTGCACAAGGGGGCTAGGGACAGTCTGGATGATAAAATTTTTTGTTGGTAACTGATGTTCATAATTCTGGCTGTATTTAAATTCCCATCATTGTGAAGGGCTCTGCCAGGCATGGAAATGTGCTGAGGAAATACATATACGGTGACCACTGCGGCACTACCATATGGGTCACACTTTTCACCAACACATAAAGTACAAGTCACAAAGGACTTAAATTCTGGAATGTGAAGGAGTTCTGGCAGTAAGCTGTGTATTCCATTGCAGACTTGGGAGTGTCCTACAGCAGGGTCTTCCACCTCGCAAGTGTCCCAGAGTGTTTGCAATCACCACCACCGGCCCAGGTGGTCTGACGTCCAGTTTAGCAGGTGAAATGACTTGATTAGCAGTTAATGTAATCAGGGACAGAAGTAGTAGTAGTAGCCTATCTGTCAGTGTACAAGGAGAGGATATGGCAGTTTGCATTCCCTTCCATACTTTAAAGACAGCTAGGGAGTACAAGAAGCAGATCATAGCATTGTGCATCCCATTCTAGACTTCCCAGTCATGAGATAAGACCAGAGGGTTGGGAACTAGTCAAGAAGACTCAGTGGATAGAGAGGCGCTGTTGCACCATTTGCAGGTGGTATGCCACGTAAACACAAGCCACATGCAAAGAACAGACACAGGTGATGCTGGGACTATTATCTTGACACCAGTTGGCTGGCAACTTCCATCTCGCTGCCTGCTGATGCTCCAGAGGCAGCCCCTGACTAACTGAAGATGGTATGTCGACATCAGTCGATGGTGTTCCGGCTAACAACTACCCACCCAGCCCAGCAACAGCAGCACCCTCAGGAGCAACAGCAGAGGGGGAACGGACCAATCGGCACATCCTAACTTGTAGCCCAACAGTGCTGACAGAGGGTGTGGTGCAGGGCGCTAGCTAGATTCCAATACAACAAGGGGTTGGGGCATGTTCTACGTAAGTGGGTGCAGTGCGCCTTCCGCGTACCCAGCGCAAGAGCCACACAGGGACTTAGAGACTTGGACTGTAGGAACCAAGTCAAACAGGTCAACGAAGGGATCAGAGGCAATACCCACCCTCCGCGAAAACCCCTCACAAACACGACATCGACATGCGTAAACATTGTTTTAGTTATTTTACACGAATAGAATATGCATGTAAGGATGCATTATTGTTAACTGTACAGAACATTCAAAAAATAAAAACAGTAACTCTATTAATGCTGCAAAATAAGTACTTTATGACAATAAAAAAATTAATGCACAATTTTTAATGATGAAATTAATTAGTAAAAGGTAAGTTTTATATTTACAGCTACGATTCAAGTAGAGTCAAGTTGTATGAAGCTTGAGTCAAGTCGAGTTTCAAGTTTTATGAAAGTTGAGTCACGTCAAGTCAAGTTCAGTAATATATTTTTTTTAGCTAAAATAGAGTTTGCAGCAAAAATGTACCTGCTGCTGTTACAGGGAGCGAGAGGGAGGGCTGATTCCAGGCTGCTCAGTCAGCATGCCCGTACTGGGTGAGCGGACAAGCAGTATGTCTTTAAAACAGCAATTAGATGAAAAGAGTAATAACAAGTTTCCCAGTATGCATATTTCTGCTGACGACGTGATGTATCATGAGACAAACGCGTTTCATGTTTAAATACAATGCGTCCTATGGTTGTACTTATGTGTCGTGTTGAGATTGAAGCTTTCAACCTTGACAAGGGTCCTCTTATCTGATGTCGCTCAACATGGCTGAGGAAGCACTTCGCTGGGAAACAAAATGGCTCAACTCAAGAGTATAACACCCACCGGATTTTATCACAGTCGATCATCATAAACGTAAACCATTGGCATGGCGTGTGGTGAAGTGTTGCAAGGTAAGCTAGTGCTTGCTCAGTACAGTACACACTTGGTGTAAGCAACAGGATCCAGTAGCCATTTACCATTACCCACGTGCGGTGACACTGACTGTACTACGTTTAACTAGCAGAGGTGTAAACTGGCAAACGATTAGGTATAGCACAGAGCAAAACACAGGTTACCTTACAGCAATTCACCACACACTATGGACGTAAACCAAGCGTCAAGGCATGTAGCTGTGTTATTTTTTTCATTCCGGCACAACTTTAGCGGTTTAGTAATGTAAAATTATTGATTCGCGAGACATGAAAGTTAGGTGCGAATATTTGTTGTTCATAACTTAAAATTACTGTGACTCGACTTGTATGTTCTCTTCAGTAGTTCGATGTCTGCGGTAAAAAAAACCAACTCGAGTGATGAGTCAATCTTTGTTGACTCAACTTGACTCAATTTTTTGAGACTCAACCCGTCACTATGAAATTTATATTACAACATTATACAATATTGGATCTAATAATGTATAATTTTGGTAAGTTGTTACAATTAATAGTTTTCTATAAAAAACCAATTACACAGAAATATAATTTTTTATAACTTAAATGAAATCTTCTGTAAAATAGCACACAAAATCTTGTCCAAAACTATTACTTGTTAGACTCAAGTTCTTCTGTGCAGCTAGTGTATTTACAGCATGTGACTTATATTTTTGTGGTTGGAATTTGCTGGGGCCAGTTTCTGTAATCTTCATTTATCTTTTAAGTCATGTAGGTACCATCAAGTCATCTAGCCATCCAAGTGTAGACTTTGTAGATGTCAAGGAGTTTGCACAGATCCTCATACCATGCTGTTGATGTGCACAGTTCTTGTCTTGACTGTGCTTCAACCCAGTATCATATCTCCTGGTTCATTTACATTTTTTTAAAATCAGGAGCTGATTTACTTTATTTACATTATTTACTTATTTGTATATGCAAAAAATTCAGCACTGCAGCTGGTTTACATTTTGATGTGTACAATTAATTACAGACACCTTCACTATCAACAATTTCAGTGTAGAAACATAACCTAAAAAAAATGTAAGCACACTACACTACATGACTACATATTTAATAAAAAAAATTATACATAAAAAATTAGGCTAGTTCATAAAGACAGATCTATTAAAAAAGAAAAGAAGTTGTGGAAACAATAAGTAGGGTGAAAGGTGCCATAGTAAGAAGAGAAGTGGCCACTTACCTATCAGAATGTTGTAATCTCCGCTATGGCAAACTAGTGACCACAATCAGTATAAGAAAGTGAATGAGACTCATGACCCTGTGCACAGCTAAACGAGACCCTTATTGCTAGGTCCAAGCACTTGGAAATACATTTTACCAGACTGAGGATAGATGAGAGACCATGTTTTCTGCAGTGGCCTCAATTTTGAATAATTTTTAAGTACAAATTTCTTCTATAACGAGTTATTCATTGAATTCTAATGGGTAAATTTAAAAGTTTGGGCAGTTACAACCTTGTTTATGTTTTGAGATTTAACATTTTTATTTGCATTGAATTATATTTTGGTGCAAAATGGAGTACCTGCCACCATTTGTGACTCACTGAAACTCTTTTGCCACAGCTCCTGAGATCCCAGTTGTGAATGTGACTGAAAAAGAGCTGAATGAGTCAAAAAATGGCACAATGTTGTATGACGTGATGGTGTCGTGGGAAAAGCCAACTGTTGAGCCCTTCATGTATGTCATCCACTTGTATGTGAAGAAGCCTCAAGAATTGTATCACGCTGTGAACACTACAGGGGTAAGTGCTTGCTTAACATGTTCTGTAGCTGTTAAAATACTACTTACACTTTTAGAGTGCTGATAAACTGTGGTTGTGTATCTTTTTGATGGCTGTCCTTGATAGAGAAAAGTCAACTTTTAGAAAAATTTATTCAGTCAAAGAAGTGTTCCTAATTTTGCTAGAAATTTTTCACTCTGGCATGAAATTCCAATAGGTATTATACCCTTTAAGCTACATGAAATATGTATTGAAGTGTTTACTGTGTAATCTAGATTAAAATTGATTAATTAAGTTTGATTAAAATTAGTTCTATATCATGTATGGTACATACTAGGTACATATATGTATTTTAACATTCTATATGATGACTATCGTGGATAACCATCAAACAGTTAAAATATAATTTACCATATAAGAAAAATGTTATGAATTTAACTAAGTGAAGGCTGTGTTTCATTTTATATATAATCTGTATATGAAGTAGGTACTTCATAGACTGTCTTTTCATCAACAGCGGTCTTGTAGAACCATCTGACTAAGTTTGCACCCAATCCACCTGTGATTCTCTTCTCCTTCCATCATAACATCCACAGGTAAAATTATTCTCATTCATCCTCTTCAGCATCACAAATGCTTATTTCTCCAGTTATTTGCTGAATGGCAACACCACTTGACGTGTGCCCCCTCTCAGGAACAATATGGGTCACCCTGCCTCTTACCCAAGGCAGCGGCGAGATGATGTGTTGCCCGGCGCCAGCTCGGTTGAGCAATGTTTGGGGTCGTGGGCTGACAGCCACGGGTTGCCGTCGTGCTAGTTGCGGTGTTCGTCATGCACTTACCAGCACTGATGTTAAAATAGTGGCGTCTACCACTATACAAGAGTAAGGGTAAAGGCTCCCTTACACAGCCGTTGATAAATACTGAATCTACTCTGCCTATGGAGGGCAGGACCTATAATACTAGACACAAAGCACTGAGATTAACTTTGGCCTTAAGGACACCGTGCCCTAAATTTCCTCGGGTAGAAACAATAAAAAGTGGGAATCAATTGCACACACTTTAATTGTATCTATCTGAATACAAACTGACCTTGTATTCTACTATGGTAGTTTATGCGGGCTTGGCACTGTGGACTGCCGATAGCTGATGCTTTCCACAATGTACATAATGTGCACTTAAACTCTACGTTAACATTACTGTCGGTCGGCCCCTCTGTATTAGAATAATAATAAAAAGATCTGGAAGTTTATGGTTATTTTAATGATTTTCTCCCAAAAGTTGCGATACAGAGGGGACACACTGAAGTGTGCGTTTCTCGAGCAGCATGCTGGCTGATGGCGAAGGTCAGTCTCTGAACAACGCTCAGTTTCACGTGGGCGAAAGCTGAGGGTGCGATCAGATTTGTACAAGCTAATTATGCTTGGCCCTTAATTAAACCACACAGGTTAAATAACATGTCTTCATGCCCTTTTAATTCTAGTTTACTACATTAAACATATTGTTGACATTCCCGTGGCTCTAAATGCTAAATTAACAGGTTTTGTAATGACCTCACGGGAATGCCGCCACCCTTCTGAATGTTTTATACAAATGTGAATATGTGGGATGAACATTGCGTAAAAAACAAAACATAATGACGAAGCAAAACACTGCACATAAATTACCTTAAAAACTCTGCCCCAAATCTGGTACTAGAGAGAGTACTGCACTTTGCCGTTCACAGGATGTTGGTTGCATAAAGTAACGTCCTGTGAACATGCAGTTTCTGTGACATCACACCTATGGTATGCATCGATGTGATGTAGCTGAATGCTAAAGTGAGCTAAGTGCAGCTTCATTCTGCATGCCTACAAAGAAATTTATACTAAAACGTGTGACCACACGAGTGGCGCCTTGACACAATAAATGGGATATCTATGCTAGCCTTTAGACACACTTCACATTATTGCTACACTCATACTTTGGCTTACAGGCAGGCCGACATACGCCAAACTGGAGACACATGTTACGCTGTCGTACAGCCAGCCCCCACGTTCCCTCCAATGGTACTATCGTCTGACGGCCGCGGCTTCACAGGGACGCAATGCCAGACCGCTAACTCATTGTCCACAAGAGTTATCTCTTGCGAAAAACAGGTTAAATGGCTGATTTCAAGTTACGCGATTTGGGTCACCGAGAAAGTTATTCGCTGTTCCCGGTGATCTGCACCAACGTACTCCAGGCTGTTCGACTCGCCCCTGGCGTGCACTAATGCAATAGCTGACTGCGGTGGCACAAGTGGTTATGAAAGCACACAGGAGCGCTCGGCTCACGTCACACTCTCTCTGAGAAGAAAGACATCAGGAACTAAAACCACAACCACATTTTGTTCACACCTGTCGAAGGAATAAATACAGATCTATTATAAAATATTTTACTAATACTGCAAGCGCAGAACAATTTGAAAGGTACTGCCTACCCCTAATGGGAGGTACTGCCTGTTATGTCTCTTTAGATGACTCGTGATTTTAGACACTGAGATAACATACATATCTCTAATATAGATTATATCACTAGATGTTGGATGATTCATGATTTAAAAACACACAACCACAGTTTCAACTCAGCTTTAATCGCCATCTTCTTACACTCTCTGCTGCCTCAGTGCAGCCAACTACTACATATCAACAGTTATTACACTGCCTACCCCTAGTGGAAGACCACTCAACCAAATCCTGGAACTGGATAAAACTATCCGTTATATCCCTCGTCCCTCACCAAGGTCTTTCGGACAAATGAGCTGAGAGCTTTCCAAGCTTCCAAGTGTCTAAAATTATTTCACAAAAAAAAATAGACAGGTCGTGCCAGAAATAAATAAAATGGATTACTGGAACATTTCAAGCTCACAACTACTGAACATTTAAATTGAAGTTCATTTTTGAGTGCACCTCTTAGGTGCATAGGAGCTTACCAGAAGTACAGTGGAATATTGTCTTAGATATAAGTTTTCATAGCCTGATTAAATATGCTACAATTTTCTCGCGCCACCCGATCAGCAAGGCCAATTGAGTGATGCCGTGATCTCCAGTCATCTTAGCAGTCCACAGGTGAGGTTGACGTAGTGTCACTTAGGGCCCATCAACTTTTGTCTCAACTGATAATGTAAATTTCAATAGTTAACTTTTATTAAACCTTTTCTTATTTGGCCCTGAGCTGTACCCACCACTCTCACGAGACAGCATACGTAGTTATAACCAACTTTGGCAGTTAGAAGTCAGCTCAACAAAGGAGCTTTGCTCTCCTTGGTTTCATAAGAAAGTGCTATGTCTATTACATCCTGTATAGTATACCAATTGCACTGCATATGGAATGACATGCTTTCTTTATAGGGCTGGAGTAGCCACAGCTGATCACCCCTCCGAGAGAGTCTAGTGTTGTTCTGAGTAATAACTGAGCAACTGGCGATGATATGAACATTTTAACAACCTTCCAATCACCTCAGCCTAGGCCCCATAACTCCAGTCACACCAATATTTAATTGATTTTGACCACAAATTTTTGCATATTTGCCAGGATTTTTCTAGTTTTTTTGCCTCTGACGTCATAACAGACAAGTATTTGACTACTGTAGTATGGTATGGGTACCGCACTGCAACATTGTTAGTATTTCTAGCTCTATCCCAGACAGTAGAGATTTTATCAAGATTATTGTTGCTCAGGATTGTTTTATCAACCATTATTTTAAACTAAGTGGTGGTGTCTAAAAATCCAATAAATATTTTTTTTTCAAAGTCTTACTTTTAATTTACGTTGTGAACATTCCATTCATCTGTAACAAAACACTTGACATTCCCTTACAGCGTGATGTGTATTGAATCTCAAAATTTGCACCGTGCTTCAGAACACAAAACTTGGGAGGTAATGCCTGAAGGTCATGCTACGATTGCAATAAGAAATAACAGTAGATAATTTAGCACAAACATATTTAAGGGGCCTGCTACAAGACAACTTAATGGCATGAGATGAGATCGTCACCTGCTCGCCATAATGGTATTGGGAGAATTGAAATTGTTATTTATTCGTCCCCCACATTCTATGCCAGGCAATTACAAATCTTTAACAATGGAAGTCAGTGCAAAACAAACTCGTGACAGAAAAAGTCTGTTAAATGGACTTCATAGTAGCCATACATTTCCATTTTCTGTTTATTGAAGTCAGATTTGTATATGGCTTAAATAAACAGAAATCAGAAATGGAAATATATAAATATTTTCCTGTGAAACAAATTTTTCCCATGTAAATAAACAAAAATAATCATGCATATACCACATCAGGTTAGTCACACACTGTTCATAAATACCTATCCACCATGTTGGTCATTTTTATTTGATACTAGCAGATTGCTACACTCCTATGCTTCAGCAACTGGTGCCCTTTGTTGCCATTGTGCCATGGCACAAGTCAGTTCACTGCTTTGCTACAAACACAGTCCACACTAGCTCAATTGAGTTATTCACAAGACTCTGGCACCATTTTGGAGTATGTCTCAGATTTATTTCATTTCACAACAGTTTACAAAAACATGGACAAGAACTGTAATATCTTCACTGAACTAACCACTTTCAAACTAACAGTGTCACAGTAGATTTTTAAGCAATGTTCCAAAAAACTAGTCTTGCGAGAACAATAATGAAGGCAAGGGGGATAAAACACTTTCCCCCTTGAAGCCCTAGCAGCCTCCCACACCCCCGGAAAGAATTTAATAGGAAAAGGTTTGTAGTCGAAAGTACTTGAAATTAAATGTTACTTCAACAAAGAGTTTCCGGCCACTGGCATTTGCGGTGTGGTTTAAATTGTTCCTCCAAAGTTTCCTCTTCAAAGGTTGATACATTTGCGGAATAGTCCAGGGTTCTTCACATTCAAGCTAGGCACGTGCAGTTCCCTCCACTCCTTGAATTACAGTCTAAAAATAACACTTGGCCGGGGCTCGCGACCTCCCATTGGCTAACAACGACGTCACTGCAAGGGCTTCAAAATAAATACTGCTGATGGCAAAGGAAAATTAAAAAAAGATGAAAAAAAAAATTAATCTCAAACGTGATGCAACCTCGCTTGTATCCTGGGAACACGAAAAAAAAATGCCAACGTACTACAAAAAACAACTGAAATACAGCCTTCCATTAAAACTGATAAAGCCCTTACTTTTACATGTGGCATGAAAGGAAAATTTTGAATAGTACACTCATTGATCAAATAAACAGGGAATTTTAACTAAAAGTCAGATGAAAATAATTATAAAAACAATTAAAATTTACATAACCTGCAATGTTACACCATTGGCAACTTCACTAAATATATTGCATCTCTACACGTGTAGATGTTCACCTGTAACCTGTGATTTAGCAGATACGAAACCATATTAAGGACCATAACTATTTCTTTGAACATTTGCGATCCCCGGATACCATCTTCCGAGATGCATAAATGGTTTCTTTGGATGTAGCATCTTCCTGCACTCAGAAGTGGAGTGACATTAGTAGAAAAATATTTTTAATAAATTCAGTACAAAGTCGATTATCCGGACTAATAGTGACCATAGGTAATTTGGATACACAATTGAAAATCCAGATAATGGAAGTATGGTGAAAATAAATATAAAAGATTTAGTAAAAAATCATTTTCACACATCGTAAAATGTACTACACATGCATAGAACATAGTAAGCTTATCCAAAACAGAGACCAGACATGTTTACTGTGAACAACATGTGAAAGGGCACTTCACAATAGCCGACACAAGGGCTTGCCTCTCCTTCTCGGGTGAGGGAAACACTGTGAGAAAAGAGACTTTCGTGTTTTTTCTATTGTCTTTATTTTTAAAATGAGTCTGGATAACTGGTTGTACATATATCATTTGTGGTTTAACTGTCAATACTCACCATCATAAAAATCTTCAGTTTATAGGATAAACTTTATCTCCAGATGAGAGGTACAGCGAACTGCACTCGCATGACCACATCCTACGCCAATCTCTTTGTGGGGCCAAACTTTCTGAGCTTCCAGCAATGCCAACAGTTCTGCTGTATAATACACTGATGACAGAAAATATCATGATCCTTTTCAGAGTTGCTGGCTTGAGGTAGTTTTCTTGTGCTAACATGGACTTCATCCTGCCATTACTCTCCAAGTAGTCTCCTAGACGGGCTGAAATGATACTACATGTTTGAGTGGCATCAGGTAGGAAGACCTACCATTGGTCGAGAGCATGGAGGGAATATGGAGTAGAGTGCTCTTCCTAGCTGCGCAGTAGAACTTTCCATTTTCCAGCATTGGACAGCTTTTCTACCAGAAACATCATCAAAAACAAAATGCATAAGAATTTAGGTAAGAATACTCTTTCTGTAATATAATTTCCAAATTCAGCTTTATTGTAGGAATCAAACAAAAAAAAAAGTATAATCTTTGGAAATTTAATAGTTTATTGACATAGAGATCAAGTGTAATTATATTTGATTTGTTTCTAGATGATAATCAGTATTCTAAATTTGTTTCTTATTAATAATTTATTTCCGAGAGGGTAGGAATTATTGAAGGTTTATTTAACAAATGCACGAAAGAAAATATACCGGTTGTTTTTCTCTTGCCAATGCTAGTTGGTGGAGAGATGGAGCATGGTCAGATGACAGCCAATTGAATTGTATACTTTTGTGTGAGAAGAGGGATAAGAAAATATAATTAATCATTAAAAAGGATTTTGAATTAATAATTCCAATGTAATTATTATCACGGAAGTAATTTCTGCATATCTGATTCAACTGAAATGTTACAACATCCTTCAGTTGCCCGTCTGTCTGGTGGTCACGCGCTCTTCAACCAACTTATTTTTCTACCTGTCAACCTTTCAAATTTTTCTCAAACTTTAATTTTTGACAGACAGACGGATGGGTCACATTCTGATGACATTCCTTACACAAGAATATGTACTTTTATATAAAATACAAAGCAGTATATATGTGGTTATTTATATTTGATGGTAAATTTGGAGATTTTAAATGTAAACAATAATTGAGCATAAATTCTTGGCACATTATGTCGGGGAAACTGATGACGACATCACGGTCGGGCAAAGTTTTACTATGCCAGTCAGAGACACTGGTTGTCTGTTGGGTTCAACTTTACTGGCTGCCAACTAGAGCCCGGCCAGTATATACAGTAAAGTGGGGCATGTGGCTTCCCGGCATGGCACAAAGTCTAGTGTGGGCTTAACTGTACTCCACAACACTGCTTTATACACAGAGCCACTGGTTTATCTGGAGTGGACGTAGCCTGTGTTAGCTCCTGACTCGGCCACTGTTGCTGCTGGCGCCGTCTGGAACTCGAGTCCAGTCCTTGGATAAAGATGGTGATGCGGCTGGCGGTGCTGGTAGGAGCTCGTGGAGGGCTGTTGGTCCAACTGGGTGGGAACCACGGGTTTGATATACCCAGTGATATGTGGAGTCCCTTGTGGAAGTCGATGATGACTGGGTGCAGCTTGCAGACTGTCTTCTAGTGTTGCAGGGATAAGGAGCAGGAAAGGGACTAGGTGGTTAGCCCTCTCCAGTTGGTGGGTGGCTTAAGCTTGTTTCCGGGGGGATACACTGCAGAGGGCAGTTGGCGCTGGGTTACAGCTCAAATTGGACTCTGAGGCAGTAGCTGCCTTCCCAGCTTGTCACTTTGCATCACTCTATGGGTGTATGCCATAAAGGAAGGTGCTAAAGTTGGCCACGCTAAGGAAGAGCATGCTACGAGGATCCCTAGTTAGGTGTAAAGCCATTCATAGCCAAGCCAACCAGAGTCATACTCTATTACTCAGCACGTGGTTAGAGCGATGGGTTACCTTGGATGTCTGACAGCGACTGGGGTGCGTACCAAAGGGGGTCAGACCTGCAGAACCAGTCTTATCACTCCTTCCAGCGAAAATAACAGCATGGTGGATGAAGTGGGCTGGCTTACTAGCCGTATTGTGGATTAAGTTCCTAGTGATTGTGGCTCTATGCTACGTGTGCACCAGATACATTGGCATACCTGCTCTATAGTGTGTCTGTTTGAGATGTACGTCCACCCAGTTAGGGAAGCCCGCAATCGTACTCTGTTTGGCAAATGGGTTTTAATGATGTGGTTTCATGCTTTGCCCCAGTGGGCTGATGTCTAATGGAGTTAAAGTTACAGTCACCCTAAAAATAAGTACTTTGAGGTTATATAGAAATACTTGTTTATTCCAGTGTAAAATACACACATTGGCCTGTACTAACTCCTAACCAACAAGAAACTGTAATGGAAGTAGACTACATTACTAGCAGTTTGACATGTGACACTCCATTAGTCTGTGATTATGTCATAGTCAGGGTGGTATTAATACCCTAAGTCAGACGCTTGGTGAATCTAATGTCAGGTTAGTCTCTATGCAATAGGGCTTTGCCGGTGTACAGTACCGGATGTGTGGGCTTACGATTTGGCACAAAGTCGGGAGGGCTAATGTTACTCCACGGACGGAGACACTCACTCTCTCAGGTTTACCATACTCGCCAACATTCTCGGGTTCCTGCTGAGGTGACGATGGTTGGCGACTAGAACTGGCCGCGGATCCTGGTGCATAGGAAGTTGACCTGGAGCAGTAGTCACTGGTGCTGGCTCTAGGCGGTCTGGATGGTCTGCTGCTCCGGAACCAGGGTATCCAGAACCAGTGGTTGAATATACTGTACCTTCTAGCTTGGTCTGCAAGGAAGGTGGTGATGACGGGGTGTTAGCTGCCGGCAGGTTGTTGGGAGCTGTAAACAAGGAGTATGGCATAGAGAGACTACAGTTTCTCAACACTGTCTCATAATAGTTAGTAGGTGATGATATCCCTATCAGAGTGTACTTTCAACAGTCGTATTTGACAACTGCAGCGACACCCCTTGCTCCTACAGTTCGGCACCGAAACACGATGAACCTAGAGCATGGATTGCTATGGTTGCTTTCAGACAACTTTTTATGGGTGTGGGTCGCAAAAGAGGTCACACCTCCAGGGCCAGGTGAGCACTCCTTCTGGCACAGTACAGTGTGGTGGATGGAGTACAACCTGGGCTGATATTCTAGCCACTTTTGGATTGCTTCTCGAGTTCTGTACACCAGGGTGCACAGAACAGGTGGCCTTTCTGACATATAGGAGTTCCGGAAGAGTAACGCATGTCGCTTTAATTACTGGTCATACAAGAAACTTTTGGGACTGCGCTAGGTCAGTCAAGCATAAACTAGGAACTTAATTTACCTTCTTTCAAGTTACCAGTGTTGACAGTGTGGGTACAAAGTCTGGTACAGTTGGATGAGCAATATGCTTGACGGTGACACTGGCCCTCAGGGGCAATGATGACTTACCAGATTTTGGTGGCCTTGTTGTTGATGAGGCGGTAGCAGTACTGCAGGATGGGTGATTTGATAACTGCATCTCAGCCCCATCCTCCTCAGTCTAGTTCAGCAAGCCTAGGAGAGTGTACGTGTGTGCATCACGGGGAATGTCACCATCTTTGTCTGATCTGTAGCTGAAATATAATATTTTTGCGTGTATAGCCTGCATGCGTGTATAGGCTGCACCAGAAGTTTTTTTTATGAAAAATTAGGGATAGTTAATATTTCAAGTATAGGACACACAGAAGTTTTGTATTCCTGTAAGTATTGTTATGTCAAAATTATTTACAGACGTAATAAATTCCGGCTCAATTTCTCCCCTACAAAACATTTGTAACAGGAAATTTGTCTTATGTTGCAATATTTACGAATATACATAGCACAATTACTATTCCACAGATGGTAATGTGTTTTGAGAAAGCAAAACCACAGCAACATGTTACACAAAATGGCATCTTATCAGTGTGCACTTGTAGAACCATGGCGGGCATGCAAACTACGTAAGATATCTTTCTCTTATTTTCTCATGTACGACATCTATGGGCGAGCTCCAACATGTTTACATTTTACACATGCTGGATGAAGGTGGTTTTGTTTATGAACGTAAGTGAAGAAATAACTGCACAAGTTTTTTTAATTAATTTATTTTTTAATTCAGTTCTTTCCCTTCCCTTCCTTCCTGCTTTTATAAGAATCAAAACATTAAAATGTACTATATGTTGGCAAATTTCTAAACATGTTTTAGGGATTAAAATTTTTTTTTGCCAATATCTTTTATATAAGCAGCACCCCACTTTTTGTAGTTTTTTTTTTTTTGTAAAAATGTGCGGTCTATACATGCCGAAATACAGAAGTAAGTGTCTTTTTAACAGGAACATTTTATTAATTTCTTTTCTTCCCAGTACACACACTCTTTTCTCTGTAGACTTGCAGCCCCGGATATTTTACTGCTCTTAAATTCCACATACCAAGTAGTGCTTTTCACAATATCGGCAGATGGCGGGCCTTGTATGCCCTGCCCAATTTATTCGAGGGACTTTATGTATTTGATTGTATGTGTATTCTCTCTTAATCAATATATATGATTGCATCATTCCTCGTCTTATTTTACTTTAATGCTATTTCACCTCAGGTCCTGGCCCACTCCAGAGTGTAAGTCCACATGCTCATTTATGTAATGTAAAGGCATTAGAGACTTTTGTTGTATTTTATTCGTGAGCATGAGCTGCGAGAGGGATACGCCACGTGGCTGTCGACCAACTACCGCCCTGAGAGCCAGAGTCCACGTGCTCACCCGTGATATAGTTGAGCTGGCGCACTACCAGAACTTACAACTATTCTGTGATATCTAGCCATGCATCTGGGTTTCTCTGAAACCTGGCATCCCTCGCCTCTTGCAAGCTGCCAAGCCACATTAGCATATTTTAAATAGCAAGTAACTATTGTGCTTTGTTTATATATTTCGCAACAAATTTTTTTGAAGTCGCTATTGCATAACATTCTTTTCTTATGTATTAATGTATGCGCAGCATTCCAATGATGATTGTGGAAATATTATGTCTGTTTCAAGCATTAAATTTTGATAAAATTATTTTTCACTCTTAATGGTAAACATGTGTTACCGCAAGTCCTAAACAAGTGACTGTCGACAACTTCCAAAGTGAAACTTACGAAATGACTAATTAAAAAACAACGAACTTGCCATTTTGGTTTCCGACACAGCATTAGTTACCCCCCCCCCCCCCCCTCCACCTAACAGCGTCATCACATCTTGCCAGTTTATCGATCGCCAGCCCGGATCATTGTTCACTGTAGTGTCATTTTTGCAACAGTAACAAAGCTAAAAGGACATTTTACATTATCATGGGAAAGTTAGAAATAATAAAACAATTCGAGCATGGTGTGTTATAAACAAAAACATGATGCACCATGAATTACACTACATTCGGTGCAACATAAATATCAGTTAAATTATCGTGTACTTTAAATCCTGGTCATACAGTGCATGATTTGTGTTTGCTTTGAAATATATAATAGGTACTGTGTTTTATCATGGTTTTCGGAGCCAATATTACTGTTCTATTAATACTAAAATTTTGTAGATTCGACTATCCTGGTTTTTTAATACAAATTTGTTTATTTGTGTTTTCTCTGACCCCGATTAACAGGGTTGATCGAGAGTTTACTGTATGTTCAAAATATTTCACTCAACAACACCCTTTCATGCAATCCTGGTGTCTACACTGGGCCGTGATGATGATAGAGTGTGTCTGTTTGTCATCTCGGAAAAAATTGGAGGATATTATGACAAAAATTGTGGCCAGATTCTGTGCTAGGGAGTGCATCTTTTGTCCAGCTAAGTGTCTAGAGTGTTGGGAGTAGGGCCAAACTGGAAATTTGGGTGCCCGCTGCCCCCAAAGAAACTGCAGGATCAGATAGCCGGAAGTAAATGTAACAGAGAGCTTGTTGACAAGGCTGAAGTTGGCAGTGGGAAATAGCTGAACTACGTAGGGACAGCAACACCTGTCCCTCATCATTATGGAGGTACCGAGAATACTGTAACTGTGGAAATGAGACACTTAAAAAAAGTCCGGCA
This sequence comes from Dryococelus australis, assembly GCA_029891345.1. Taxonomy (NCBI): domain Eukaryota; kingdom Metazoa; phylum Arthropoda; class Insecta; order Phasmatodea; family Phasmatidae; genus Dryococelus; species Dryococelus australis. The sequence goes on from CM056995.1 coordinate 3,140,706, forward strand.
TTCAGGAAAGCTACCCATTATGTTATGAAGAAAGGTTCACAAGTAATTATATCCGGCAGCAATAGGAACAACAATCAGATGCACAGGCCTGTCAAAGCTACTGGCAACACTGAACCTCAGGAAAAGATGCAAGAGTGCTACATGGTGGTATGGAGAACAAGAATATTGGAATTAGACTGCCCAAGAAGTCCAACTGGAGTTAATGTAGACAAGAAAGACAATCAGAGAAGTGCAGTGAAGAGACATAAAGTAAAATCCCTCCATTATGACCCCATTTATTACAACCACCTATCGATTACGACCCAATCCAGAGGAACCGTGCAAAGTTTGGATAGAAAAAGTTTAAAATTTGAGGCACGTCTAAAAATAGATACAGTAATCCCTGGCCAACCGCTGTATCTTGAACCACAATTTCAGTTATATGCGAATTTGTTTTGTTGACGTTATCTCCACAGGTGGTACTAGTTTCTATTATCCACAGTTTTCAGTCTATGGAAAACTAGCCCTTACTGATGTTAGTGGTCTTGCATTTCTCAAGCTATAGGCTGTTCATGGTAAAGTGAGCACTTTTGACGGCCTGGTTACTTTTTCCTTTCAGCCATTTTTTATCCTTTAAACATCTTTTTAAATAAATATGGCCATGCTAGTAATAACCACAGAGTGTATATTCCACCGCACTCGAAAGTTAACGTCTAAGGCTAAAGTAAAGCATTGACTATTATTCCAAATGAGAGAGTTTTCAAAAGTACTCACTTTACTATGAATGGCCTTTACCATCATAAACCTTTACATTGGTTGTCCCAAGCAGCGTGAAGCAATATATTACTTAATGCCAGAAAGGGGCACTGGTGTATTGTCCGTTGAAATGGCTTGGCGGGTGGGGGGGTAGTTGCAGAGCTGGGTCAGTGAGGATTCTTTTCCCTAGTCACATGCCGCCGCCTCTGCCGTACCCTCCCAGCAATTTTTTGCTTCCATTATCCCTCCTCTTTTGCTGTAAAAACAGCGGCACATTACACATACTAGTTTCTTAATCAGAGTCATGTATGATAACTTCAAATTTAATTCAATGCTCCTTTTTTTAATTATTATTATTATTTTTAAGTTTGTGTTCACTCATGCCTACGTAATATGCTAATTTTTTATTGTGGGCAATTGCTTTTTTTCTTGTGAAGTCAATTTTATGTGTTAAGTGAATAAAGATAAGTCTGTAGAAATAAAATGTGTTCTGATGTTACCGGTACCATATTATGGCGAGTGAGGTAGTGTGCATATATGGGCAACGTCAAAAGCTTTTAATGAAAAATTCGGGATAATTAATCACATTCCTGTGATATGAACATACTTATTAGTGTAAATGATATGAGATTGTGAAATGTCATAAGATAAACTCTAATTATATTTCTTTCCTCCTGCTATTACTTTTATTGTAAGTTAAAGAACATTACTTCCTTTTATCCACAAGACCGTACAATATTTCCGTATAATTTTTCTCATTATTTCACACCACTAATATTTATTTAGAAAGGGACTGAAGCTTATGAGTCTACCGTAACATCTACATTAGATGCAGAAAAAAATTTTTTTAATGAAAATTTCATGTGCAGTATCATATTTGCTACTCAATGTTTGCTTCACACTTCCAATGGGTGGTATTAGGTATAATATGTGTATTGTACATAGGAATATGTGTAATGCAATATTTATGGGTAATTAATCACAGATTCTTCACAATCATGAGCATAATTTTGCCATATATGATCATCATGGTACCTCTGAACATTTGCAACAATTAACATGAAAAAAAAAATTTGATACAATGAGCCTACCAGGATCATTATTAAACCAAAGACGAAGGCATTAAAAGAAGTTTAAACATCTATATAAGTTCAGACGCAGCCATGGGGTAAGACTACACAGTGTACGATAAAATTAAAACCAACATGGCCATAGCACTTTATACCATAGTAGGTCAGTGGACGCAGCACAAAACCAGCTTTCGTTTATGATATCTGTTACTTCATAAACAGTGTTTACCACAATATGACACTCAATAAACCCACCAACAAAATAAATACCAGAAATACTAGATTTCTTGACACTTACCTCTCTCTCAGCAAACAGGTTTTCAAACGTTAACTTCATGCGTCCCGATTAGCTTCCATCTTCGACACACTGCAGCATGGGCAGTCATACCAACTGTCAAGAATATTCCTTAGAAATATATGGTGCACACTCTTACACACTGCGGAGTCGTACCCCACTTTACTCTACATCTGTTTATGACTGTTTGTATTAACAAAACCATGTTTTTTGTGGAAACAAATTATTTAAATTTTAATAATGTTGTGTGAATGTATTTTTTTTCTCACAAAACAACAAAAAAAAAATTGTTTATGAACTCTCGTGATACTGGAACGAAAAAATAACCATAATTTCATAACATCTCATTCTTAATGAAGGTTTGACGAATTTAATAAAATTTCAGCAATTTATTCATTATAACCAATTTGTTTCAAAACCAAATAAAAATGTGACAGCTTCACAAATATGAGAAAGGGTATTTCAGTAAGTTTCTTTATTTCACAAAATATCATTCACCTTTTTGTTTAACAAATTGAGAAAACACAATGAAATCTTTCCTTTGATACAGTGACTATTTACCAAAACCTCCTTCAAGTAAATTCTTACATTAACCTTTGATAAAACATTGTTGGTAGAAAGAACATTAATAATAGTTATGCTTTCCTGGATGTTAATCGGAAACTTGAAAACTTTCTCAAGTGGTGCATGTAATTTCTTTTACTTGTACTACCAAAACCACAGAATATAAAATGTTTATGTTTAAAGTTGTAATTCATTTGGCCAACATTAAAGTTCTTTGAATATTTTTAAGTAAACCAAACAAGATAAAATAGTAATAAAATTGAAAAATCACCAATGACTTTACAAAATATAAAATGTGATGATGAGAAAACTGGCAACATGCTATGTGTGTCCAATAAATCCGAATCTCTTAAAAAGGGGACATTCACCATTTAAAAAGTTGATTAAAATATTACATTAGAAACATTTCAAAATCCGAGGTGATGAGTAGTCCTTCCAAAGCTCGGACTTGGATAAAAGCAAACACATTAAAACTTGCAACCTCTACCACCAGCCGCTGTGGCTAGGGGCCCCATCTGACCGAGTAGTGTAAAAAGGATGACACAAAGTATTAAATTCTCAAAACTACATTGAAAATCTGAAAAAATTAGGAAAGGAATAAGCCCTCTTGACAAATAGCAAACTAATGAAGCAAATACACAAAACTAGCAGAAATTACACTGGACTTACAACTACACAACTCCTACAGCTCAACTATGCCTTTAAAATCTTTCTAAAACTTCAATACAACACTTGAAACACTAATTCAACTCTGGCATTTTCTAAGTCATTCTGCAGACATCCCATATTGGCGATGTTGGCCTAATTGTAGCTGGAGTAGAAGCAGCGGGAAAGTAGGGGAAATACTCCTATATAACTACAGCCGATGACCCAGGCAAAGGAGGGGAATTGGAGAGGGGATTTGATGCATAGCTGGAAAGAGATAAAGCCTCGCCAAAGAGCTTGCCAAATGTTCAGAGCACCATAACAAATATAAGCTCACTACACTAGCGCTATCGCAAAAAAATAACTTTGGACATGGAGTATTTACCACAGGGGTTCTTATCTATGTTTCACTTTCTGTTTTATGTTGTTATTTTAGTCATAAAATAATGAAAACAAACAATGATTTATAGAAAAAAGTGTTCTTTATTCGTGAACTAAATGAACATTTATTAAACACCCGAATATTCACATTAAATAGAGGATTTTAATTTTGTTACAACTTTTGACGACCAAATTTCTAACTACAATGAAAATGAAAGTTGGCATTTTTTGTTTTCATTTTGGTATATAGAATATTCACAAAGCCCTAGATTTTAATTATAGTTGCATTTAAAACTATGTCAAAGGAGTGTTTGTGTGTGTATGCATGCATGTATGCATACATATACGTATTTACATATGTTTATGTATGTAAAATAGTAAGCAGTAGTCCAAATCACTTTGAGATGATCATTCTAGTTCAGACCGTGCTGCTGTTTATTGTGCAGTTATAGCTTGCATTCTACGAGCTATGTTCCTCATTGTATGTATGTAGGAAAATTGAGAGCTGAAGAAGATACTGCTGTGCTTGTTGCAGAACTCTACGAATGTGAGTATATGCCGTGTTCCACTGGGAGAGAGATACAGACTGTTTGTGAGAGCATGTTCTCCAGCCGGCTGCTCCGAGCCCTACGCAACGAGCCGGGAGAACAACCAAGTTGATATCCAGAGAGGTAGGCTCTCCAGCATTCACAGCATGCACTTCAGGCCTAGCATAGTTGTTAGTGACAACCCATGTTTTCTCACTTCAATGCTGTAGTCACTTCAATACTAATTAACTTTATACAGCAGCTCTCTGGGCTGCTACAAAGGTAATCAAAACCAATATATGATGTTTACCAATGTTGTAAAGGTGGGTAGTTGAGATACCCTTACTTTGATGCTGTTATCTTCTTAATGCCTCTTGACTGTGGCAATAGAGAAAGAGTGGCTCAACTTTAACCATTTCATGCAGCAAAGTGTGTCTCAAGCATGCTTCCAGTTATCCAAACAGCAATAGGCTCTGTGCCATCTTTACTGAAGAATAGTGGAGAAGGGAAGATATTAAAATTTTTTCAACTCTTACCTTGAGATGAGCCGGGGGGGGTGGGGGGGGATGGTTTAGGGAGACAGAGTGTGAGAATGTAGAAAAACCATATCCCAAGTTTTCGTTTTGATGTGGAACAGGCATTCAGGCATTGGTCAGGATCTGTTGATGACGGAATTGGCATTTTGTTACGTAGATGGGAGAGGATGTATGGAAATGTTAACTGTGTTTATGTAGGGTGCAGGTAGCATCAGAGTGTGATGACAGTGGGAAGACCCCGGAGCATTCACTTGTCGAAATAGTAGGCGAAGATGCTATGCTCAGTCCATTTATGCCAACCTTTAGGAAGTGTTAGCCCTTGCCCAATGCTTCTAGCCTGATGTGAGGTTTGCTGTATGCCACCTCACACACTTATTAAACAGAAGATACGTAACAGTAAGGGGGCACAGCACCCAAAACAGCCAATATATGGCTGGCATGTGAAAAGATACAAACAATGTTAGTTTCACACATGATTTAATTGGCACATTGTGTGAGGAAATTACATTACACCAGTACCAAACCTTTGTTGGCTGAAAGCTAACAATGAATTGTAGCAGTGGCGCCGGAGCTGGGGGGGCAGCAGGGGCTGTTGCCTCCTCTGGTTTTGAGTGCAAAGGGGGGGGGGGGGGGGGACAAAACACGTGTTTTGCCCCTTCACTTTTTGTGTATACAAGTTTTTCGAAAAATTAACACTGTAACGTTCCTTCGATTCTACGCCTTCATTACATCATAAAACACCAAGCAGCCATGCAAGTTTTTATTTTAGCATGTTGGCCCTCACAACAACGTGCGCTGCCGATAGAATATTCCAGTCATCGAATGCGAGGAAGGGAGCAAGATAGCGGTTGACTCCACACAAGTCGTGAGCAGTGCAGTAACTATTCCCCTCCCCTTTTCACACCCCATCACATTGGCGTCTGCGCATTATCTATATCCCGTATATCGCGTGCTTCGTAATTCCTCTCAGGTGATGAAATACTAATACTATTCTTTCAGCAGGCGTGAACAGCAATTCATTTGTCTGTGTCCGTCCGGCCTTCACTCCTCTTCTGTTTGTAGTCGATGCAGATGTACACTGTAGTGTAAGTATACAATTAGTATTATATAGTACTGAACGAGAGTGCAATCACTTTTATTTTTTTACTGTCCAGTTTCTAACCCCCGCCGTTTAAAGTCTTATCTGCAGGCCACAAAGAGAGAACTAGTGTACTAAATCTTAATGATATAATGAGAATTTATTTCCTGCTAGGACGAAAGAAAGGCCTTATTTGGGAAAGTAGGGGAGTAAATATTCAGTGTATTTATTGAACACATGTCATATGTCTTTAGATTGATGTTTTAAGTAAACATGTCACTGTTCTATGTAATAATGCTTCAAACAGGTGTTTGTGTGTGTGTCTGTGAGAGAGAGAGAGGGAGAGAGAGGGAGTGAGAGAGGGGAGAGGGAGGGAGAGAGGGAGGGAGAGAGGGAGGGAGAGAGGGAGGGGGAGAGGGAGGGAGAGAGGGAGGGAGGGGAGAGGGGGGGAGAGAGAGAGGGTGGAGAGAGAGAGAGAGAGAGAGAGAGAGAGAGAGAGAGAGAGAGAGAGAGAGAGAGAGAGAGAGAGAGAGAGAGAGAGAGAGAGAGACACACACACACACACTCAGAAAAAAAAATTAGTTACATGAGTTTGCACCCCCCCCCCCCCCCTCGTCACCCACTTAAAAAAGTTTGCTCTGGCGCGCCTGAATTGTAGTAGGATTAAATATCAGAGATAGACAAATCCATTGACAAATAGCGAGTCAGACCTTCAAGTTTGCAAAATAAGAGATTCAGAGTGATTTGACTGAAGAAAAGGACTGCTTAAGAAAATGTGCATGTAAAAGTAATTAGAACAAACAAGGAAATTAAGCACTTAAAAAAATTTGTCCCTTTGAAAATACACCTACATAAAAAATACCCTGAATAAATAATTTCGGTAAGAATTATAAATCTTCAATAAATTATATTTTATTTTATTTCTCAGTATCTTTCAAAGTCTACTGTATTTTCCACAGCTGGCCGTCTTTCTTTGGTACCAATAACACAAGTGAAATACACAGTGAGTCTGATGGTTCCACTATCCCTTGCTCCTTCATCTCTTGCAGTTGGGTCATTATTAAATGTCTTCTCCTGGCAGATACTCAGTATGGGCTGTTATATACAGGAGCATCTGTAGTGGACCAGATCTTGTGCTGTATGCTTCAGGTTTGGTATAATTTTCTACTTGTCCAAATGCGCTATCATTCAAAATTTTCATCAACTCTGCTAACTGTGGCTCAGCCAGCCGGTGGTCGATTCCTTCAATGTTAATGGAAGGTGGGACGACTGCTTGTCTGTGTTCCCAATTCATGGTGACCCTGTGTTTATCCCCCAGGTAAACTCTTCACTGCCTGTGGTCCATTATATACTGTTACTGGCGCAGCCAATGATGCCCTAAAATAACCACCTCAGTAATTTCCGGTGACACCACAAAATCTGCTGGGATTGAGTGCTTATGTAAACTTATGACTAGAGTGGTGTGTTCATCCATCTTGAGGGTAGTATTGTGCTGTGCCATTCACACTAAGTGGGTTTGAGGGCAGAGTGATGTGTGTTGCTGTGGTGTTAGAACATCACTGCATATAAAATTGCTGGTTGCAGTGGAGTCTAATAAAGCGAGTAATTTTTGGCAATTGATTTGAACCTCTATGTGGCATTTCTGGGGGTTTGCTTTCTCTCCCTTTAATCTTTGTAAGACGGGGCCCTTGGTTCCCACTGGTGGAGGCCTTGGTTCCAAATGGAGGAGGCCTTGGTTCCCAATGGTGGAGGCCATGGTTCCCATTGGTGGAGGCCATGGTTCCCAATGGTGGAGGCCTTGGTTGGTTTGTTTATTTTCTGCATCGTGGGGTGTGGGAGAGGGGTTCCTCCGCTCGCCCCTGGCCTGCCTGCTTGACAGGGCAGTCCCGGTTAAAGTGCTGTTTTCCGGGCAGAACCAGCATTTTGTCTGAAAAGGGTGAAGGGGAAGGGGTGGTGGAGGTGGCGGAGGAGGAGGAGGGTTTCCTTCCTCTCAGGTTGTTTGTTGGGCTCAGAGGGCCTACTGACCCTTTGCTTGTCTAGTTATGCCTGCACTTTAAAATTATGTTCTTTTTCCCTGGCTCCTTCCACAAATTCCTTGATTGTTAGGGGTTTAGGAATTTGTATCAAATTGTGTATCTTGGGTAAGAGCATTCGGGCGATGTTGCATACTGTACTGGAGTCGAACTCCAGCCAATATAAATTATATACTAAAGTACTACAGGCGACTCTGCCTCACTACAACAGCCTTTAAAGTGATGGTGCTTGCAGAATATTAAAACGGGGATCTCTTTAAACCTCTTTGATATAAACTCTGTAATACTCGCAAGTGAACAACACTTTACAATTACAATATAATTATTATGTTCAAATGGGTGAGCAATTACTTTATATTAATAACTGTTATGCAAAGCCACTCTCTCAATGATCAACTTAATGTCCTTCCGACATTTCTGTGGAAATAATTCACCTTGTAAGATACCGCAGGCTACGTCCCTCTATGTATCGCAATGGCAGTTCGGCACACCCCTCTCGTTGCCCTTCTTGAATATGGCCACTGGTTGACGTCCAGACTGCATCTCACGCTTCCAGCAGATGTCTGGCCACGCAACAAGCCATGCGCTGGCCTATATTGTCCGTTTGTTGAATATCTCGCCCACTGTTTATAATCCCCGCTTGACGCAATCCAGCGTGTCCTGCTTTCTGCTTTTTGTAATGCCGGTTTATGCACTGACGTTAGGTAAGGGTGGGTTCAGCCCACCACAGTACGCAACTTTTTTTAGTTTCTGTGGGGAAAATTCTCTGGTACATTTTAACCTTCTTTCTAACAAAGATTTTGGTCTCCTCGTCCGTGTGCTAGGTTCAACCATAGGACTTGGTGGCCAGGTTTGCCAAAACCTCTTCTCTGGAAAACTGCATGGAAATACACGAACTCAATTGCCCCTACTCAGTTACGAATTCTCTGTACCGGTTCCACCATTGTTGAGCTTTCCTGCAGAGCTGTTTTGGGCTGTTGCCTTTGTCTGCTGTTGCCTGCTGTTGCCTTTCTAGGGCAATCTTTGTTCCAAAGGTGCCCTGGACAAAACCAGCATTTTGGTACTGATGGCACCTGTGGGATAGGAGATGGGTTTCTCCGCTTCTGCTCGGATGGAGGTTGACGTGTCTCCGCTGCCTTCGTACCCCTTGATTTGTCAAGTGCCGCTTGCACCTGGAAGTTGCGTTCCGCTTCTTTTGCACGGTCCACTAGGTCATCCAGGTTTTTGGGTTTTGGCATCAGCCAAACGTTCCTCAGACTAGGTAGTAACATTCTTCTGGTATATTGAATAGCACTAGCCTCGTTTCCGTCACGGAATATTAAGTTGAACATTTGCTCCTTTCTTCCGTTAAAAACCTCCGGCCTCTTCGTCAGGCTCTTGCACTTGGCTATAGAATTTGGTGGTCAGCCTAGCTACCACCTTTTCACCCGTAAAATTTGCAGCTAGTCATTTGCAGAACTGACCCCACTCGGACATAAACTCTCCGTAGTTTTCCCAACACTCTAAGGCTTTTCCGCTTAGGTGGGTTCGAGCATTCAAGACCCATTGCTTTGTGGGGAGGTTGGTGTCACTGAGTTCTTTTTGACATTCGTTTGTGAAAGCAACGGGATCATCATGAGGTCGACCTGCATAATCTCGAATTTGCACCCACCTCCGCGTATCTGAGAGAAGGACAGCCTGTAGCTGTTCCTAATTGTCTAGTGGGTCCTGACTGATGCCTTAGGTTATGTGAGTGGTATTTGGTAGCTCTCTTACATACCTTGCGTCGATATACTAGTCCTGGCCGAGTGACACTCTTCCAGCCAACCTATGCAGGTATGGTGGTATGGCTCGTTACATATGATACATTGAACTAAATGTACACCATGGCCTGGACATGAGACCCAGCTACTATATGTGTCTTGTCAAAATTGACACGTCTCGTACCTGTACTCAAATCCATTGGCTTCGTCTTCCCATCCCAAACACCGGTAGTGGAACTGTCGCTGACAATGAATGCACATGATGCGGTAAATACTGGTACCCTAATAAGTGGTATAGCTACGTGTCTAGGGCCTCGTTAGCTATGTAGTTTGCTTGTGGCTCTGTAGGACTGCCTTCGCTGTCAGACATCCTGTTGGCTTGTGCGCCCCGAGATGTTTATTGACTCCTCGAATTCTGGTATATTTGGTCTCTGCTACTATCTATCTCTTGGGACGTTCTGACCCCGCTTTCACTGATAAACAGTTATTTATGCTGATGCCCCACGTTGGGCGCCAGAAAAGCACTTGACATGTGTCACTTAGACTAGTCAATGTTACTTTTGGTGAGCGCTAGATCAGGTACGCTCGGGTACTCAATTACTATGATTGAGTCGACTTTCTACTAGAGACTAGCATTGGTAGAGTAGGCTGGCGACCTGGTACGAAGTCTGCCGAGGGCAGCACCATAGTATTTCTTACTTTCACCTTAGCCCGTTGAGGCAGGGCTGACTTACCAGGATACTGAGTAGTTCCGGTGTAGAGGTAAGCCGGCTGGGGCCAGCAGTTGCCTGGGTGGTGCTAGTTGATGAGGTGCTGTATTGAGAGGCGAGATATCTCTGGCTCCAGGCGGCAGATGCACTGTTTCCGAAGAACGAGTTGGCTATGCCCAACCTGGTGTTACTCCCAGTGACCATGGCACGTACTGCAGGGTGTGGCTCTGTGCCACGTCTGGTGTGCGAGGGCATATAAACTGGGGTGCTGGCTGATGAGGACTGCCTCTCCAGGTGACGGGCAGACTTAGCATTTTCCCATGGGGTGTCTCCACCAAGTGTGCATGATTGGTTGGCATACGTTCCATTAGCAGTAAAGAACTCCTCCTCCCTCTCCTTCTTTCGCGTACCATTCCTTAGCCCAAATGGCATAGAGACAGTATTGACACTTAACTTACTTTCCGCCGGTGCAAGCAATCAATGATACCCATACTAAGTGTAAAGCCCAACAGCAGTTGAACCTTGTGCTCCTATGGTTCTGCATATTGGCACACAAACCTAGAGTAGTAGGTCGTATGGGCCATCTTCCTACTACTGTCAGGGTGTCGTCCAGCAACAGTCCCAGGGAAAATACCCTTGCCAGCACCTTCGGCGCTCTGGTCAGTGATACAACCTGAGGCAGCTGTCCTACTCCTGATGGACGTGTAACTAGTGGTTGGGGCTCTACCTTTCAGTACACCTGGGTGCACAGAACAGGTGCTGTCTAAGGTGATGTGTGTTATTGACATACATATACTTGAAGGGGATTTGTACTCCTACACAATGGTTTGTAATGTTATTACTAGTACTGAGCTGATACAGATACCTGATGTCAAATATCAGCCGATATTAGTAATATTGGTCAGGTCTAACAGATTTTATTTTGATCGAATATGGAGAAAGGGTATTTTCTGTTAAACCAGAAGATGATAGGGTGGCAATCTCAGAGTAAGAGGGGCTCAACTGCTGCAGCTCATAGTCAGCAATTGCTGTTCTTATTCCCAAGTACTAAACTAACAGATTGTCACTCCAGGATGGCAAAGGGTGGATGGGATCTGCCTTCCTGCTGTGAAATAATAATCTACAGGAAGAAGAAAGAGTGGGGGAAGAAGGTGAAAAATGCCACTCCCACTCTACTTTGGCTGCCTGCTGTGACAGGCACTTTAGTAGATAATCATCTACAGCTTGTATTGTGGGTCTCGGAATTACCAGCTTTGCAGGTGCCACACTTCCCTTGCCCTTGTTATATCAGTACTTAAAAATCTTTTAAAAGCAATGATTCCAACATTCATAACCCAGGAACTGGCAGCACTTCAATTTTACTCTCATAAAATAATTGTGTACTGAATTTAGATAAGGTGCCCAATTATCATCCCCCATTTGTTTTTTTTTTTTTGTTATTAATTGAAGAATTTTGACTAAAAAATTCAAGAAAATGTATATGTTGGTAGCTTTACTATCTGCCTATTACATTTATTAGCAAAAATGGTGTCGGTTTAATTGTCAAAAAAGTATAACCGAAAATACAGAAATTTGAAAAATAGCCATGTTCAAAAAAGGGACCCTAATTTTGTCCCCTTAGTTTTAAATTGTAAAACTCATAATATTTAAGAATTTCATCATTAAATACTTATAAATGTACTCATACATGGAAACTGTAGCGTTTATGAATTTTTAAATTAATTCCATTGCTATTACTGGAAAATATTAATTTCCAAAATGTATAATGTAGGCCTAGTTTACAATTACACATTTTTGTGTATTCATAATAAACTAAAATATTATTCTGGTAATTTTATTATAATTAAAACTTTTAGAACCAAAGCAAACAGAAAAAAAATTAAGACTTGACTTCATTCACGAAAATAAGACACGTGATAAAAAATGGACTATAAATTGAAGGTAATAAGTACCATCAGTTTAATAATTTCATTCAAACTTCCAAGCAAAAGTCACAAATGAACTTTGCATTTTGTGGATTTGATGTACAAAGCTCATGGCACCACAGGAAACATGTACATTTTATCCACTTCTCCCCATGTCTGTCAGCAGAAAATAGTTTCCAACAAAAAGGATAGTCAACATCATTCTCACTGTCTTTGTCATCAGTTGAAACAAGTGAAACACAATCATCATCACTTTCACCAGAAGTGTCAATGCAAAATTGTTTCTTCTTTGAAAGTTTAGCTGTTTAGAGTATTTTCTTGTCATCTCTTTGAGAGTGAATTTTGATGCCTCTACCAAGCCTATTGAATAATTAGGAGATCCCTGTTGTGGTGATGGATCACTTGTAGAAAGGTCGAAGGCAATTTTCTTTCGCAATTTGTTTGGTTCCTTTTCTTGAGATGTCTCGTTTGCATTTCGTTTCTTTTCCTGAGATTCTTGTATTTTACTCTTATGCGGAGTTCCTGTCGCCAGAATGGCTGTCCCACGTCAGTTTGATGTAGATGCCTGGATTACTGGAACTTGTCGTAAGTCTTTTGGACTGATCATTGGTTGTGTTGGAGTTTTTTCTCCTCTCGCCTTTTCAGCTACTACGACTACTTCGTTTGGGGATGGAATCTGATCGCCTGTGAAAATTTCTGGATTGAAAGGAACGATTCCTGTTTCCTTGAAGCCATTTACTGCTGTTTGTAACGTTGTGGCATGCTGGTATCCCTCCGCAAAAAGTTTTGCGACCTGCAGCTTCCACACAACCCTGTTTGGGTTATTGGCTAACCAGTTGTCGATTGCTTTGGCGTAGTACGACTTCAAAGGTAACATGAACGAAACGTCAAGTGGTTGCAACTTATCTGTCAAGTGAGGAAGAGACACACATTCAAGACTGCAGATTCATGAGCTTTATCAATGACATTGATGTTCCGTGTGTAAAATGCCCGTCGAGAATCAGAAGCATTGTTTTCTCCTTTGATGGCCTAACAATTGAAATGAAGTGATCCAGCCAGACTCACTACAACCGCCAATCTTCCCCGCAGAGGCACCATCAAGCAGTTCAATTTGCCAGTTTTTTGGGGAATATTAGCAGTGGTGGAACATACTGCCTGGCAGCAGACGTGCATGTCATAGTAGTTATTGTCGCCTCATGTTCGGCAGAAGAAAGCTTATGCTCTTGTTTATTTCCTTTTGCTGTTACAATCCTACTTGCCTTATGCTGGACAATGGAAATACCCGTCTCATCAACATTAAAACTTCTTGTTCCATCAAAATCTACTTTTTCCAGCTCTTTTTTCAAAATGCGAAAGAATTTATCTACATTTTCTTTTGTAAAACCTTGGATTCTAGAAAATGATAAATTCTGAGTTCTCCTTATTGTGAGAGATGGGTTCCTCTTAAAGAAAAGTCTTTTGCATTTCAACCCTGCCCTCTTTATTTCATTTGAAAAGGAATGTGGTATATTATTCTTTAGTGGACATTCTCCTCAGATCACCAATTGTCAACCCATAGTAGTTGTTTGCCTCTGGTAGGACTGGGTTTCTTCCAACTTTCTTTTATACACATTTCTCAGCAGACAACTCTGATTTTACATAATCTTTTAGCGTCGTTCTTGGAACATCAAACAACATAGATGTTTTTTTTATAACCCATAGTCTTCTCTTTTAAGGTCTTCATTGCAGCGATCATAAAGTGCTTATTCCATGTTTTCTGTTTTCCCATCTGATAAGATGAGAACATTTTTTAAGCATCCCGAATTCCAAGTAATGCAACTGAGACACTCATAACCGCAGCTCTTAAATAACAAAAATGGGTGGAAACTCAATTTAGATAATGTCAGTGAATGTGACTGTTTCAATTATGGAATGAAATTAGTTTTTTCGTAGTTTACGTTTTGTATTTCGTAAGGTTTCATTTGGAACATGTCAATGTTCACGAGTTGTAATGCAGTGGTGCTACTTCATAAAGTAATTAATTTTGCTATATAAAAAGAATTGCAGTATTTTATTGTTTAAAATTAACATAAAATAATTAGGAAAGAAATGTTTGATAAAAATTAATGAAATAATGTGTGTTAAATAACTGTTTTGGAAATATGCTTCATAATGGTGATGATAGGTACATTACTATTTATTTTACTAACCTCATTTTAAAGTGTTTTGGACAATATTACCCTGCAAAACTAACATGATTGGATTTGTTATTTTGTATTACCTTGGTAGTTTACAATTTTCAAAGCTTATAAAATGCAAAATGCAAATTATAAAAATACATCACATGTTTTGTCGACAAAGTAGGGTCATGTAAACATTTTGTTAACAAAAAGTTCCAGTTGGAATATGGTCTTTGTGTTTTGAAGGCCCGGATATACTTTTAGTGGCCTTGCCAACAATAACTTAGTCCAAACTTTGTCCTTGCAAACACTAGGCACTATAAAGGGGGACAGAATTTGGACCGTTGACACATTCAATATAGCTGCCCATTTCTTGCACGCGGTCACAAACACAATGACATGGCACACACATATTTAAAATAGAGGTTATAAGTGATATTTTGATTAGATAAAGTGACAAAACAACGTACCTTTCAGTGGAAACTTCCTTAAACAATAAAAGATTCAAATGTTTTTGGCATAGCTCAAAAACACAAACAGAAATTACTGACCAATGCACAAAGCAACCAGCTGCTAATTTACTAACTCTCTACTTTGCTGTTTACTTCTGTAGAATGCGACACCTACCAGCCCAGAATCAATGGGGGACAAAATTAGGACAGGAGACGGAACTTTGGGCATCGTACATTACATATTAATAATTTTTAATTTTCTGAATATGAACAAAGTGTAACTATGCTGCGAACTGTGATACACGACCTTGTAGATTTAATATTTTTAATTTTATTTGTTTAGCACATGCTTAAATTGCCATGACCTAAATTTAAAAATTAATTATTGAGGTATATTTTGAGGGCTGCTTTTTATTTCTGATTTTGAAGAATTAATGTGAAATTAATTTTCCTAATATTTTGTATATTTACTTATAGCATCTAATAGTACACTGTATGACATTGACTTTAACACAGATTTTCATCAGCTTCCCAAAATACTTTTAGTGCTAGCAGAAGACTTTCAGTCCATTACTCATATATCCATTGTATCGGTATCGGATATCAGTTGTATCAGCAGGAAGTATCTGTTTGTACCTGCATCGGTAAAAACCTGTATCAGCTCGGCACTAGTTATTACACCCGTTCACTTGCTTGCTCTGTCTAGAAGTAGAGTTCGTAGTATTAGACAGGACCTCTAAACAAACTTACTCACAGGATAGGATTAAAATTGGTATTTATTATAAATAATAAATACTGGTGACTCGTACCTACTACTAAGCAGAGTGAGAACATAAGCAAGCTATGCTTAACAGGTGGAGGTGACCTGCTTGAAGGCTAACCAAGTACAGTAAAACCCCTCTATTATAACCACCTCTCTTTTACGACCCAATCCCGAAGAACCATGAAAAGTTTCGGTCGAAAATGTCGAAAATTTGAGGCACATCTAAAATTAGATACAGTAATCCCTTGCCAACCACGGTATCTTGAACTGCGATTTCAGTTATGTGCAGATTTGGTTTTGTAGAACTTTTCTCCAACCGCGGTACTAGTTTCTATTTCTATGGATTTCAGTCTATAGAAAACTAGCTCTTACTGATGTTAGTGGTTACACATTACTCAAGCTACCATCATAGACTTTGACATTGGTTGTCCCAAGCAGCATGAAGCAATAAATTACTAAATGCCAGAAGGGGACACTGGTGTATTGTCGTGGAAGCAATGGCGGTGGAGGGGGGAGGGAGGTTGTTTGCAAGCCGGGTCAGTGAGGATTCTTTGCCTTAGTCTCATGTCGCCGCCTCTGCCATACCCTCCCTGTCTTTTTCACTTCCATTATCCCTCCTCGTTTGCTGTAAAAACAGCGGCACATTACACAAGACTAGTTTCTTAATCAGTGAATGAATGACTTCAAATTTAATTATATTCCTTTTTTTAATGATTATTTTTAAGTTTATGTGCGCCCACATCTACGTAATATCCTAATTTTTTACTGTGGGCATTTGTTTTTTTTTTCTTGTGAAGTCAATTTTATGTGTAAAGTGAATAAAGATAAGTGTGTGCAAATATAATGTGTTATTATGTTACCGGTACCTTATTATGGCGCGTGAGGCCGTGTGCGTGTATAGGCGTAACAGTGGCCTATTCGTGGATGACATTGTGACTGTGGCAGAGACTGTTTCTGAGACACTTGAACTGAAGGCTCAGTTAGTGGCACTGCTGGGAACAGGTGGTTTCTAGCTACACAAGTGGTGCTCCAGTCATAGCAGTGTATGAAAAGGGGGAGTCTGGCACAAGTGGCACCTGGCGCCGGACTGGCAGTGGCCATCTTGGATGACGTACAGAACTTCCTACTCTATCATTCTGGTTGGGTGGCGGCCATCTTGTCAGCCAGTATATCATCAGCCATATTGTCACTCAGTACCTTGATGGCCATCTTGTCAGCCAATAAGTAGTCGGCCATGTTGTCAGCCAGTTCGCTGTCTCTTCCTGCTCTTGCATTCATCTCCGATGGCGTCCATCGTAGTTTTCACTTCCCGTTCTTGCATTTCATTGTCGAGGGTTTTCTCTGGGTCCTCCCAAGTTTTCTTTCTTTAAATTCCACCTTTTTTCTCTTCCTTTCGTTCTCTATTCCTTTGTTCTCTCATCCTTCGTTGTCTCTTTCATTCCCGGAGGGGAGTTTTCTCCGTCCATCTCATATGTCATCGGCTGGTGTCTGCCATCTTGTTTTGTAGTCGTCTGCACCTTGTAGCACAACTGATCCTTTACTGGGTCCTAGTGTATTCTTAACACCTTCACTGAGCTTCTGCTTTCAAAATATTTTTCAGGGCATGTCCATTCACTACATAAACACAGGTTAAGTTTGTGCCAAATTACATTTTCAAGTGTTTCATAAAGAACTGACATAGTGTTAATAAAGAGTCATGGACCAATCACACGTACAAGTAAATGTGGGACATATGATGTAAAATAATAGCCACGTGCGCTCAACCAAAACCCATCTAGTTATGGTTAAGCGTTTCAGGCTGCAGGACAGCCAGGACAACGTCACGTGGTCAAAAAAATACTATGTTTTTAATGTAAGGTATTTTATTTTATTCTTTTGCAAGTGTTTATGTAATTCAGTGTTTATTAACATCATTCTAATGGCATCATTCATACCATGTATCATTTAATCACATTATCATTTTTTTCATCGGGTCACGTGGGAACGGCTCTGCTTGGTGCCGGCCCTTCCGTGCAGCCATCTTTAGTAGTCTATCGGTACTTGCATGGTGCAGATGTCCATCACGGTCTCCCCGGGCCTTCATTGTTTTGTTCATTAACAATGTAGTTGAAATAGTGTAATCGTTAACTTGGAACCGTAAGTCTTTCTGCACTTACTCGGGGAGAGCTCTGAACCACAGTCCTTGCAGTTTGTGCCTGGCCGGACCATAATTTCCATGTAATTTGTAATGTAGGCTTCACGTTTTTTTTACCCAGTGTTCGTGCTCTCCCGCGTAATGGAGAACTTGTAATTTACTATGTATGGTTGAATGGTATTCTCCATCTTTTATTTCTTGGGATGCCTATCGTCCCACATAATAAGCATTTTTATCATGATGTAACAAATGCGTGGGATGGCCGGAACAATCCCTCGGGAATGAGTGGCATCTTAGGGGAGGCCAACAGCCCCTACTAGTCCAGGCATCATGGGAATTTAGTGATATCAAGTCTACAGTATTACGTGTAGTCAGCCTCTACAGATGGCGAACATTGGAGGCTAGCCACGCCGGTCATTGGCCACACGACCCCGCCTGCAGTCTCGTGAGCTGACGCCTATCCAAGCAAATCTTCACGTCAGCATTCCAATCCACATAAACCTACCATGCTCCCAATCGTCCAGTCATACACCACACTATCAAATGGCTATGCCCAACTAGGGGCTTGGTCACAGCAAACCATCAGCAGGAATCTCAGCTCCTCCGCATGCTGCAAATGGAGACCCATACCCTGGGTGAGCAATGAAGAAACGACTCAAATGCGATTTGAATACTATTTACTTCACTTCCAAAAATTTATACTTTATTTGGACTCGGCACTCACTGGCCTGCGGATAGTTAATAACTGCCGGATAATGGCCTGAGCTATGAATGAAGTTACATGAAAAGTTATGTTCATATATGTGGGAAAGGTAGCGGGTTCGGCCCTCACTGCTAGTACAAAATAAAAGGTTCCGGTAAGTTAAGTCTATTGCATGCTGCATACTCAATGTGGTCAGTGAGCAGACCTGCACTACCGTCCTCCCTGAGTGCCAAGTCAAAATATGCCAAAATGGCATTGGCATCCTCATCAAGTGCTCACACTGGCGTCAAGATGTCACTGTGAAATAATATGCGTACACTGATGATGATTTACATTGCTCTACATGATGACATAATTTAAAAAGAAATGTTGGTGACACCCTCGCCAGCCGACTAGTGTCTGATTGGTTGCTCAACGTTAAGTGAGCGGGAGTGTCACTGCATGTGCACAATGAAGATTAAATTGAAGTACCATGTTAGACAGTCTGCTTCAAATAAATTACATCTGCACTGGAATATTACATACATATGATGCCCTTCTTAATATTGCTGGAATAGAAACAGACTTTTGAAAGTGTGTCATTTCCATCTCTAGCCTCTGAGAAATTCAACTTCCTGTTGCACTAGGGTAAAAACACACCACATTCGTGATATCACCACGCAATGCGGTGTTCCATTACAGGGAACAATAATCTAAATACATCTTCAGTTCACACAACTGCAAAGGAGTCTCTGTTATGCTTCACAACCGTACGTACTGTAATTTATAATGCTTGCTGGGTATTTATATTCCCTAACTTTTATATCACAACACAATGGGTTGCAGCACTATATTTCGGCCAGCAGGACAGTCAATGTATCACAGATTGGAGGGGCGGATTACACTGTTGCACAAGCAGCCCCCACGTTACAACCAATTGTATCTGTACCTGGCAGTCATTGCTTCACGGGAATGCATTGCCAGACTGCTTGTTAGTTACCCCCAAGAGTTACCTCTTGGAAGACGTTATGTAGCTAAGTTGGCCATTTATAAGATACGTGATTTAGGTCATCGGGAAAGTTACTAGCTGTTCCCGGCGACCTGCACCAATGTACTTCGGGCTGTTCATTTTGCCCCGGTGTGCACTAAATGTGATAGTTGACTGCGGCGGTGCAAATGGTCAAGGAAACGCATGTGAACGTTGTGTTCACTTCACAGTAATGATGATGCTTCCTAGGCAGACTGTACACATGGTGCATTACCTGCCAACACCCATTCAAACCTGGTATGGAAGGCATATTGCTGTCCTGTGATCTTGGGTTTTGTCATCGCCTCTGCAACTATCTCTGCAGACATCATCGTGTCAATTGCACTAGGTGTGGCAAACTGTGAATCAGCCAGTGGCAGCCCATCTATTTGCTTGAGACCTCCAACTGCAATCTGTACAGAAGGCATGTCTCTGGTAATCTTTTTTGAATAAGACTTCTGCTGGTGATGTGAAGCTCTGGTGACTGAAGAGAATCAATCTCACACAAAATTTCTCCTCTTGTTTCTGGAACCATAATGTTGTCAACACCAGCGATGTTCACTTCAGTCAGATATCGTCTGAGACTCAGTCATTGTACGCAAGTTTCTGTGATAAAGGAGGACTGAGAGGCCCCATCTAGCAATGCACGAACCACCTGAAAGTGTCCTGCCCCATCCTTCACAAGAATTAATGCAGTCTTTAACAAAACAGTGGAAACTTGGGTGTTAACTTGCCTCCCTTCTGCTGCACACATCGCAACTGCACTGACGTCTCTTGCTTCAGATTCATCGTCGTCTGACTTTGCGGGTGGATTCTTAGGTTTGTGTCTTTCTGCAACACGGAGGAGTGTGTGGTGGTTACCTTGACAGAGCTGGCAGTTATACTTGGAATTAAACTGTGCTGCCACATGACATCCTCTTAAACAATTAAAACACAGCCTCTGCATTCGTACACACATCTGTCTCTCCTCAACAGACTTTGTGAGGAATACCTGGCAGTTATGCAGTGCATGAATCCCTTCACACACAACACTTCAGCTTGTCTGACTTGTCGTGAGTGGATACAAGCATAGTCTTTGTGAAGTTTGTTGCAGGCTGGCCATTCTCATTCAATGGCAGCCCCTTGGTCAAACCAGGAAACCTGCTACCTGTAATCTTCTGGGAATGGCTATGTCTCTGTGATGCAACTGTTGCCAACTGTACTTGCTCTGCTGCTTTTACCTTCTGGTTAAGGAACTTCATTAGTAAGTGGTACGAGGGAGGACACCCCCTCCTACCACAGACCTTCATATGACATCTCAAATGCCTTCTTCAAAATTATGTCAGGCTGCTACAACAAGATATTTGACAGTAAGAAATCCCACTTTTGAACTAGAAATTCTTGTGCCTTCAGAGCTTTCAGATTCTCTTCCACTCATGCTACAAATTTGTTAGCACCCTCACTACGGCTGCCCGACCAGAATAAGTGAAAAATTTTTTGCACATGGAGAGTGGTTGTAATGTGTACATTAAAAAACATTTTCTCCAGGAGTCTCCAAATAACACCATAATTATTTTCTGTGACGGGTACACTGCTCACTATGTCCTGTGCCTTGGCTCTAGGACACCCAAATAAATAATGAGTTTTTATGTACCTTTGCTAAGTGGAAAATGTGTTCAACAATGGAATTGAATAATTCTGCAAATCCCTTCCATTCTGCACAGTTACCACTCAAAACAGGCAGTAGCAACGCTGGCAACATTGGCACCTGCGGCAAAAAAGCCATTTGCATCTCATGGGTAGTTTCCCCGGAAAACCTAACCTCACTTTGTATTGCAAGTAGTTTATTGTACACTTTACGTAGCTCACGAAAAACAATCTCATAAGCCGCAAACTGTTCCTTAACATCATTAATGTCAATTTTGTCGTCAGCTGGTAGGCTATCATGCAGTGCACAAAAATATGCCAATAACTTGTTTCCTTTGTCAATAACATCCTGAAAGATTATTTCAAAGTCCTGCAACTTAGACTCATCTTGAAATGACTCTTCATATATTTCACGTGCTTTGTCTGCTTTGCTCACTAGAAAGCAGAAAATTGTGTTTTGCAACTCCGGTGTTTGTGCGAATGCCATTTTCTGTTTCTAGTAGTGAACATATAACGTTTATCCTTTACGTGTAATTTTTGCACTTCTTGCTTCATTAAAACAATCACCCCATTCCATACACAGCAATACAATTTGTGATATACTAGAAATCTTAGTTTAATGTCCTGAACTCTTGCAGTCAGTAAACTTGGCGCCACTAAGTCATTAATTTTTTCCTCTCAAACAGCATGTTACTTTACATAGTATTACTTTTGATGATATGGCATCACTTATCATGCACTGATAATTCTCATTTACCATCTGCCATTACTTCGCGTAACTGCCGTTTACCACCACTCGCAGTGCTAGTGTGACAGTATGCAAAACTGTATCAATTTCACAAATTAAAAAATGTTACTGGCACTAACAAGCATTGTATTATTGTTTTTATTTACCATTCCTTCATAGCATGATATATTGTCCTTATAGGGGCTTCCAACCGCTTTGCTTAGAGTTGCCCAGGCATGTCGCCATGAGTCATTCATTGTCCAGCTTTCAGAGAGGTTGGCACATGTTGCGTTGCGGTCCGGGTGCATTCATATCTTTTTTGTACTAATAATTTTGGTTCTCTATAGTTAAATTAATTCACCTGTAACATTTTTTTTTTTTTTTTTTTTTTTTTTTTTTCACCCGGGGATGCCATCTCTCCTTCCCCGGGAATAGTATCGCCCAGAAAAGAGTAATTTCTCAATAGTAATTTTCATGTCGCAATAACATGGTTCTAACAGCTAAGCCCACCTGGCTGGCGTGAGTGGCCATGATTCATGAAGTGAATGTAGTCTGTTGTGCAAGGAGAAAGATACATGCGTTTGTATACCACGTGGTATTATTTTTACGCTCCACCTTCCTGGCATTTCGGGGCATGGATCCCCACAAACTTGCCTTCCTGTTGTTTCTTCATCAGCCTAAATTTGCATAGTCTCACATAAAATTGCCTTTAACAGCTAGCTATTTAAGGTGTGAGGGTCAGCCTGAATAATACCCACTAAATACAGAAACGTAAATATCAGTGTTACCTTCACCTTAAGTTATTGTCATATTTTGGTCACCGCCCCTCATATGCACGTTAACTGTGATTGTGTGTGTGTGCATGTGGCAGGTGGCAACACTGCTGGAGAGGAGGAGACACTCGGGACGACAGATAGTAGACTGGTGGTATGGGTGACTGTGGGTGTGTCTGTAGTGATAGCCACTGTCGTACTGGGAGTGGTCATGACCATGTTACGTGCCCGCGCCAACAGCCACTTGTTCAGTGTCAGCAACACTCAGCAGTATGCACTACAGGTATGGTCTGTCTCTCTGCTGCTATCTCAGTTCCTCATGCCACATCAGATATTAATAGTTTTTGTTAATATTGATTTGTAATTTATTGTTCAGAATAATCAAAATTTTTATTTAATTAATTTTTCCCTCTGTATCAGGAGTGTTGTATTCTGGAAAATTTTTTTTTTCTTTCAAATTAAGGTACTTTAGGTGTTTTGAATAATATAATTTTTTGTAGTATTAGAACCCAAATTTGCTATAAGATATTTATTATTTTTCAGCTACTTCCTCTACTTTTTTTATTAATATTTTTGAATTCATAAACGAAAGGAAGTTGTTTCTTTTTATAGCTTTTGTATTCAGCTTCATGTGTTTTTTATAATCTCTAAATTTTTCAAAGAGTAATTTAACTCTAAATATGTCATTCTTCTAGATATTTCATTTTTTATTTATAGGAAAAATTTTTTTTATGGATGGGTTTTGAAGTTATTGAAAGCTTAAAGAGATAAACATTCTCACCTGCACAACAAATAAGTATAATTGAATGTGATATTAATATTTATAATTGTATAATTGAATGTGATATTAATATTTATAATAGTATAATTGAATGTGATATTAATATTTATAATAGTATAATTGAATGTGATATTAATATTTATAATAGTATAATTGAATGTGATATTAATATTTATAATAGTATAATTGAATGTGATATTAATATTTATAATAGTATAATTGAATGTGATATTAATATTTATAATAGTATAATTGAATGTGATATTAATATTGGTGATGGATTTTCTTTTCCTAATGGTGCACATGTTTGTGAACAATTTAGACGTGTTAAAAATAGATGGTGGTAATTATGATATGCTTGTTGATGTGACTTCTAAATTTTTCCATTGAAATTTCTGGAGTGTAGGGTGTCTAGTGACATGCTGCTTTGAAATTCCCTGACATTTCCAGGTTTTCCAGGCAAGATTTAAAATTTTCCAGACCTATCTTTAATTAATTTGGACACAGGAAAAAATATTTGACAGTTAAACATACATTACTTAATGTTATCAGAACCAAAACTGCAATAGGATTCAATGCAACAGATACAGTAAGGGCCTGTAACACCACCGTCTGATATAACTGCTGAATAACTATCAGCTGACAAGGCTATCAGGAGAGTGTTGCCAGCTCTTGTGTATTACAACCACCTGATAGCATGCAAATAGCTATCAGCAAGTTATTAGGAAGTTCGGACAATTCCTGGTGTTTTATTGTGTTTGTTGGCAATACAAATCACCATTAGGACTAGAAATATTGTAATAGTTGTGTTAGTTTCATTGGCGACATTGACTCTGTTGTAGTCTTCAATAGACAAAAATTGTTTGTGTTTACTATCTACATGTGCTTTTCCTGTTAAAAATATATTGAGGCTACTGGGTAAGAGATGATGGAAAAGACAGATTCCCAACAAAAACGAGTGCAGTCTGTGAATTACAACATGACTGTTTGCGTGTTTTATAAATAATGTTTTCTTAAATTGTTAGAATATTAGAAATTTATTTGGACATTAAAGAAACTTTGTTTTACCCTAATTTATTGTATTGAATTTCTAAAGATCTTTCGTGTAAAGTTAAATTTGATGAACATGTTTACATTGTACATTTCGTACACCAGGCAATGAATTCCAGCCGATTGTAATGTTTTCATTCGTCCCTCACAGAATTCTTCCAGTTTACACCAATTTGGAGGTAAGTGATGGATCAACGGTGAATTAAAGTGTAGTTAGGACCTTTTAAAAAAAAGAATTTCTTCTTAGGCCGTGTGACCCCTATCCAATAGGGCAGCCGTTTTTCACAACGTGATTACCTTATTACCTCATCAATTTTTGAACATACTTTTCAAAGTCAGAAAATGTGTATCGCGACGTATTTTGTGCAAGTATGAAAAATTATTGCGTCAGCTAATAACTTTGTTCATGTAGATGTAGCATCCCTTTCACTGGACAATGGAACAGAAAAAAAAAGTGAGAGTTTAAAGTGAAACGTAACATTCTATCACAATTTGAACAAAGTTGTTTATCGTGTCATATTGATGATGTCGTGATAGAAATACGTGGGTAGTAATTTGACGCCGGCTAACAGCCAGCGGCGCTAGAGCCCATGATGGTGCTCACCATGCACGTGTCACGTATCCCGCACATGGGCAAAGAGGCCAATAATTTTGAACTTTCATATCAATGTTATTTTTCAGTCTAAAATGTGTTAAATTGTATTTGCAGGGTTTAATATGTCTTAAAATGTTTTAAAGTGTTTGTTGCTATTTTAAACTTATTTGGTTATGAAATTCAAAGTGCCCGTGGCACTGAGATTAAAAACACTTTATATTCTGCCATGAACGCCATCATAAAGAAACACTAGAGTAATACAAAAATTCATAAGATAATTATAAAAATGTAGGAAAATATTAAATTTATTTTGTACCATTTAATTTTCAATAGTAAAATATTTTACTCTGCGTGCACCCCGTATGCGGCCATAGCAGTTCCGTGCGACGCTTGTCTAAGGACAGTCTGCCGAGCAGAGCTGGCAAGGTCACGTACGCACTACAACTTTTGTTCACTGATTTGGTTTCTATAGTCAATTAATTTTACCGGCTAACCTTTGATTGCGTACGTTTTCCAAGACAATTTCCCCAGCATTATGCTTCCACTTTATTAATTTATTTGCACCCTTGTGGCATTTTTAACTTAATTGAGGAGGAGTAAAAAGATGTTAGAGAGGTCATGCAACCCGCGCAACTTGAATCATGTGCCATCCACCTATGTTTATGGTGTTTCATTGTAACTTATGCATTTTGCTACAAGCAATTTTAAGGTCTTTGTTTTAATGTATGTATTTGAGGGTATTTTTCATGTTTGAATATTTTACGGCAACATCACATATAACAACGTGGCAGACAAACACCAAGTCTTTGTATACGCCATTATTGTGTTTTGAGAGCTTATTTATGTAACATCGTATATATTTTATTAAGGGTTCCTTGTTAAAATTTTGTAAGGGTTCCGTGTAGTTTCACGTAAATTGATGAATTTGTACATGACCACGCTGTCATGTTAATGTTTGATTTTACCACCATCAGGCATGTTACAAGCCTGTAACCACTTTAATCATAAAGAGAATAATTTTCTCAGCAAGAATAATCTTTTGTCTGAATTTAATTTGCTATATCCTAGCAGAAATATTGCAATTTCACCTGTACCACGTCGTCCACTACGAACTTAATCCAGTGGCATCCGCGCCATCTAAACTTGTTTTCACATCACTACGAACTTAATCCAGCGGCATCCGCGCCATCTAAACTTGTTTTCACATGTGTGTATATTGTGAATTCTCATCTCGTGTCCCATCTTGTTTCATGTATCTTTTGAGGGTTTATGTAATTTTGTAATTTGTGTACAGTGCAGTTATTCCCGTCGTAGCCGGCCCTGTGTATAGGCCGTCACCACACTACCCACGTGCTGGAGGGTGAGCCCCGAAGAGTATGCGTTAGTGATGCCGAGTAATCACACGTGTTAATGTATCAAGGGTTTAATTTGTAATTTACAGTGACCTGTCTTCAGGGAAAAACCATCAGTCCACCCTAGCGCCTGTCGGCCCTCTTCCCATGTGAAGGCTGTTTGCTTTCACGCACCTCAGTGAGATCATCCATCTAGACGTGCGCTAGAGTAATTGTGGGCTGGGGAGCACCCAAGCGGAATTGGTTAGTCATGACCGAGATTATCATGTATGTATGCATAGTAACAATAAAACAATTTCCCACACATCATTTTTATTCATATTCTCCATTTCTCTTTCCATAGCATCACTCCACTTCCTAGCCTCTCCACCTGACATTGCTTCTGCTACTGTTTGAGATTCCATTTCCCTAATATTACATATTTCTAAGTTACAACAACCATAAACCTTCGTCTTACCTTTTCTACATGACCTGGCAATTCTGATTCAACTGATCCAGATTGTTTATCAGCCTCTGCTAATTGATCATTGTTTGAGAAATTTTGTACTACTGATTCCTATGTACCTTGTTCATTTCCTAATTCTAATTCAAGTACATCAATTTTTCTTGCTCCTTCAGTATCAACACTTTTAAAAGGAAAAGCATGTTCTTCAAACACAACATTTCTCCTTACTATCATTCTTTCTCTTTCCAAGCTCGGTAACATACCCATCTTTTGTTCTTGCCTCATAACTAGAGGTGCATTAAAAAATAATTTATGGACACATTTTATAGCATTTATTTTGTGGGTTTTAGCATTTTCGTACCATTTATTATGTGATCTGCAGCATTTTGTAACATATATAAAAAACTAGGAAAATAGCATTTAGAAACTTTTTTGTTTTATCCTTGTTAAGTTTCGCCATTTTATTAGTGCATTTTCACTGAAATTATTTTTATTGCTACATCGAGAATTTAAATAGATTTTGGCATGTACAGGCCACAATATTTTTACAAAAAATACTACAAGTGGGGTATAGCTTATTTGTGAAATATTGGCACAAAAAAATATTACCCCCAAAAAAAAACACGTTTAGAAATTTGTAAAAATACAGTACATTTTAATGTTTTAACTTAATTTCTAAGGAAGTAAAATAAAATAAGAACAAATGAATAAATTTTCCCCCGTGCAATAATGTAACAAGTTGTCTTGAATGTGCACCACATATTTAACAAGAGTTTTCGCCGGTTTTACATCACTGGGACGCTACTCCCTCAGCGCAGGGGTGGATCGGTCCCTTGTGAGGGACCTTGGCCACCCAGACAGTTATCAGTTAGCTTGTGGAGGCGAGGAGAAGCTAATCCCCTCCCCCCTCCACACCCATCAAAAATACTTAATGCTGCAGAGCAAACATTGTTTTACAGGATTCCCAGGGTAGGGCCTGGGAGCTGTTTCCATAGCTGTATTTTACTCTCTTTTTCCTTGCGTGTACAGGATAAAAGAGAGTGGTGAAGTTAATTGAATTTATCAGCGCGGAATTTTAAAGTTCAGGACTTGTGAAGTACTGTCACGAGCTCCCTGTGAGAGAGATAGCGACAGTTTGGTATAAAAAGCGGAGGTTATTAGCCAAATGAAGTTAAATTATCGATATAAGTAGCTTTCCCATGACTGGAGTGGCAAGGATTATTATGATTAAATTAATTATTTGTGTATTGTAGTGTTGAATTTAAATTGCGCGAGAATTTAATTCAGTGTAGTTGTTTCAGTATTTTACTTTACATCTAGTGAGTTATTGTTAAAAAACGTTAAATAAGCTCATTTGTGAGTAAATGCATGTCTGAATGTACTGTGACGAGCGACAAAAAGGGTAGCAAGTCATGTAAAACATGTTAACTCGTGGATGTCTGAGAGCGATATGGCTGGCGCGATGCTGGCGTCAAATAGCTTTGTTAAAAGTGGGCGATTTTTGTCCCGGACCGATCGGAAAATTCCGGCCAGTTTTGGGGCTTAATTTAGATGAAATCGGGCTGTATATTTGCGCTGAAGGCGTGAATTAGTATATTTAAAGTAGTTTTGGACAATATTCCGTGTTGTTTATTATTCAGACTTGTAAAATTCAAAAGCAGAGCCTTGAAAACGCGTTGCCTGAGTGAAGCAAGGCTGTAGTATTGGCCAGAGGGCTCTGATTGGCCGAAGGGGGTTGGGGGGGCTTACGAAGTTGCTCAAGAGATGGCAGTATTGTTAGTATTTTACAGTGAACAACTTTTATTTGACACGGAAAAATTAAAATATACTTAAAGATGTAATTCATGTTATTAAATTGTTTTAAATATATAATTAGTACTGCAAAACTTAAAATGTTAGTTTCTGGCCTTTTAAAAGGCTATATAATAAACTGAAAAATCAGGTGCTGTTCACTGCAATAATCAAATTATTTTTAAGTAAGTTGATTAAATTTTAAGGAAGTTTGAAATATCTAGGTGGCCAGTAATATCAATTATTTTTAAAATGTAATTACAGTTTTTGCTGAGGGAAAAAATTCTGTTAAACAATGCAAAACTATGTGCTGCAATCAGTTGGTTGTGACTAGAAAATATTCGAGAATTTGTTGCTCGTCATAGTGATTAATATTTATGTTATGTGTTTCAGAGTCGCTCCAGTACAGAGTAGGGGACAGTGGTTTTTATGGGTCTAGTTGATGGGCTAGGGGGCCGCAAATGATGCCATGGCTTCGAGGAGTAGCCTGGTTCTCTCTTGCTGTTCTGTGACACTGCGGAGTTTGTGGATGTAGGGGTGGAAATGTGCCATGAGCGAGGCGAAGTCTCATGCTCTAAGGAATTTCATGAATACATGGAAATCCTGCATGGCGCCTCGTATCTCTCCTGGCGAATTTCGCTGGCGAGGGTGGGATTGAGCTGGTGTGTTTGTAGTTACTGGGGTGTCAAGTGTGAGAGCTGTTTTGTGAGTAGGCGCAGAGAGTGCTGTGAATATGACTTGCCTGGTTGTATTGTTCTGACCATGAACCTGGACGGGGCAGGAGGTTGTTTTACAGTGGTTGGTTTGACTTTCGCAGCAGCAGTTCTTTTCTGCACCAAGTCCAGGAACTTGGGGCAGGCTTTTGAAAGGGCTATGTGGTCGCCTGCGCAGTTGCTGCATGTTGGCTTGGAATTTATTTCATTCATGTTGCAGGCACTCTCGGGGTGAGGGCCGGCGCAGTGTGGGCATTTTGTTGGCATTGAACAGTGGTTTCTTGTGTGGCCTAGGGCGAGACAATTACGGAATTGTGCCACGTCTGTCGGCCGTTTCTGATATTGTCGTGGATGCACAATTGTCATGTTTATCCTTGTGACTGAGAGCAGAGGAGGGAGAGCAGTGTTCTGCGCCGCCATAACACAGAAAAATCGTTGCGGCTCCAACGTGAACTTGTTTGGGTCTGTGTGATCTGGGATTCTTTTTTTAAACTGGTAGATGTGCTGGATTGTGTAACCGGTGCATTCCAGATCTGCCTTGATGTTGGCTATTTCAGTTGTGGGGTGGAGATCAAAGATTACTTTTTGTGGGAGCTCGGGAGCTTGGAAAAAAGTGAAATAGTGAATGTAATTCGCTTCGAGCATTGTGCGAGCAGCTTTGTAGAATTCTGGATTTTTTGTAAGGATATGTATTCCCTGAGCAGTGGGGAGAAGGGAAAACCCGTCCCTACTAATTGCTTGCAATTTCTGAATAAGTAAATTGTATCTAGTGGCATCAGGAACCACTAATCTGAACTGGTTTTGTCTTTTCTTTTTTGTTTTGTTTGAGGTGCAGCCGGTTGTGTTTGGTGGGTGGGAATGCTTGAAGAGCTGGGGTTGTTTACTGTAGAGGTTTTTTCTGTGACCTCTTGTAGCAGGGAGAACCTATTTTGAATAGGGATGTTGTTGGCTTGTGCCTCATACGACACAGAATGGAGACGCTTGTTCTCCTGTGTGGTTCGTTTCTCGGGTACTGTGGATGTTCTGTCCCCTTTTCTTTTAACAACCTGGAAGTTAGTTTCCATGTCCATACATGGAGAAGATCGATGTGGTCTGGGATGCCCTGGGGAAAGATGTCGGACACAGATTCGTGGTTCGGTCGTCTCTTGAGAAATGAAATAGCTCGCTTAACATTTAGCCCCAATTGCCACGAGCGTAGTTCCTATTTACTCTGTGTAGTCAGCTCTGTTCGACTGGACAGAAGTCTTTTAATATTTTGTTGGGTGTACCTAAGTTACTTTATAGGGCTTTGTTCTGCCTGCTAGTATATTTTCATCTTCGTCAGGTGCCGCTAGTGAGGTTGTATCAGCTACGACTTTTTAAGTTCAATTTTAATGAGTCAGGCAGATAAGCGTTTTGGTAGGGCTGCACGCCACCACCTTTTCTGCTTATTATAATTATTGTGATGTCTTTTAAGGATTTCAATTTGTTGATTATTAGTTTGGATATTAATGCACATGAATTTTAGTCACTTGTAGAATTTTGAAGTATTTGAGGTTTGAGCACTTAATATCTGCTGTAATTTGTCACCATCCTTTTAGACAAAATTTTATATTGCATTTTGGCAATTTTATTGAGTTTAGTCAATGTCAATTCTAGTCCCATACTTGGTGCTTGTGCTCCTGAGTTGAACAATTGTTTCTCTGCTGTTTGACGCGGCAATAAAGCCGGTGGCATGCCCCGTAAGTTTGTGCGACTCACATATTAAAAGTGAACAGCAGGGTTCACAATAAAACCTCAACCTTTGAGTGGAATTTGTATTTTAATTACTTTGTTATGGCTTTTTTGTAGAAGCCCGTTTAATATTTGTCTGTTCAAAAGCATTTATAGTGCTTGAGATTATGGTTTTACACTGGCATTGCATTTTTTAAAGCTGCCATTTGTTCAGGCCTGAAAACGCCTTAGCACTTTCCTCGATATTGTGGTCAAGTATAAATCTGGGTTTACTTGCTTTAGGGACAGTTTTGGGTGCTATGGAATTGTAACATAGTCGAGGAATACCTGTTCTGTGTAGTATCAAAGAAATTGTAATTTTAATCGATTCGTTGATGAGAATCAGTCCTTTTGGTGCCTGAAATATTTTAAGAGCACCCGTCGTAATTTTTTACATTTTCAGTTTGGAGAACAGATATTATTGAAGGCTGAGCTGTGTTTTTTCAAGCAATTATTGTCAGTATTACGATTTAATGAATATTTTATAAAATAAAATATGTTTCACTGAAATTTTGTGTCTGCTGTTTTTAAATTGCTAGCTTTGAGATGCTGCTAATATTGTTTACTATAGTGTCTGTTTGCTAATTGCACCTGATTTGGTGCAAAATTTCTAGTGTGAATATGTATGAAATTATCTTATCTGCCATTTAATTTTAATAATAAAAGTTTTACTCGGCATGCTTGGCACTTCCGCTTGTGTGAAGCCTGTAGGCAGCCATGGTAGGTCCATGCAACCCCTGCCTCTGGGCAGTTGTCCTAGGAGAGCTGGTGAGGTAAGACGCTGTGACGTATGCATTTCATATTTTTGCATTGAGTTAGATTTCCATTGTTCACTTTAGTTTACCGGTTAACCTTTGCTCTGCGTACGTTTTGCCAGACATCCCCAGCATAAGGCTTCCACTTAAATAAATCTTTTGCACCCCTTGTGGCTTTTTGAACTTATATCGAGGGAAGGCGGAAAGATGTCGGAGAGGCCACACGGCCCACACAACTTGAATCAGGCGCCATCCACCCATGGTAAAGGCATTTCATTGTAATTTCTGTATAATTGCTGGGTCCAATTTTAAGGGCTTTAATTCTATGTATGTATTTGAGGGTATTTTTCCTGTTTAATCATTTTATGGCCACATCACGTATGACCATGTGGTCAGATATCTCCAAGTACGTATCTGCGCCATCAGGGCATTTTCAGGGCTTATTTGTGTAATATCGTAAGTGCCATAATTTATTTCAGGGTTCTAGTATTTTTGTTCAGGGTTCCGTGTAATTTTCACATAAATTGATGCTTTGTATGTATGACCACGCTGTCATTTTCATATTTGCTTTTTTCGCCATTAGGCATGCTATAGACCTGTAAATGTTTCAGTTGTCAGGAGAATAATTTTAGCAAAGGAAATACCAATTTGTCTGATCATAATTTGCCATTTTACGGAGAAATATTGCAATTTCACCCGCACCACGTGGTCCGCTACAAACTTAATCCAGCGGCATCCACGCCATCTAAGCTTACTTTCACGCATGTGCGTGTTTATTGTGACTACTAATATTGTGGCCCATCTTGTTTTATTGATATTTGTGTAATTTTTGTAATTTTGCACGGTGATATTATTTCCGTCCTAGCCGGCTATGCGTATAGGCCGTCAACACACTAACTACGTGCTGGAGAGTGGGCCCCGACGAGTTCACGCTAGTGATGCCAAATAATCACACGTATTCATGTATTGATTCATCTTGTAACTCTCCATGTCCTATCTTCAGGGAAAATCGTCAGTCCATCCTAGCGGCTGTCGACCCCCTTCCCTTGTGAAAACTGTGTTTTCAAACACAGTAGTGAAGTCATCCACATAGGAGTGTGCTAGAATAATTGCGGGCTGGGGAGTACCCAAATGGAGTTAGCTAGACACGTCCGAGTTTATCATCATTAAATTTCCAGGCACGTTATTTGTATGAGTGATAAAATAAAAAGGAAGTCTCACAGTGTTTCAATCTTTTCTTTTGTAGTGTTAGTATCCTTGCTACACCATTTTTACCATGATAAAATGTTTAGTATTGCAAAGTGTATCGTAAGTACACTCGGTTGAGATGGACACACAGAACCCACAGCATTCCTGAGAACCCTGAGTCTCAGCAGTGCGGTGACTGGGAAACACCGCTGCCGCCCTCATCAGGAAGTAATTTGTGCCATCGTTCATCTCATGTCTCACCCGACGGTGTCAATTGACTTTGCCAAGTGGGGCCAGTGTGTTCATCCATGTTGCGTCATCCGTGTCAACCATTAGAAAACCCGACCCCCGAAACACCTGCGATCGCAATCACAAACTAGGTAGACATGCCGGTTGTTGCGTATTGTACAGTATTCAATCAGACTTGTGTATCCTTCTGCTGAGATCTACTATCTTCTATGGCAATGGCGTCACTGCAAGTAGTTCCTTACACTGGCGTGCTTCAAGATGGTGGCATGGTAAGTCCGCCAGGGGCGTGTCCGGCAATATAAATGCATAATTGTGTGTTATTTCTCCGTCTATGCTAAACACCGGTCGAACGCTGCGTACATTGTGACAGACTAAGCTAGGTAAATTTATTTGCAGAAAATTCATGGGTCCATCCGGTATGCCAGTGTACGTCCGATACCGCATCTACGCCGTCAGAGCAATACCTGTGAAAGTGCATCAGATGTGACCGGACAGGAATAAAGTGGGCGCAGTGCCAACAGTGTAAAAAGGAATCACATTTATGATGTATAGGGCCTGTAGAATTTACTACCTTCGCGATAGTGTAATAAACTGTGACGAGTGCCGTAAGACAAACTGTGCTGTGATCACGCCACTGCAAACACCAGAGGTGAAACCCACGCCGCCGCCAGTGGTCGTTACTTACACACCACAGGGTTTAACTGGGCCAGACCGAAATGTACTGTTGCCAACTTTTGCAGGTCATGACTGAGGACCCAGGTACGTTTTAGCCGTGTGCGAGGAAAAGTTGACAGACACCGCGTACATAGGGAAGTTGGGCTGAAGTCACCGCCAACCGACTAAGGAGAATTGCAGCTACATTTAGGCAGAGACTATCATGTGACATGGGAGGAGTTTTGTGAATGGCTACTGGGCAGGTTTGGCACAGATGGAGATGCCATCCAAGCCCTAGAGCGGTTGTACCATGAACAGCAACGGGAACGCGAAGGGGTAAAAGAGTTTGTACAGCATAAGTTAGGTTTGTTCAAACGTCTGAACCCAGGGCAGCAGACACGCGAAGTACTAGAGATAATTGTCGTTCTGCCAACACCGGACGCTAGGCCATATCTGCAGAGAGAAACCAGAGTAAGTGTCGATGAGTTTACGCAGGAGGGGTGCTTGTATGAACAGGACATGCAAACGGGCCCGGCATACCAATCCCTGAGGCTGAAATTCTACACGTCAACACCCACTGCAATGCCAGATGTTATGCAACCACCGCCGATGTTTACACCCGCAAGAGACAGTCGTGGCTAAAGGAACTTTCACCACAACAACCGGGAAAATAATTACCAAGGCAACTGGTCGGGAAACTAAGTCGGGAGGTTGGCGAAACAGCACCTGCACCAATCTCACCACTAGGTCGTAACTATCTGCCTAATGAAGGTGCCAAAGTATTCCAGGCTAGAGAGATTATTGTACACACATTAAGTGTCAGTGTTGAGCTCGAGAGTAAAAATGTGATTGCACTGCTGCAAGTCATAATTTTGTACACGAAGGCCTAATGTGCAGGCAATAACAACTAGAGTAACACCACAATGTCTGCAATTTGCTTCCACACATCAACAAGGAGAGGCGAGAAGTGTCATGCATGTAACGGTAGGGACCCGAGAGCTACGTACCAAGTGTGATGTTTACATTGTGCCTGTTGTGTCAAAAATGCAAATAATGTACAAAACAACGAAAATAACACAAGATGGCGCTGTTTAGAAATGATAAAGGCGAAGAAACTTGCGACACGTGCAATGTGCTTACCAAACAAGGCTATGATGCCATTTTGACTGGTGTTTCCTGGTTGAACAGGCTGGCCAACCTGGGCGGCCAGAAGTTCTCTGCTGTATGCAGGGTTACCAACAATCTGTGAACAAATAGTCCTCCTTCATGTCTACAGTACACTATGTACACTTTCTACACCCAAACATCACGCCCATCTAGAAATTAAGATTTCAATTGTCCGTAGGTAGGGGGCATAACTTCACAGCTAGACGCTTCACGAAGTCCATTGGAAGTTCACACGGTAGCCATTTGTGCAACCTCATCAATTCCTGGGTGGAGCTCAGCCACCCGTCCAAGGCATCACTGAAGAGGGGGGAGGCGATCCTCCTTAATCAAAACAAGTTGGTTGTGGCTAAGCTGGGGTCCTTGATACTGCCATTTGGATCGCTGCTGGAGTGTGTGGTGGTAGTTATGATACCACTGGTGCCAAAAATCTTGATGCAAGCGCTCCACCAGTTGCCAGCGCTGGAGCCAGTTCACTTTAACTTCACCAAGATCGGGCTCTGGCATGGTGACAAGAGGTGCAAGCATTAGGAAGTGATGTGGAGTTAGAGCAAAGAAATTGTTAGCATCGGAACTGAGAGGGCACAGAGGCCTCGAGTTCAAAACGGCTTCTACCTGGACCACTATTGTGTACAGCTCCTCGAATGTAAGAATTTGCTCACCAATGACTCTACTCAGATGACCTTTAACTGATATCACACCAGCTTCCTAAAGTCTTCCAAAGTGCGGCGCAGCTGGAGGATTGAAATGCCAGGTGATGCCAAGATGAACTGTCCAATCGACTGATTTGTGGTGAGCACATGACATAAGGAGTTGCTATAGGTCAACCAGGTGGTTGTGGGCCCCAACAAAGTTTGTCCCACAGTCACTATACACATCAGACTGTAAAAATGGTGTAGCTAGGATACTGTCACTACAAAGAAAAGACTTAAAAAACTGTGAGACTTACTTTTTATTTTACCACTCGTACAATAACTTGCCAGGAATTTTACTTGTGATAAAACTTGGATGTGTCTAGCTAACTCCGTTTGGGTGCTCCCCAGCCCGCAATTAGTCTAGCGCACTCCTAGATGGATGACTTCTACCGTGGTGTTGTATTACACAGTGTTCACAAGGAAAAGGGTCTACAGCCGCTAGGGTGGACTGTAGGTGTTTCCTGAAGATGGGGCATGAAGAATTACAGAGATGAATCCGAACACGAACACGTGTAATTATTTGGCATCACTAGCACTGTCTCATTGATGCATGCCTCCCAGCACGTGATTAGTGTGGGAACAACCTATACCCATAGCCGGCTAGGACGGAAATAATGTCACCATACAAAATTACACAAATATAGATGATACAAAATGTGACGTGATATGAGTAGTCACAATAAACACGCGGATGCGTGGAAGCAAACTTAGATGGCGCGGATGCCGCTGGATAAAGTTAGTAGCGGACCACGTGGTGCAGGTGAAATTGCAATATTTCTCCGTAAAAATGGCAAATTATTCTCCGACAAAATGGTAGCAGTGTGTTCCGGAAAATATTCCTCTGGCGATTTAAGCAAATATAAGATTGTGGTTCGCTTGATGGTGGGAAAATCAATCATGAAAGTTATCGCATGGTCATACATACAAAGCATCAATTTACGTGAAAATTTCATGGAACCCTAAATGAAAACTGCATAGAACCCTCACATTAAATAAAGTGTATATGATATTATACAAATATACCCTGAATGCGCATGGATGGCACAGATATGTACTTAGCGAAATCTGACCGCGTGGCATGGGTGATGTGGCCTCAACACAATAAAAAAATACCCTCAAATAAATACATAGAAATATAGTCATTAATATTGCGAGTGGCAGTTAAACAGAATTTACACTGAAACGCCTTTAACATAGGCAAATGGCACCTGGTTCAAAGTTGCGCGGGCCACAAGGCCTCTATGACATTTTTCTCCTCTTCTGCTAGATTAAATTAAAAATGACATAAGGGTGCAAATAATTAAGTTAAGCGGAAGCATAATGCTGGAGAAATGTCTGGCTAATATACACAAAGCAAAAGTTGACCGGTATACTAAAATGAACTATTGAAATCTACATCAGTGTTAAAAGGTTGTAGTGCGTACATGACAGCGTCTTACATAGCCAGCTCTCCTTGACAGACTGCCCAGAGGCAAGCATCACGTGGACCTACCATGGTCGCCTACGGGGTTCTCACAAGCGGACGTGCTTATGCACGCCGAGTAAAACTTTTATATTCTTAGAGAAATGCCCCAAAAAGAATTCAGATATTGATTTACATTTTATATTCAGATTGTTAATTCTCTGTATTTTCTCAATGTCTTTCATAACGGTGTTCATGCCAGAATAATACTGTTCTTAGCCTTCACGCAGCGTGCATTTCAAATTCATAACCAAACATTGTGCAATATTATCAAACATACAAATACTAAACATTTCATAACACTTGAGTCCTGAAATAAAGAAAGACATGTTGTACACTTAAAAACATAATATTTTCGTTATGGGAAAGTCCAGTTTAAGGCCTTTTTATGCACATGCTGCCCACATGTCACGTGGGTGGTGAACGCCATCGTGGTTTTAACGCGACTGGTTGTTAGCCTGTGTCAATATCATTTATTAATTGTTGTGTATAATTATTTCAGACAATTTTAAAATAGTTGCGAAAACACTCAATTCAACCATTCAATGCTTCTCTCATTCTTTGGTATAAATTGATAGAATTTGGTATATTTTCAAATCTCAATAACGTTTCACAATTTGGATGGCTATCTTCAATTATATGCAATTGTCTTTGAACACTTCTTCTTTGAGTTTTAATGACATAATAATTATATTTACAAATATTAAATAATCTTAAAAGAATGAAAGTTGGATTTAAATTTTGATTGTGACGGGTCATTTCTCTGATTACCTCATTTCTGTGAGCTATTCTATCTAATGCCATATGAACTGACTCTCTTAAATTTTCCACATGTTCACCTTAAATTCTATTTATATCTTTTAAATTTTCAATATGATCACCTTGAATTTTATTTATATCCTTTAAATGATTAACTTTAATTTTATTCTCTTTTTTTTTATATGCTCTATTTGGCCTTTGAATAAATGCTTTCTTTCTTTTTTAATCTTATATTCACAATATTTTCTAACTGATGGAAGAACTCCTTCAATTACCCAATCTTGGAATTGTTCAACTTCTTTCATATTTTATTTTAAAATTAACAAATAGAATCCAGGTTCATTGGTAAATATTGTAGGGGGTTGCATATTTGAAGGGGTGGGTAAATCCCCCATGCATATATTTAAATATAATTGTCTATGTTTTTCTCTAATATGATCTTTAATAGCTATCTGAGTATCTTTGTATTGTTACAATTTCTCTCTCCAGAAATTAGGTGGGCTATACCAAGTTTGTTAAGGGATGGAGGTCTTAATCAAATAAAATAATTAATTATATTTTCCTTATTTTATTTACAATAACTACAGCAAAATTCTCTGAACTCAAAATCGCACAATAAATTGATATCACTTACTGTTCACAACTAATTACTCCAATTTAATACAATTTATAATTACCACAAAGAAATCATTTAAATTAAATAATTAAAGATCTGTCCCAATAAACAGTGTATCAACCTATTCAAATATTCTATAAAATATGTGTCCAAATTGATAGTTCGAATATTTACAATAAAATCCATATCACACCTCCATTCAGTCTCACCTCAGTTCAGTCCATGTCCCGGCAGTCGCAATGTTCTAGAGTCCTCCAAGCACCCTCACGCACAGTAGGCTTCATTCATCGGTTTCACACCCTCTCGTCCATTCAAGCCTCAAACACCTCACTTGCTGTCGTCCTGCAATCTCCAGCCATCGTCCACACTTCTCTTTGCTCGCACACACTCGCCATGCGGCCTCCGACAATGACTGCCGGCCGCTGGATTGTAGCAGTATATATAGTGTCTTAGGCCGCCACCTAGAATCTTCCTCAACTCACGTGATGCGTCGCGGTGGGCCAAGGTACCAGCTAGTCTCACCAGAACATTCTTGCATCACTGCTAAATGTATCGGAAATTCGAGCAGGCGAGAGGAGGTCTGTGATGCCAGCAAGTCTCACAGCTGTCAGTATCACGGGATTGCCAGAAGGGGGACAGACAGCCATGAGCGCATCGTTCCAGGAAGAGGGAAGGGCGAGGTGGATCACTTGCCACGGCGCCGGACAGCCACAGCGCATAAAAGTATTCTAAAATTTCAGCAACATATTTGGCTTTAAACCAAGGATTGTTATTCTCATAAAAAATCATAAACACCTTGTTACCTATGTAAATAAGTTTGTTGTTAATTGTGTCTAGAATTGAGTCCATTTTTATATGTGAAACTATGCACAAGTGAAATTGGCAAGTTGTAGTAAGTGTTTTTATATATATTCTTTTTTATAAAGGAAGTGAAAAATTAAAGAATATAATCTTATAAAATATAGACCAAATTCATTGATAAATATAGCATTGCTTCTTACTCAATTTGACTAAGATTATTTATAACATTAATCAATTGTTGCTGAGTATAATTATTTCCTACAATATAATAATAGTTACGAAAACACTCAATGTGGCCATTTATTGTTTCTTTCATTCTTTGATATAAATTTATACAAGTTGGAATATAATCAAATCTCAATAATTCTTCGCGATTTGGATGTCTATCTTCTATTCTATACAATTGTCTTTGAACGTATTTTCTTTGATTTCTTATGACACAGTAATCATATTCAAAATCATCATCAAATAATTTAAAAGAATGAAAGTTGGATTTAAATTTTGTGTTTGTGGTACAACATGGTCATTACTCTGATTTCCTCATTTCTATGATTTATTACATCAAAGGCCATATGAACTGATTCTCTTAAATTTTCTATATGTTCATCTTAAATTTTATTTATATCTCTTAAATGGATCAAGTTGGTCATCTTTTATTTTGTTCTTTTTTTTAATGTGCTCTATTTGGCCTTTATGAAATTTCATTATGTCTTTTTGAATCTTATATTCACAATGTTTTCTAATTGATGGTAAAACTTCTTTAGTTACCCATGTAGTAAATTTTTCAGCTAGAGGCATATTTTATCTAAATATTAACTTATACAGAGCCGATTCGTTGATAAATATTGCATTTGGTTTTATGTATGAAAGCGTCCTTATTTTAGGGATGGTTCTAAGTTCAGCAAATTACTTTTTATCATCATTATCAACATTATAATATAATGCATTTTTTGGTTTTCTGTATTCCAAAAGCCTAGTTACATCAGTTCCTCTAAATCAAGGATTATTTTCCTCATCAATAATCATAAAAACCTTATTACATTTGTAAATAAGTTTGTTGTTATTTATGTCCAGAATTGACTCTTTTTTTATATGCGAACTTATGCGCAAGTGAAATTGGTGAGTTGTAATAAGTATTTTTATATACATACTTTTTTCTATAAAGAAAATGTAAAATTGAAGAATATATAATTTTATAAAATATAGATCAAATTCATTGATAAATACAGCAGATTTTTTATTGCCTCTCAAGGTGAACTGTCAGTTCACCTTTAATAAATTTTGTCTCCTTCGATCATCTTGATTAACATTGGCTCCTTGAGTAGGATATATTTTAAGCCTCTTCTGCAAGCTAAATCAGCTTAACTTAGTTAAATTTCAGCACCAAATTGTTTGTTCTTCTTAATAATTTTTTTTTTTTTTTTTGTAAATCAAAGATGGAATCTCTGCTAATCAAGTTAAACTATTCGTTTGAATTCACCAAACTGCAAAATCTAGAAAAAAAATGGTTTACTGCTATGGATTTAAAATTTATGAATCCAATTTTGGTAAAAAAAATTAACTGTATTCTAGACGGCAAGTTAAAAATTTCATTAGCAGAGCGCTATGTGAAGATATTAGATAAAATTCCTTGAAACTATTAAATGAGAAGGAAATTTTTATGTCATATAGTGGCTTAAAAGAAATGAAAATTGGAAAATTTATGCATGATATAGAGTTATTTTAAGTGCATTTTAAGCATTAGTTAATTTTTTAAAGTTCTTTTTAATAAATTTATTTCTTTATAAATAAACATGACCTCGCCTGTCTGCCCCTGCAGTTTGTCCAGTGTTTTAAAAGGTGGCAGTGGCTCGTGGCTTCCTTCATATAGATTAGATAAAGCCTCTGAAGATTTAAAAAATTTAGTTCACAAATTTCATTAAAATTTACAAAGACTGCAATTACCACTCTTAGATAACATTGACAATAAATATGAATTTCGAGAAATGGGTGAATATCTAGACCAAATAGAAGAAGTTTTTATAAAATTAGTAGAGTATCGAATATAAACATTTTGTTTGAAGTCAATTTTATTTCTTAATGAATTTGGTTTTATATAGAATTTTTAGCAGTTTGTTTATTGTTTTTATTTTTTACATGTAAATAAATTTCTTGCCTTATAAATATAAATGGAATTATCACCCTCTTACAAAATGGAAAATAATACCATATGTAAAAAATGTGGTAAATTTTTAAAAGTGAATGTTTTCCACAACATAAACACTCAAAAGATAAGCACACTAACCGCTGTAAAAAATGTATCAATGAATATTCCAGAAGTGACTATGAGTAAAATAAAGAGAA
This sequence comes from Dryococelus australis, assembly GCA_029891345.1. Classification (NCBI taxonomy): domain Eukaryota; kingdom Metazoa; phylum Arthropoda; class Insecta; order Phasmatodea; family Phasmatidae; genus Dryococelus; species Dryococelus australis. The sequence goes on from CM056995.1 coordinate 3,182,455, forward strand.
GGTACTATGCGAATGTGGAAAATCTGTTTGCAAGGTAAATCTCGAAAAGCATAAAAATACTAAATTGCACAATACATATGAAACTTTACAAGGTGATCACTCAACTAAGACATGCTGTGTATGCAAGGAGAATAAGCCTATTGTTTCTATTGCGTCTCATAAAAGCACAATAGATTAGCATTTTAACACTTTCAAAAAATTGTTATACCAAATATGCCAAACGATATTATTAGTCAAAGAAAGAAAAAATACAATGCGAATGCAGAAAATATGTATATAATCATTCTCTAAAAAAAGCATAAAAGTAGTAAATCACACAATGCAGTGATAGATATTCTAAATGAAATACAGTATTCACAGACTTCATAAATGTTATTATATTTTATTATATATAAATGACAATGCTCAACTCAATAAGCAATCTGAAAGAAAACAGATTGCACATTTTGAGAATTATAAGTAGAGAATTAAATATTAAAAAATTATATAAATTACATAAAGATGATCTTATTACAAGTATTGTTCAAAACAGAGAATATAAATTAAAAAATCCTGTCGAGAATCTAAATGTTGTAACAGTTGCGGAATTAAGAACTGAAGCTAAAATCTTTAACATAAATAATATATATAATTTAAGAAAAGCTTATTTTATTACAGCTCTTTGCCAATAATTAAAAATGAATATAGAAAAAGAAACTTTGTAAATTTGCCTTTTCCAAATGGCAAAATAATATACAGAAAAGTAAGAAAAGATTTAAAAGAAATTTTCCCCCTTTCCACTAATGTGTATGTGAACAACAAAAACAGAAAAACCAATAAAACCTACACAGTCGAAAAGCTTTTAAATGCAGTTTATCAACATTTAACATTGAAAATAAATGTAGTGTTGCCAGGAATTTTTTAATTTCAGTAAAGGAAAAAGTGTTTAAAATAATACGCAATCAACTTATAAAACTTAGAGCTATGAAGACTAACATTAAACTTTTCACCCATTTTCTAAGCCGGAAAACTGACAAGAAACGAATATTTGAAGACATTCAATCACACACATTTACAATATTGAACGAATGATACATTAAAAAGATTTACAAACAAACAAAAGAAGAAATACTCACACAAATAGAAAACATTAAAAGAAGTACTTCAGATTGGCCCTTAAATAGTATAGTTGTGTTGCAACTAGCCACAAACAAGTATAATCCATTAAATGGAGCATCTTATATTGAACTACCAGAAGTGATTAAGAATAAAAAAGCATGCATTAATGTAAAAACTGAAGATCAAAAATGTTTTCTTTGGGCAATTAAGTCTGCATTGTTTCCAGTAGAAAAAGACCCACAAAGAGTATCTAAATATTAAAAATGTGGGTCTTAATATCGACAAAGCATTAGATAAAAATGAATATCCTATAAAAATTGACGATATACTAAAAATAGAAAACCAAATTGATGTCTCTATAAATGTTTACTCTATTGATGATAGGTCTACAGTATATCCATTAAAGCTTAAAAAAAATTAAATTGACAAACATATAAATTTACTTTTTTTCAAAGATGTTAAAAATTCGCATTACTGTGGATTTTTATCTAAACTGCTTTCAGCACAAAAAAATTAACACACAAGTAAAATATGTTTATGCGATATGTATCTTCAATTATTTTACTCTCAAGAAAGATGAAATAAACATACAGAAGACTACTCTAAAAATGAAGCAGTAAAAATCTCATTACCTTCAAAAGGCGAACAAATAAAATTTAAAAACAACAAACAATCTACGAAAGTTCCTTTCACAATATGTGCACATTTCGAATCAATTCTAAAGAAAATATCAACAGTTAAGCCAAATCCAAGAGAAATAAAAAAATTTCAATTGATCCAAAAAAAATATCCAGTTTCAACAGATGATATCGATAATAGCGTTTATAAGGTGGTACTCAAAGAAATATACAAACTTACTGACGAAAAAATAAATAAAATTGATTTAAATTTGAATGACGAATCATACACAATGAAATATCAGCTACACGAATCTTCTCGATTTTGCTATTATATTGTATTTAGTTATCGTAATAATAAGCCATCAGTGGTATATCGAGGCCCAAATGCTCATCAGCATTTTATGGAAGCAATGAAAAAATAAATAGAAGAAATTGGGGAAATATATTCGCCAATTGAAGCAACACATCAACTTACAAAAGAAGAAAAAACAAGATACAATAAATCTAGAAAATGCACTGTATGCGAGTGTGAATATACGAAGGACAATAAAAAAGTGGGTCACCACGATCATATATTTGGAAAATTTATTAACCCAACATGCAACAATTGTAATCTACAATTAAAATTACCCAATTTTGTTCCTAATTATTTTCATAATTTGGCTGGTTATGATACTCACTTATTTAGTAAGGAGCTAGTATATGATCAAAAATAGACAGATTTGCTTGCGAATAACGAAGAAAAGTTTATCACTTTTGGGAAAAATCAGATAAATTAAAAATTAGATTTATAGACCCATTAGAATTTAAGGCAAGTAGTTTAGATAAATTATCGTCTAATTTAATTAAAGTACAAATGAAGCATACACAAAAATATTTTCCAGAAGATAATGTAGACTTGGTCTTTAGATAAGGTGTCTACCCTTATAATTATATTGATAATTTTAAAAAATTTAACGGAACTCAACTTCCCCAAAGAGTGAATTTTACAATAAATTAAATGAATTTGACATATCTAAGGACGAATATGAGCATGTAAAAAAGATATGGAATTAATTTAATATAAATAATCTTGGGGAATATCATGTTTTATACTTAAAAAGTGATGTGCTACCATTGACAGATGTGTTTGAAAATTTTAGACATACCTGTATAAATGCATATGGTCTAGACCCTGCGTGGTATTTTACAGAACCAGGTTTATCTTAGGATGCAATGTTAAAAATGTCTAAACAATCACTAGAATTATTATACAATTATTACATGATTTTAATGGTAGAAAAGGGTATAAGAGGTGGAATTTCACAATGTTGAAAGAGATAAGTTAAAGCTAGAGGCAAGGTTACACGGGGAATAGAAATAAAAGCGAAATAACACCGAAATTCAAGTTATAACACCGCAACACCAAAATTAAGTTAATACACCACAAAACACTGAAATTAGAGTTAAAACACAAAATAAAATGAAATATAGCCATAACAAAACAATTTTATATAAAAAAATCTAAATTTTAACCATTCAAAATGAAATTTATGAGCTATATACTAATCAAAATAATGTAAATTTTTAATCAAAGGTTTTTTACACATTGGAGGATGGCAAAAGAATATATATTTAAGGTTGTTAACATGTAGGATGAGTGAATCTCATGTTGTGAAGTGTGGCTGAAATAATATTCTATTAAACAAGGCTGGCAAAATTGAAAAAGTACAGAACTTATAACAATAATGTAGTTTCAATGAAAGATTTTTTTCTGTTGGGTAATACCTATGCAAAATAGTTTTGTGTAGTAATAAATGAAAATCCACATTCTTTGGGAAATTCAACATCTGTGCCATAAAAAATAATCCGTAAAATGTGATTTTTTCCTTTAGTTTAACTACAGAGATGCTCATTCTTGGATATGTAGTTGTATAAATCTTAAGTATTAAAAGTGTTCTTTGAACATGTGTGTAAGTATACACTATTACAGTATTGTTAACTATACCCAGAATACATAGAAATAAAAGCAATTACACTGAAATATTTAATTTTTAAAATCAATCTGAGCTAAAATATTATTTTGATAATCACTTATTGTACTAACCTGAAGTCATTGCGACTGGATTTTGTAAGTATGTATTGATGCACACATAGTAGATCTTTTATGATGATAACGACAAAATCTACCATTTTTAATGACGAGATTTTCATTTAAATAACACTATAAAATCTTGGCTCTAGTTAAAGCCAATAACAAATATTTAGAAGATTTTAACTCAAATAAAGAGTCTAATTATTTAGCTTATCTTGATGGAAATAAGTTATGTGGTTGGGCAATGTTGCAACTTTTACCATATGGAGGCTTCGAATGGATTGATTATATAGAATTTAATTTATATTTTTGGCGAGAACATACATTAAATTTGAAGGATGATTCACAACATGGCTACATATTAGAAGTTGATTTAGAATATCCACAAGAACTACATAATTTACACAAAGATCTTCCTTTTTGTCCAGAAAATAAGGTAGTTCCAGGCACAAATTAATATCTAAACTATTAATTAACAACTTTACACAACAAAGAAAAATAGTTACTACAATGTTGTAGTTTAAAACAGTACTTAGATAGTGGATTGTGTCTTACAAAAATACATACAATATTGAAGTTTAATTAGTATGATTGGTTGAAGAAGTATATAGATTTGAATACAATGTGAGGACTAATGCCAAAAATGAATGTGAAAATATTTTTATAAACTGATGAATAATTCTGTGTTTGGTAAAACAATGGAAAATATCAGAAACAGGGTAGATATAAGGCTGGTTTGAAGTGGAAAAATTAGTGGCTAAACCCAATGTCAAAAGAAGTACTGTATTTTACTAGAATCTTGCAGTTATTCACATGAATAAAACAAATATTAAAATTTAATAAACCTATTTATGTGGGTATGCCCATTTCAGATACATTGAAAGAATTGATGTACGATTTCCATTATAAAGTGATGAAAGGGTCATCCATGGAAAATCACCCAATCTGAATTTTTTTATTCCTGGCCCATTTTGAAAAAATTTGAAATTTTGTCACATGAAAAGTACATATTCCAATAATGCAAACACGAAGTGAAAGATTTTTATTTGCCACCATATTGCTTTTACAGACCAATATGGCTCTATCCACGTAGCAAAATAGACATTTTCGAGCCTTTACTTTTTGTTTAATATCCTAATAACTATAAAAGCTACAGATTCATGTGAGATGTCATTGCAAAGAGGAGACTTAGGGCTGTTAAGAATGTCACTAAAAATTAAGAGAATGTTATTTTATATGTCTTCTACATCGACATGAAAGTCGACCTTGAAACTGACTTTTTTCTATTTTCAACACTTCCTACTTTCTTCCCAAATTTAAAAAAAAAAACAATGAAACTTTGAGGCAAATAATTCTACATAGATTACTTTGCAATTATAAATTGTCAAAAGATTTTACTCAATCCCTTCTGGGTGAAAAAATTACTTAAATTTGGTGTTTTTAGAAAAAACCCATTTTTCGAGAAGCTATAAAAAAAAGTAAGTGCAAAAATTCTGAAAATTTGGTAAAACATTGTCATTGTGACCCTGATCACACTACTAAAATTGGTTTATTTTCTGCGGCTGACCAAAGATGCAAAAAAAAAAACCAATTGTAGTAATGAAGTTAAATTAATTTTGATCATTATTACGCTACCTAGTAATTTATTTGTCACATATTTGGCATTTGGAGTTAAATCTGCAGTAAATTATGTATTGACAAGTGACTTGTGAAATCAATTTACAAGAATCAGAATTTTACATAAATGAAAATTAAACTTAATGATGTTTTCTTCTGTGTTTGAAATAGTTTGTCATTATCAGCCGCTGTCGTTAGTGTAAAAAGTCTTTGAGAACAGTTGTTCTACCTTACAATATACTGTCACTTTCGTAAATGTTTAAACAAAAGTAAAGTTAATTCTTCACTTAGCTTTGGATTAATCTTATGACATCTTCCAGTTGTGACCACACTTAATTCAATGGGGGAAACAACACGTAAAATATGGTTTTCCTTGATCCAGACTTTATCACTAGATGTAAGTTTGAAAGATGTGTTGGGGCCTGCAGGATGGAAAAACACAACAAAGTATTCACTTTGGTCGGCTCAAATGTCTTCCACCTTCCCAACCCACCATTGTGAATCGTAAACACAAGCTACATAGTCTTTTAGTTTCACATCTAATCTTCTGTATTCTTCCTTAATAAAACATATTTGATGGTCATCAGACAAGGAAGTTGTAGACACTTTAATCTTAGTTTCACTTACAGGATGAAAGCATGTAAATCTCTTTTATTAGGAATAACTATTGCTTTGGAAAACCGTTGGAATACGATGTCTTTTTTGCCCTCAATATCTTCGCCTGATACATACAAGTAATTTATTCCAGTTATATTTTATGAACAGTAGTTAAACATCAGGAGAGGAGTGGTTTTTGGTTCCGCATTCACACGCTGCAGGCTAACTTTGGAAACTATTCTTGTTACTGTACCACCTATCCCATCACAAGCATTCTTACCATGGAATGTGGCGAAAAAATGCCATTCAGCATCTATGTCAAAGTCAATTTTGTGATGACATAGGTTTATAAAATTCTTCCTGTTTATATATTAGGCTGTGCAGCTATCTGAAAAATAATTCACCTTCTTGATATGTGCGTTGAGTTTTAATAGTTCAGTAATGACAGCTTCTTGAAAGCAGTACACAGTCTCAGTTGTGTGGTTTAAAGAATTGCTAATTAAACAAAAGCTTTTAGATTTCATTATCCACGTCGGACTTGAAATATACGACAAAGGGATGTATGGTAGCTTGGCTATTTACCCAGTGATACCCCTGGACTTCATCTTGGATCAGAAATTTAAAATTTTTAATTCCCTTTCCTAAATTCAGATATTCAGCCTATTTTTTTAAGCAATGAAATGGTGTTTCTTTCAAGTTCTCAGATTATCAATTAACTTATCTGTAAATTTATTGTATGGCTTGCACACTGTTCTGAGTTCACACCTGTCTATTGTTACCCACTTATGATATTTGATTTAAGTTTCACAGTCATCAGCAATATCATCATGATCATCATCATCCTCCTCCTCGTCGTAGTCATCGTCTTTTACCCAAAATACTTGTTTGACTTCTTTTCATTGTTAAGAACACATGTGCATAGTTGTAGAAGTTCTTTGTAATCAAAAGAACCACTTCATAGAGCGCTGACCATTAGTTTGACATTTTGAAGGCTCATGCACACACAGATATTGTGAGTTCCTTTAGGTCCCACCATTTTGGTCAAAGTTGTGCAAATTTCAAAAATCATACACTTAAAGAAGTGTGCACTGATTTTAATTTACTGTACAATTCTTTCAAATTACACAGAATCAGTTGCTTTTGCTTGTGGATCTTGGTGCCATCTTCTGTCCTAACTCTTACAAAATCTTTCTTACCTGGACATATCCGGCTGTTCTCATCATTCTCATAGAAATCAATGACTTTTTGTGAGTTAGTTTAAGAAATAGGCTTTTGTTTTCTATTAATTGTTTCAGGTAAAATTCCATACATCTTTACTAATTTTCTTGTAATTTTGACCAAGTATTCACTTACACCAAACTCGGTCATTATTGTTTTTTGACTACAGCTTGAATTTAATAAATTTAATATTTCGATTTTGTCCTTTACTGATGTAGCTGATTTCATTTTTTCCTGAAGCTTGTTTATTAAAATACTGTACTTGTCAGAGTTATCAAGCTCCACAAACAATCCTTCTTCAACATATGGCACATTAAAAGATGTTGACAATTTTTTCCCTAGGCTCTTAAAAATTTTTTGACTTTTCTTGAAATGACAGACATTCTTCTATCTGAACTCAACTTGGCTACTTTTAATGGAGACTCACCTAACAACTGACAAGCTGTATTTACATTTTCAATGGTTCGTGAAGAGGGTTCATAAGCTAAATCATTACTGTCTGTTGCACAGCTAAGATAAGATATTCTTGCCGAACAGTTCGTACATAGAGACTTTTCTAGAATAATTTTAATGTTTTTCACTTTTTAGCTTCATTATATTTTTCAACAGTTATTTCTCTAAGAGATTTTCTAATACCTTTTTTTATGTATTACCAATGGATCTGAGCAACAACAATTTGCATATAAATGATTATACTTTGCAGCATTTTTATACTATAATAATTACAAGCACATTCAATGTTGGTGGTATTATGCTTAGTTGAATAAGTAACTTGTTATCATCAAATTCATTTATCTGCCTGATTCTTTTAGACTCACAATAAGAAGTCTTATGACAAGGTTCATTCAAGAAGATTCCTACAGACCACTCTATTATAAACAATGTCCATAAAATTAAGTAAAATTTAAAGACATACTTAATTTACATAAGTCATGGTGTGAATAAAATCAATTACTGACAACATACCACTTTAAAACAACACACACTGAACACTGAATACCTAAGCATACATCTGCAATGGTCTACTTCCAGACTGACACTGGCTTCCTAGTAGCAGTTTCTGTCCTAACCTGCTCAGACAAGCATACAGGCATGCTCATAATATGAGTACAAAATGCTAACTTGGAACTTCTTTTAATTATATAGCAACATGTAAGCAATTAGAGGCACATTTATGCCAAATATGTGATAAAGAAATTACTATGTAGCGTAATAATGATCAACAATTAATTTAACTTGATTAATACAATTGGATTTTTTTTTTGCATCGTTGTTCAGCTTACTTAGATTTGATAGATATTCTATTTTTTACATTATGTGATGTTAGTTCAATTTTATTTGTTGAAAATGGATCAATTGAATTTATAGCTTCTTTTAAAGACTCAATATCGTATTGACGTATAGGATTAGCTATAACTTCGTTTTTATCAACGACAGCACTCATTTTTTGATTGTTACTATAGTTATTGTTTATATTTGGTGTTAAATATTTCACTTAAAAATTAATCAATGCTATAGATTTATCTTTATGAAATATATCATAGTGAAGTGTCTTCTTAAGAATAGAACTATTATCTGTTAACTTGAATACTTTATTAGCCGTTTATTACAAAAATTATGTTATTAAATGAAGAAAGTCGATTGGGGTGTTGGTGTTTTAATTTCCAAAGAAAACTCTAAAGATTAAAAAAAATGGCAAAATTTTGCCTGTTGATATTAGAGGTATAATTGTAGGCCCGAACAATTGCGGCGAGACAAATTTAATGATCAATTTTATTTATAAGCCAGGATGGGCAGTTTTAATAAATTGTATGTTTGTTCAAAAAGTTTGAATCAACCAAAATATATTCAGTTACAAGACGACTTTGATGTGATATCGAGCAAGTTTAAAGATAATATGGCTTATTTTAAAAATAATACTGTGGAAATGATTCCACTAGACCAATGTGAAAATAATTCTTTAGTTATTTGTATGTAATTTTAGATGAACAAAATGTCGCCCACAAGTACTTTACTAGAGGTCGGCATAAAAATATAGGTTTTTTTATCCTGCACAAACATATTCCAGAGTGCCCAAACAATTGGTAAATTCTTTATCTACTTCCTGAAGAGGCACTTCAGCATGCTCGTGCCTTGCATGTTTTTTTTCCCCTCTTTCTCACAGAAGCAAGAAGTTGTTTATCACAGAAGCAGCACAGTCTATCAGCCATGTGGTGACCTGCAGCTTGCAGCTCTTGGAGAGTTATAATCAGCTTGTTGTTCGCCCTGTTGCATGGCTCAAGCGGCAGGGTGTTTGGTTTGAAATGTGAAGGTTGGGGAGTTTGACCCTCTGGTCTGAGCAGATAATTTAATATTGTGGATATGTGCATGCCATATTCGCAATATTAGATTATCACCAAAACCATTCAAATTTGAGCCAAAAACTTGCTCTGCTTCTATTGTATAGATGCTATGAAATAGGAACAGAGTACAAAAAAAATCTTCAGCTCCTCATCGTAAAATAAGTTGTAAATATGGCACGGTGAGGAGATGGGGATTTATCCACAAGTGTTTTGTCGATTTTAAAAATTGTGTTTATGTGTAAACATTTTTTTATAAATCCAGTAGACTAGAATTCAAGCAATTTCAAACCAAATTCAAGCAAATTTCTAATTTCCTATAAAATCTTTCAAAGTGCAACTCAAAATCAATCAAATTTGAGGTCAAAATCAAAATAAATCTTCAACTTGTATTCACTCTTTATGCAAGGTTCTATGAAGCCTTATTTGCAAGCTAAATCATTTTTTTTATGAAATTCCAAGAATAATCATAACAATCTTGTGATATTTTTTATACTAAATGATTTGGCTTGCAAATTTAGAGTAAATTTGGCCTTTTTTGACCTAAATTTAGCCTCTTTCACTCCTGAGAAGGACACTGATCAAAGAGTGCACAAAGTATGGTTTTAAAAAAAGTGCGCCTGACTGAGAATGAATATTTGGATTGAATTAGATTGATTTTGGGAGGGAAATAGAAGAGCTGAATCATGTTTTCAGAAGAATTTGAAAAAAGTTGCTTGAAAGTGAGAAATTTGCTTGAATTTTAGTCAAATTATTGAGTTGCGCTAAGATCTGCAATAGACATCTACTTGCTTGGTTGGTTCTGGGTTGAGCCTGTCCGCTCTAGGACATCACCCATCAAAGCTATTGGGACACATCCGAGAAAACCTGCTCTCGAACCACAGCTCCTTTTGTGTTGCCAGACGGAGAAATGGATAGACTCTGCGCTGGCCTAGTTAGCCAAGATAGCAGAACACTTCTAGATAGAGAACTGCACATCACCTGCTCCTATCTTCTGAGACACGGTTTTGAACCTGATGCCCTTTACCAAGCGAGGTGGGAAAAACTTGAAAGAAAGGAAGGCTACGTCTACCTACCAAGCTACCTGGAGCTTCACCCAGATCAATAAGGCATATAGCCAAGAATCACCCCGGGAACGAGCTCAGGCCACCCATAAATTGGTGGGGCTTCACTCCCCAGCTCCCTCCCCTTCTTGGTTTTCAGCTCCTCGGAAGGTTCTAGGTAGTTCACACCCCATCACCCCATGGTATCTGCCATTCACAGAGGATAGAAGGTGACCTTGGAGTTAGCCTGCCCGTGGGTTAACGTCGGCTGCTACCCCAGCCCTCTGAGAGCCGCCGCCAGCAGCAGCAAGCCCGTAGGGACAGCCAAGTTACATCAGCAGCCACTCCCCAACCAGTAAACCAGTTGCACCATCCAGCCGACTAAGCACCAGAGTAAGTAAGCAACTGGCCCCAAAGTCAATTGTCTGGCCAATAGCCAAACCAGTAATTGACTTTGTGCCTAGCCAACAGCCAACATGGCCCACTCTGTACATAGGTTGTGTTCGGGTAACAAAGTAATTCAGTCATAAGTCATGTTAAGTAAGTACCACTGGCGTGTACTAACAAATACACTACTTAGATACTTTAAAGTCACATTGCCTTGAGCCAGATAGCATCCTGTGTCAAAAAGAATCAGAAACATGTTAGCTTATTGATCATTTCATTTTAAAAAATTCTTAGATACAGGTATAAATTATTCATTCAAATAAATAAATATAGGCTTATTTGTAAATAATTAATTTTATTTTAAGTGAAACAAAAACAGATTCTGAGGAGGATTATTGCGATCTGGTCACAACAGGATTGGGGATTGGGGCCGTAGTCAGCCAGCCGCCATATTGTTATGTCACCCTTCCACCATATGACCTTGAAATTTGACCTTTGACCTTGACCCTGGTGAATTTAGCTCCCCAAAACCCCAAAAATTCTGAAAATATTGTTAAAAAATAAAAAAATAATTTATCATTAAAATTGCTTACAAATTATGAAATCCTTAAAATACTATAAAAATGTATTAAAATTTTGTTTAAGAATTAAAAGTAATCATTAGGAAAAATCTATTACTAAAAATTAGAATTGTGCAAATATTCTATATACAGAAACGAAAACAAAAAATTACAACTTTCATTTTTGTTTCTGTAAGAAATTTTGTTGCCAAAAGTTGTAACAAAACTAAAATTCTCGATTTTGGTGATTATTCAGGTGTTTTTACAAATGTTAATTTAGTGCGCCAGCAAAGTAAACTTATATCTGTAAATCGTATTGTTGTTTTCATTATTTTAAAAGTAAATTAACTACAAAAGATAGAAATTTAAATGTAGACAAGAACCTCTGTAGTACATATTCCATATCCTATTTTTTTTTTGGTTTGATTTTGCCACACATTTGTTATAAAGAATAACTTGCTAAAATGTTATGAAATTTGTTAAACTTTTGTTAAGACTAAGGTCTTACAAAATTATTTTTCACTTTTGTTCAGTTTCATGAAAGTTGATAATATATCTGTCATTTTCGTAGCAAGAGGAAAAATGTTACTTTCGCACAACCCTATTAAAAAATTATAAAAGAATTATTGAAAATTAAAAAATTTATTTAAAAAACACATTTCCAGAGGTCCCCCAGGACCACGTCCAGCAAACGACTGACTCCCTCACCCTTACTCCTCTCATCTATACTCATTCTGCCATCTTGACTTTTTCTTTCGTCATTTATTTTTACATTATTGGATGCCGCCATCTTGGTAGATGTTACCCATCCGCCATATTGGAAGCCAGTGACCATGACCTTGATCCCACTACCTTGAATGACCTTGAAAACCAAAACTAGAGAAAAAATTAATAAAAGTCAACAAGCATATTAAATTACAGACAAGTATCACCATATTGGATGCAGACTAACTCAACCTTGAAAACAAAAACTGGAGAAAAATGACATAAAAGTCAGCCAGCATAATATATTACAGACTACCACCATCATATTAGATGCAGACTACCTCGATCTTGACCCCATTACCTTAAATGACCTTGAAAACAAAAACTCGAGAAGAAAACATAAAATTCAACAAACATAATATGTTACAGACTACTACCACATATTAGATGCATATTACCTTGACCTTGACCAGATAACATTGAATGACCTTGAAAACAAAACTTAAGAAAAATGCATAAAAGTCAACAAGCACAATACATTGCAGACTTACTCGACATTGACCCCATGAGCTATAAAACACAAACTCGAGGAATAATACATAAAAGTTAGCAAGAATAATACATTACACACTACCACCACCATATTATATGCCGACTACATCGATCTTAGCCCTATAACCTTGAAAACCAAAACTCGTTAAGAAATACATAAATGTTCACAAGTATATTACGTTACAGACTACTTTTGCCATATTAGATATAGACTACCTTGATCCCATGACCTTAAATAATCTTGAAAACAAAAAAATCTCTAGAAAAAAGGTGAAGCGATCCAACTTTCATGGGAGCTGCTGTCAAACTAAGCCTCTCAGCTTACTTCCCTACTGCTTATAATATAGGAGTATGCAAGCCCTATGGTATCATATTGACTTTGAAACAATTGTATTAAACCATTAATACATTTTGTGCGGACATTGACCAGCCAATCACCAAGTTGCCAAGTGACTCAAGCCTACTGACTCCTACAGACTTACTCCTACAGACTGACTCATGACTCCTGATTGCGGTGCGTGCGCTGTTGATTAAGGTGCATGTGGTGCTGATTGTGGTACGTGTGGTGCTGATTGCAGTGGGCACAGTGCTGATTGTGGTGTGTGTGGTACTGATTGCATTGCATGTGGTGCTTATTGACGGAGGCAGAGGTAGAGCCGATTGAATTTGCGGACAAGTACTGCCACAAGTTTTTAAATCTTTCTTCAAAATATCACTCTGTGCAAATTGCCCGTGGCAGAAATCACACTGAAGTTTTCATTGAGTATGTCTTTGTACTGACCGTCCCCTCATGCCGACGTGTATTTTTAACATATGTGAAAACTCGATTGCAGAAACTGCACTGACGACAACCAGTTAGTGATGATGCAGGTTGCGGCTCCATGAACGTTGAGGTAAAGCCTGGCCGTCATATTCACAATTCATCTTCGAGGTATGGTAGCATTCTGAGAAAACCCAAATACTCTTTTGCCTCAGATGAAAACACGCAGTTAACCAGTTTCACCTGGATACCATTCACGTTCACCTCACATGAATAATTATTTTACTAACCCAACATCGTGGTATTTTGTGATCTTATGCAACCATGGCATGCCATGCTACTTCTGATCATCTCAGGTGCACTGCGTATTGCCTACATACCTGGCCACTAAATGTCGTAGTTATCTACTTTGTGTATTTATTTCTCAGAAACAGTTGGGATTAGGGCAATGATGAATTAGGCCTTTTTAGCATATTTTAATGTATTTCTTCATAATGTGCCACATAAAATGTAATTAAACACAGGTAACACAATTTTATTGAAAAATAAAGGGTTGGCACCCCTATTTTGTCACAAATAATTTTTTTGTAGTGTTAAACATCACATGGATGGTAGAAATAGTCCATTTAATCATTTTCTAGTGTCTTACTGTTACGGTTAGATTGTGCATACTTTTTGTAGAAAGTGCAGTTACCTTGTCTTATTGATCCTAATTCAAACGGGTGTACTACCCGTGGGATGCACTTAGGCATTGAGTTGTTTATATGTTTCTGCCTTATTTTTTCGTGAGAGGAATACACATGTGGAGTTTGGTCATGCATGTAAGAAATTACCTGTATATTCCCATTAATTTTTTTACATATTTTTACCTAAAAAATTTATTAGTAGTATGTATTAGGGCCAGCTTCTTTTTAGCCTACTTTTTGAAGGAATGAAAGGCTTATGAGATTGCTTTCCTGTCTATGTGTGTATGCGTATGTCTGTGCACGTCCCCCCCCCCCCCCCTCCCACCAACTATTTCAGAATGCTTTAAACAAATTTTACCAAACTCAGTACTCATACTTTTATAGTTTTTGATCACACCAGGCACTTACTTTCAAAATGGCGGCAATATATGTCATATTTTTAAGCAATTTAGGGCAATATGACATCTTGGAACTATTCAACAGATTCCAACCAAATTATGTATGTTGACAGCACAAGTTTTAAGTATTAAATTCAGAGGTGAATGCTGTTGGTATTAGTAACATACAGTTTGACCAATTTCAACCAAGTTTTGTACTCTGGCAGTATCTACTACAAGCATCATATAGAGCAAACACCCACCACTTTAGTCTGCCATTTTGTAAGATGCACTACATGAATTAATAAGGTTTTTGTGTAATTTCTCTGAAAGTAATTGACAGATTCCTACCAAATTTGGCAATCAAGTAGCACTGCTGCAATTGATATGAACATATATGTTTCAAGTATGTCAGACACTTATTTTCAAAATGGCGGCCATATAGCTATTTTAACACAGTATTCTATATCCTTGAAAAAATGTAGTATATATCAATCGGCCTAATGGGAAATCCAGCCCTGCTCTCCGACATCTTTCTCCTCCTCCATGATTAAGTTAAAAATGCTGCAAGGACGCAAGAAATTAATAAAGCGGAAGCATAATGCTGGGGAAAATGTCTGGCAAAACGTACGCAAGCAAAGGTTAACCGGTAAACTAAATTGACTATGGAAACCTAAATAAGTGAACAAAAGTTGTAGTGCATACGTGACAGTGTCTTACCTCGCCAGCTCTCCTCGACAGACTATCCAGATACATGAATTGCATTGAACTACCATGGCCGCCTATGGGGTTCACATAAGCGGAAGTGCTGCATGCTGAGTAAAATATTTAATTATTGAAATTTTAATGGCACAAATAAAATAAAATATTGTTTTACATTTCTATAATTTTCTTATGAATTTTCATATTATTATAGTGTCCCCTTATGACGGCATTCATTCTGGAATATCAGTGTTCTTAATCTTGGTGCCGCAGGCACTTTGAATTTTATAACCAGACAATTTAAAAATAGTAACAAATAAAATAAGCAGAACTCCAACAAATTCAACTTGGTAATTACAAAAATAAAGCAGATTGAAATACAAACCTAGCTGTAATATAAACCTAGCTATAATACAAACCTAGCTATAATATAAACCTAGCTATAATACAATCCTAGCTATAATATAAACCTAGCTATAATAAAACCTAGCTATAATATAAACCTAGCTATAATATACTACATTAATTACTGGACGGAAGTTAGCTAACGTTAATCTTTCAGTGCCCGTCACAACAGGAAACACGAGGAAAGAGGAAAATGTAAGTGTGCATTGGACTCAAAACATTTGTTTGCGTACGGCTGAGTGACAAAACAGCTGTGGTGGAAGGATACATTGTGGCCGTGCTACTTTTTCTAGAAGTGTCAAAATTTACCTCACTTACATGAAATATACTATAACATTGTCTGTAACCATTAAAAAATTTGTGTTCATGTGATGGCTTCATACAACAAATTTGCTAGTCAGGCTCACGTTCAGAAGGACCCAAGTTCAAATCCTTGTCCAGGTGGTAACCATCCTGATTTTTGAGGTTTCTTAGGTTTCACTCCAGGTGAATGTTGGGACCACTGCAGGCTATGGCGAATTCCTTTTCTGTCCCTGTTTCTCTGTCTCTAA
This sequence comes from Dryococelus australis, assembly GCA_029891345.1. NCBI lineage: Eukaryota > Metazoa > Arthropoda > Insecta > Phasmatodea > Phasmatidae > Dryococelus > Dryococelus australis. The sequence goes on from CM056995.1 coordinate 3,198,746, forward strand.
TGACCTTGCTGTCTAGGCGACATTAAGCCCTACCTACTATTTTGTGTCCATTTGTGACATTTCCAACTTAGTATCTGCTGAGGTCACATATGTTTTGTTGTAGTGTTACCATAATTATTGCTGTTGGCAGCAGCTGACGAAGGAGACAAACGAACCAGGAGACAGCTTGACGCAAGACACCGTGGATAAGTGGGAGATTCCGCAGTGCCATCTTGTCTTCGGTGAAAAGCTGGGGGAAGGAGAGTTTGGAGTGGTTCACAGAGGCTTCCTCAGGCGAGGAATGGACACACCGGACAATTATCAAGTTGCCATCAAGTCCTTGAAGAGTGAGTTGGGGCACATAGTTTACTTTTGGGCACTGTGTCACACAATTATGCATAGAAATGCTGAAGGATAGCAGGTTAAAAAAATTTGGTTAATTAATAATGTTAAGGACTCGACTCAAACCTATGGTGTAAAGCTTTACCATGTTTGGCCTTTTAGAACCCTTTGTGAACTTGTACGATTTACTATCTTTACAGTGGTATAATACCCATTCCTGTATAATTACTATAACTCTGCCTTTTTTAGTCATGCTTTCCTGTAAAAAAATCTTAGGGGTCTTTTTACCAGTATCAATATGATAATCCCTTGCCTGGTTAAATATTTACACAGGTCTGCACCACGGATGGTTGTGTTAGCTACAAGACCATAACAGAAACAAAGCAAATAACTGTTATGAGATTAGAGTTGGAGGACCACTTTAAGGGTGGCTCCTAGAATGCTGCCAGGAATGTGGGAGAGTATATTAGTTGGACACTGTAGCAGTGCAGGAGATGTGAGATACACTTGGCTATGTTTATGCTGAATAGTAGTAGTGTACCGATGCAGATAATGTTTTTTGTAAATCAGATTATTTGTAACAAGTGGTTCTTTATAAATAATTTCTTTACCTATTTCTGAGTTTCATTACACTTCCAGTATTTTGTTCTTTAGAGTACTTTAAAGGCTTCAAAAAATGTAAATTTATGACTATCTTGACATTTTTAAAAGAGATTTGTAATAGCTTTTGTATTATCACAAAGAAAAGAAACCAGTAATTTTTTGTCTATGGGTCTGTCAGTAGATGACCGGGTGGATGGGCATTCCTGTAGGAGGTGGGCGTGTCGCCTATGTAGAGAGTCTTGTATGGTTTATTCTGCCGGCAGATGCCTTGTCTCACTCTCTGTTTCTCTCTCTCTGCTAATACCACTATGTCTATCTCCTAATAGCCCTTTGCCTGTTCGGGACCTTTTCTCTACCCCCTCTCCACTTCTCCCATATGTTGGAAGTCCATAGTGTAAAAAACTCTAGCTCTACATCTACGCTGTCGATCACATTGACACGTGACACTCTCAGGAGTCGGTGACTACGTAACGGCCAGGGTGGTTTTGGGTGCGCTAGTCAGACACATGGGTTTGTCTAACATTTGGTTATTTTGATGTGTTGTGGCATTGCCGGTGAACAGCAATGGGCATGTGACCTTAGAACTTGGTACAAAGTCGAGGATGCAGACTGCAATCCTATGGACGGGGCACACACTTGTTCATGTTTACCTGGCTTACAGAAGTCCTTTGGTACCTACTCACCCAGCTGCAGCGATGCTGGCCCCATCTCCTGGCGCATAACTGGAGTGGTGGACACTGGTGTTGGCCTTGGGCGAACCTGGGATTGGTGATACCATAGCTTATTTCTTCGCCTAGGAGGAAGGTCGCAACAGTTGGAGTGTTTGATGGGAGCTGTGAAGAAGGAAGGGGTGGAAACTGGAGGTGAGGCCCCTCCAGTCATCGGGCAGCCTGAACTCATTCCCGCAGGGTTTCTCTACAGAATGTAGTTGGCTTAGGGTTGCACCCTTGCTTGGTGGCTGTAATAGTTGTCTCATTCTCTTTCCATTGAGCCCCACTTCTCTGAGTGTATGGCATAGAAAGGAGATGGTTCTTAACACTGTTTCGTAAGAGCGAGCAGCCGACAAAGTCCTTAACTGAGTGTATTTCCAATTGTCAATAGTGGACAATCTAAAGGGGCACCCTTTGCTAATTTCGCATGTGACACAGTTCAGCGCGGTGGACACAGAGTGTTGGATTGGTGCTATATGTTGCCCAGTGATGACACTTGGGTGTGGGTTACAAAAGCGGTCAGACGTCCAGGACTAGGCGGGTACTCCCTTCAGCACAGTTCAATGCAGTGGACGGAGTACTACCCAGGCTGACCTTCTAGCCACTTTTTGGATTGTTTTGCAAATTGTTGTATCTCTCCCTATCCGGACACCGATGTGCACAGAATGGCTCGCCTTCTAATGTGTGTGGTTTTGATGTACATGAGATCCTGAGGGGAAGCCCACAGCCTTACTCTATGATTCATAAACTGGTTTGAGCAATATTTCCCAGTATGCTGCTTACTGCTGACAAACATTGTGTTCACTCGGAATCGGTACAAATACAATCTAGAAATGATTACTCATGCATTGGATTAAGAGATGTATTTAATATGGTAGGAATAAATCCAGTGACATGTATTACCTCCTAACCAACTACGTGCTCCAGGTGAAGGTGGCCTGGTTCTAGACTGTGCAAGGTAAAATACTGAAAGATGGCTATGACAACTCAATCTAACTATCCTAACTTGTGTTCACGAAGGGACTTTGGGGCCACTTACCAGAAGGGTAGTGGTGTGTGTTATCCCTATCAGAAGGGCAGTGGTGGTTGCCATACCTGAAGGGTAGGCAATGAAGTCGTCGTGCAGACTTTTGCAAGCTTACTGGTGGTGAGCTTCTGGTAAGACAAGAAGCTTCTGGTGTTGGTAGTACAGATTGTCTGGTAGGTCCTGAAGATGACATCGAAGACTGGAATATCTTGTAGAGGATCATGAGGACCAGAGGAGAGCAGTAGAGAGCCCCTGCACACAAGGTGGTGGAGAGAGCTACTGGATGTGAAACAACTGGCATTTTAGTGCTGCATACAGGTTTTTATACTGTGTCTGTCCTGCCCTTGCTCGGGAAGTAGTGTGAGGCTTGGAGTTGGGTGGGGTTAACCACTCTTGTGTTCTCGAGGCACTTTGTGGCAGTTAGGGTATTTCATGGCAGATGAGGCATTTTGTGGCAATTTCTTGGGCTCTTCGTGGCAGCTGGTTGGTGTGAGTCATTCATGGCTCATCTAGGAGGCTGGCGTGTTTTATGACCGCTTGCACAACGTACAATTTTACGTTCTGTAATCGCCCCTGTAACAAGGGGTGATCCTGTAAGCACTCGTGATTGACCATCTTTGGTTTGACCCTTCCTTGGATAAGGTAAAAATATGTGGCACGATGACATGTAGTTGTTTATAATATGCCAGAAAGTGGCATGCGTCAGCGTTGACAACCACGGCTCCCTATTGGCTGCTCAAAGGTTAAAACTAGGCATGTGCGAGTAACACTTGTTTGGTTCGAGATGAGATTAAGATAAGATGACTAAAAAAATTTGAGATTCGAGACGAGATCGAGAATTTTTGTAACTACATTTTGCCATGACACAGTATTATTATTTTTTCTGTGAAATACATTTCCTTTTCTATTCACATAATGTACCCACAAATCCCAAGAAATTAAAAATATTGCAACTATGCATGCAATTTTTACAGTCGCCAAATAGAATAATCAATACTGAAGTTCAACAGTAATAAAGTTTCAGGTTTTTAAAATTCCTAAACACTCATTTTGATACATACAGGAAGTGACCCAAGTCAATTACCATGATAAAATTGTATGTCTTATGTGTGTTTATGGCAGTTACAATAAGTACTAAATAATATACCATGAAAACATAATTTAAAATGCCCTGGCACATAATGGTGTGCATTTTCATTTTTTAACACATTTGCAATAAATTGTACCATATTTTATATTCAGAAAGTTTGGTGAAAAATTCAGCAATAATAGTATGGCAAAAGGTAAGTTACTTGGACAATCTTCCACACAGAAACACAAGCTCTTCCACATGTTCAGCAAACAGGTTTTTTCATCTAATTGAAACTGTTGCCAGTACTGCTGACATGTACATCAATAAAATGTACCTTCTGAATTTTAGACTTTGTTTTGAGTGTAATGAGAGCTTTACATTATCTGTGAACAAAATTTAGCTAATAAACACAATAAAAATGGGAATTTTAGAAAGAAAAAAAAACTGTATTACTATTACTGAAAATAATGCATTAAAATCATTTCACTTAAACTAGTTTAAATAAAGAATATAACATGTCGAAATAAAGTATATAATTGATTGTAATTCAACACCAAATGTAAGCTGAACTAAAACTTTCTAACCCTCTGAAAATGAAAATAATATGACACTGAATACAAGTCAAATTTGAATGTCCCAAGCTCACTCTATCATCTGAGAGTGCACCGAGACATTATCGATTCAGCAGTGTGTTCACTGTGGTGGAGGGTGAAGGGGGAGCGACAGGGAAGAATTTCTCCTCCCGCCCTACATGTTGCAGACACCTTGCGCTTGTGTGCAAACGTCTGTCTTATAAAGTAGTAAAACCCTGTTAAGACTTTTTTTGAACTGACAAATTTAGACTTATTAAGCAGGAAAACTCATTATAAGGGTATGTGTATAACATCACAATGTTGTTCCACATGGCACATTCAGTAAGTGTAGAAAAAAAACTATTTTAGGGACTTAAATAAGATTTGATGTAATGTCAGTTAATATAAGACCATATTTTTAAATTTTTATAACTGTACAAGAAATTTCAAATATACCTTCTTAAGGATGTTACATTTCACTTCAGTTATACCTAATACAACATTTCAAGGTCCTGTAATGTTTGGTCTGCACAGATTTGGCAGGAAGACCTTCAGAAACAGCAGCACTTTACATAAACAACCATCATCCTGTTCATAAAATATTTATGTAACTTAAATCATCTTAACCAGAAAGCACAACACTATCTTATATCTGTTGAGTGTTTGCTATAAAAAAAGCACTGGATATGAACATCAGTTACGTTAAAACAAAAGGTGTCATTCACGTACTACAATCGCTAGTAGAAGTTGACCAAATAGTGCAACAGTGCACAAATCTAAAAAGTGTGCATTAACCTACGACTGTGATGGCTAAAATCAACTAACGTAATAGGGGAAGAAATAGGCAGAAGTATGAAAAGCTGAGACAGCTAGTGCCACACTGCCCGCAGAGGGTGGAGGGGAGGAGAGTAGGGAAAAAGAAAAAGCTGCTGCTTTTGGGGTGGATGTATTGACAGGGGGTGGGTGTGTTAGGAGCAGGAGGTAGAGAATGCGGATGATGAATAAGGCTATGGCAGGAGAGGGAGAAAGAAAGAGAGACAAAAGAATGAGATGGAATGGATGGGAGCTTGGAGTAGTGTGGGCGTGTCTATACGGAATGTAGGAATAAAGAAGGGAAGGGTTGGTGGGCTGAAGGAAGCAGAGTATGGCCCTGACCTTGAACAAGGGGGGAAGCAGTGTGTCACTTGTAGGATGGCAGCCGCACAGGTGGACAAAATTCCTAGCATGGAAAAATTTCCCCAGAACATAAAAATTTAGGTCAAAATTTCCCCAAAAATATAAAAACATATTTTTATAACAAATCATTTACGGTGTTGATGAACATGACTTTCTAATACATTAAAATTTAGAGTAAATAGTTGCGCATGCACACTTTGCAATTTAGGTAATTTATAAATGAGATATTGGCACAAAAAAAATTTTTCCCCCCAAAATTTTTTTAGAAATTTGTCAACATACAGTACATTTTAATGTACTGTACTGTTGTAATGTACTTTAATGTAATGCACTGGTAATGTAATGTTTCAACGTTGTTTCTAAAAAAGTAAAGAAAAATAAGACAAAATGAATAGCTTTTCACTCATGCAACAATTTGTTCACTTGTTGTTCATAAACAAAAGTATTTTGGAAAACTGATGGAAATCTCTTTTAAAGTCAATGTCACACTATGTACTATTTGATGCTTTAAGTAAACATACAAAACAATAGGTAAATTAATTTCACATAAATTCTTCAAAATCCTAGAATAAAAGTATCACTCAAAAATTCTTTAGCAATACATTTTTAATCTTAAGTCAGGGCAACTTAAAAAATTAATATTACGATATATCTTCCTGGGGTAATACCCTGAAGAACGAATTTGCTTCCAAATATATTTTAAGAACAAATCTGGGGGGGGGGGGGGGGGAAACACACACACACACACACACACACATGATAAACATTAAATCCCGAAATAATACGTAAAACCCGCAAATAGAAAGGAAAATCATAGTTTAATAAGGAAACTTACCTTACAATACGTTAATCACACACGGAAGCCAAACTTCAGAAGATTCCGGAATCCTTATGCTCCCAATACTAACAACTTAGAACCTACTTGGGTAGCATTTATCATAGGAATGGCAAGTTCTGCGGTAGTGCCCCATAGGTTTAGGCATCGTCGCACGCGAGGGTTCTTATCCCTGGAACACATCCGAGTGCAAGCTGTAGATGATTATCTCTTACAGCACCTGTCACAGCAGGTGGCCACAGTGGGGTGAGAACAGCATCTCACTCTCCCTTTCACTTCCTGTAGATGATTACGGTATCTCTCAGCAGGGTAGCTTTTCCCATCACCCTTCCTCTTTGTTAAGTGCCAGTCTGTCAGTTTATTTCTTAGAATAGGAACGGCACGTATCGGCATCGGCCCAGCACTAAAAATTTCCCCATGAACCGGGTTCGCACATTTTGTCTACCTCTGCGCGGAAGGTGATGGGCAGTGAGAAAAGCAGCAGAGAAGTGTGAGCAGGACCGGCTGAGGGAGGGCAGCCTGGCGGTGACTGCCACTGCCGTGTGACTTTGTTAGAGGTCAGACCTAGCCAAGGCCTGCTTGCAATGCGGTAAATATGGTAGTTTACTGAGGTTCGAATAAAAAAATGTTTTGACTGAGGTGAAATTTTGATTTATTTGGATAATGCTCTGGTTTCTTAGGCAGAAAAACTTTTCACACGGAAACATATTAAAAGGGCGTGGTAAAGGTTAAGTAAAGCTTACATTTTCGGAATTTTTCTAGAGTTTAAAAACGTTCGATTCGAGATTTCGGAATTTTTCTAGAGTTTAAAAACGTTCGATTCGAGAGCATGATCATAATTTTTTCTAGATTCGATCTCGAAAGTTCAAGTCTCACACGTGCCTAGTTAAAACCTATTCCCGTTTCCTGTTTGTTCCTTTTCCAGCTTACCTTCCCCAAACTGTTTAACTCTTTTACGTCTCTTCTGCATTACAGTGTCACTTATCAAAGTAAAAACTAAAACTCTCCAGGGTTACTCCATTTGAATAAATGCATAATAAAATAACCAGCAGCATGATCCAAAGGAAGTTGTGTCCACAAAATAATTTTTTTGTTCTAGGAAACGTTTTATTCACGAAACCAATAAATAGTATTTGGTCAAGAGATATGCCTAACAGAAGAAGCAAAGTTGCGTTACACTGGGTAGATGCAGTTCAGTGCTGTGTAGTGTTATGCTTATATTATGTGTGTATTAAAAATGTCTACTGATTCTAATTTTTTTTTTTGGGAAAGTACATTAAATATCCACATCTCAAGATTAAAAAATATCTAATGATGCATCTTGATTGTTTTTCCTCAGAAAGGCTGCTTTCTTCAACAAGTAACATTCTGCAGAACAAACAAAACTGAATGTTATTGCTAAAGTGCCTCTATTATTGGCAACTTTTCTGTAATAATAGGTAACCAAATCAGTATCTGCTGATTACTGATTGTGATATTATCATCTGTTAATAAAACATTCTCATTGTTTACTTTATATACTTCCTTTGTTATCAATTCTCTGATAGAACATACACTCATTAACAACAATTCTACACACTATAACATGTCTCACTTATAACTGTATCAGCACTAGTGACAACCTAAAACCAGCTAATACTAACTGAAGCAGTAGTACCAACTACTGCAACATGTCCTTCTTAACAAGGTTAGTTATTCTTTGTACCGATGCGTCATAAGGTTTCTTAGAAATTACCAATTTCTCTCAATTGTGACTTTGGTATCTGGTCAGCTTTATGTACTTTGTTTGCTACTCACCCCTTTAACACTTTTACTTCTAACAACATTGTCATGGGTAGATTCAAATCTCTTGAACCCAGTCTCTCTTATATTCTCCATCCCCTCCCTTCTGTTGGGACTCGCAGAGCTACGACTTACTTCATTATGAACTAAGTTACGTACATTGTCTGCTACCTCACTTCCTAACTTTTCTACTTGGTTAGATAAACTGTGTGTGAATTCATCGGGAACATAATAATACGCCTCACTACCCTGTTGGTTTTGTTCTTTCTAACAGAGTAAGACCTAGGTTCCTTGCACTATGCTACTATTACCCCCGGTTCACAGCATGTGTCATTTTCTGTTCTGGTAACTACTCTGTCTCGTGGCCTAAAGCTGGCCACCTTGCACCTCACAGTTCTGTAATGCTCCTGCTTTACATTAGCTTGCTTTGTCACTAGTGTTTCACCACTAAGTCTAATTACTGCTGAAGCTCAGAGCGGGGGTAACCCGGGCCCTTGTGAGGGGTCTTTACCATTCAGACGGTTCTCATTTGCAAAGCAGGAGAAAGGAGAAGCTATTCCCCTCGCCCTCCCACACCCATCAAAATATTTTAGGCGTAAGCTATTTAGTTTTAGGGAAGCTGAGTACTCCCAGTAAACCCTGGTTCCCAATGCTGTTTCCCCCACTCCCCTACCTGCACAGGTTCGTGGAAGGAGGTAACAGTGAGACTGGTACCTGTTTTTGTCCCTTGAATTACATTAATTTAGAAAAAGTAGGTTAAGTTATAGACTGGATGAGAGTTTGTTAGACTCCCGGCCAGCCTTTCCTTGTAAAAGTGGAAGATAAGCCATAACATCCTGTGAATTTAATCACGAAGGGTCTGGGTAAAGGCATTGCCTGCAGTGAAATGAGGTGAGGTGATTGTGTAAATGAGCTGGTGGAAATATAATAAATATACTAAAATTAGTTTTTCACTTAAATTAATTTGCATTTCAATCAATAAGTCTCAATTCCCTGAGGTACAATAAGTACCCGTACCCAAGTCCTAAGACAGGCTGGAAACATACGGAATGTTGCAGATATAACTAAACTTTTACAAACAACACGGATTCCTCTCGTCTGCAACTGATGTGACTGTACACACAGTTTGTAGGTAAAGCCGCTTGCTTGCTATTGGTTGGAAGGAGACGAGGCAAACGGCTGTATAAGGAGGGGTTGTATGTGTGAGAGAGAAGGAGATTGTTAGTTCACATTTTTCCTGGGGCTTCACTAATGTTTGTCGCGTTGTAGTGGCTCACGTCCGTACACCCCGTGCCGTCTGCAGTCTCCAGCCGCTCGTGCACCGTCCACCCACACGTCGTGTCAGTTGCCAGTTCAGTATCACGCTAATAACAATTTATTTCGTCATGAGCTCTGCAAAAAAGAAAACAGAAATATAATAAGAGTAAATTAAATACGGTTTTGTTGCTATATGGAAAATTACGCCAACCATCCACAGTGTGTCATTTGTTATGAAGTGTTGAGTGCTGATGCCATGCAACCTTCTTGTCTGGAGCGACATTTGTCAACAAAACGTAGTGCTTTGCGGGACAAATCGAAGGAGTTTTTTGCTGCGAAATCTGGATCTTTGAAACACATGAAGTTGAACAGTACTGGCTCTTTTGCTCAGTCATCTCAAAAAGTGCTTGAAGCTTCTTATGAATAATGAAACATCGCATTGATGATATGGCCGAAGATATAAAAAATCAGGTAGTAGACGCAGTGAAACGATCACCTCTATTGCAGTATAGTTGGACGAAAGTACAGATGTTGCACAACATTCTCAATTGTTAGTTTTCATTAGGTAATTCAAGACGAAACAATGAAAGACAAGATCTGTTTACTACAGAGTTAACAGTAACTACAAAAGCTGTTGATGTTATGTGAGCAGTCTCTGAATTCTTTGTCATACATGAAATTTCATCGCAAAAGTTGATAGTCGTATGCACAGATGGCGCTCCCTCAATGCTTGGATCTCGCTCAGGGTTTGTACAATGGGTCAGCGAAAAAAATCCCAGTGTAACTGCTATTCACTGTTTTATACACAGTCAAACCTTGGTGGCGACGACTCTTCCAAACAATCTTAATGATGTTTTAAAGTTATGCATCAAAGTTGTCAACTATATTAAAAAGAGTACGTTAAATACTCAACTTTTTATGGCTCTTTGTGAGGATTTGGGAACAGAACACAAAATACTGTTATTCCATATGGAAGTGCGCTGGCTCTTAAAAGGAAATACAGTAAAACCTCATTAATAAAATATCGCTTTATGCAAGATTCACGTTAGTACAAACCATTTTAATTTCCACAAAGGTTGAGATAGGTAATAATGTTAAAACACACAGTTAATACGAAATATTCATTACTATGTAGTACGAAGTAACCTCGTATTCATTCACAGAATGTACCATTATTATTTTATCGGCTAAACCGAATTACAATTACATGACACCCACGAAAACCCTATCAAATTGGTTAAAGCACAATTTTTTCCACGATAAATGAGTTCTAAATATTATAAGCCATATTGATGAACATTGTAGTGAAAATTGAGTGTTTTGATATATATCAAACTTCAAATCGAGTTTGAGATTCTGCAAACACATATCAACTAGTGATGGGAAATATAGTTCACTAGAATGAACTAGGTCGTTCTAAACTAGTCACATTTGAGAACAGTTCATTGGCAACCATTCTTTTGAACTATGTAGGTCACAGTCGAATGATCACACGTACTAGCGAACTGCAGAGCGCAAGTGTAACCTCGGTCTGAGAACTAGATAGGTTTTCTCTGTTTCCTCTTTCACAGTTCCATTTCCCCTCCCCAGAAGAATCTAATAAGCGTGAAACGAAAAGAGAAGCAAATAAGTTAATGCATTAATTGCTAAAGAATTAATGCATTATTGTGTGTAGATGAAATTACTTCTTTTTATATATAAGTAAGATAAATGAATAGTGAAAATGTCTTTATACTGTGTTATCCACGCCTGTGTTGTGTAAAATAACACAAAATTACTTTTGACACTGATAGTAACGACCACAACAATATTATAATACGTTGTGTTGCGAGAGACAACCAGGTGTAAAGTTAATTTTTCCAAGTCAGGTGTGTACAAACTCAACAAAAATGGTTCCAACACACTGGATTTATTCGTACCAGTATTAAAACATTTTAACAGAACCGCTGAGGATGAAGTAAGTTAAATGGACGACACAAACATCCATACCCTAATTGGATTTCGAACCCGGAACCCCTCGCACCGCGGACCAGCGTGCAACTGGCTACGAAAGTAAGAAAGCACGGAAGATCGCTGCATGGCCATAGGTCTGCCAACTGTCTCGTGCTGTGTGTCCTGGAGTTCCCGACCGATTTGCGACTCATGCCACTATTGAACTAGATAGGTCTGTGATTGCTACAGTTTGAGGCAGTGCTTAACGAGCGAAAACAAAGATACCGATAGACACCGATGTTCGTAAGCTATGTATTTATTCACTCTTTGGGGGTTTTTTTGTACTTGATGCAATGCGGATAGAACAGACCACAAAAAACATTTTTGATCATCGTTCTTAACATTAATTACCGCCTGCTTAGTTTTGATTTTTTCTGGGAGATCAACATAAGAACTGCCCTTGAATGTTACATAATTATTTATTCGCACTTCTAGTTTAAATATTCTGTTGAGTACCCACTGAGATCCCTTTGCTTTGAAAGCCCCCATCTCAGCTATGATTTTTGATATTTTGTTGGTATAATATTCTTCCAGATTAGTCGATTTCAGTATAATTTAGTTCTTAGTTTTAAAGGAGCTTTCTACATATTCAATATTCTCGCCAATTCCCCTTTTGTACTCAGTGAATAATTTCATGTTCACTTTGAATGATTTTGAATGCTTACTAATTAGCCCTGTGACAATTTCTTTTACATCGTTTCGGAAATGCTTTGGGTCCTCGTACTCATTCACATTCTTTACAGCATAAATCTTGATCCTACTTTGAAATGGTGTTTCGATTTCATCTACACTGAATATGGTTGTGTACTTATCAATTTTACTTCTCAAGTGACTTCTCATGAGAGACGGTTTGTAATAGTGGCTACACGGTCCACACTTGACATACTTCTCTTGAGATTTCTTCTTCGTTCTTTTCGCAAAGATGTCTTTCTTAAACTTATATTCTTTCCAAACAAAACCAGTTGTGTTAACCTTTTTCATTGCCATGGTCGTTATCATATTAGACATTGGTTGATTTTTATTTGTGCTCATTTATTATATATAAAATTTTATTTTTTACGAATTCAAATTTCTTGAGCCACTCTATTTTGCGGATGTACCCAAACGCAACTAGACATACATCTCCAAATTAAACTATGTTGTAGCACATTGCTGAAGTCAGAGCGATAATTGTGTTTTAATGATTGGATAACCATTAAAATTTTATTCAGATATGAGCACAAATAAAAATCAGCTGATGTCTAATATGACGATCGTTTACTCTTTAATAAAACAAAATAGAATGCCTTTGTTTAACACCCCAATCCTCCATTCCATCATATGCAAAATTTATACCACCACGATTAACACCATCTAAAACTTTTTTGCTGAAAATCTGAAGATATCTGTCTGGCAAGGTTACTTTAAAATTTCCAGAAGTAATTACCACTTTGTATCCATACCGTGTATCAGATATTTCAGCATGGCTTATGGGATAGGACTGTCCAATTGTAAGTTTGGAAAGTTTCTTAAATTGTTGGGTTCCGTTCAATACATTTAGCAACTGGTCCATCTTTATTAGGGACAATATTTTATTTTTTTTTCGTATTCAAATTTCTTGAGCTGCTCTTTGCAACTGCTTCCAAACGCAACTTTTTGTAATCCCTTTTTGCGGCTGCACTCTAACGCAACTTTTGCAGTCACTTTTTTGCAGCTGCACTCTAACACAACTTTTTGCGGTTGCCCTGTAACGCAACTTTTTGCAGTCACTTTTCTTGGTTGCACTCTAACTAAACTTTTGCAGTCACTTTTTGCGGCTGTGCTCGAACCGGCAGCTGATCGTTTTCTGGTGGTTTGGGCATTCAATTTGCTGTTGGTTTTCTGATGGCTCGTGCATTTAATTTGGTGTTGGTTTTCTGATAACTGGGGCTGTGCTCGAACCGGCAGTTGATGTTTTGGATCAGGAAAACAACGGTAATTTTTTCTGATGTTTTTCTGATGGTTTGGGCATTCAATTTGCTGTTGGTTTTCTGATGGCTCGTGCATTTCATTTACTGTTGGTTTTCTGATAACTGGGGCTGTGCTCGAACTGGCAGTTGATGTTTTGTATCAGGAAAACAACGGTAATTTTTTCTGATGGTTTTCTGATGGTTTGGGCATTCAATTTGCTGTTGGTTTTCTGAAAACTGGGGGCTGTTCCCAAACGCAACTTTTTGCAGTCACTTTTTGCGGTTGCACTCTAACGCAACTTTTGCAGTCACTTTTTGCGGCTGTGCTCAAACCGGCAGCTAATATTTTGGATCAGGAAAAACAACAGTAATTTTTCTGATGGTTTTCTGATGGTTTGGGCATTCAATTTGCTGTTGGTTTTCTGATGGTTGGGGGCTGTGCTCGAACCGGCATTTCTATACTACTCACTTGCTCATTGTTGTATGTTATGTGGAGCAGGGCTTGCCTCACATTTTTTTCACAGGCCTCCCCCACTTTCTCAGAGTAACATGTAGCGGGGTAGGTCAGGCAAACTTTGTAGGCGGCCTCTATGGCAGCACTCGGTACTGGCATGGCACCGTGGCGACCTGGCAGGATCGTTGAGGCAGCATGTGTGAGCGTGACAGGAACTGTGGTGTAGGCTATCCTTCACCCATGGTTCAGGACTGACTGGTGGGCTGTGGGAATTTGCTGACAGTCTCTCTGTCCAACATGGACGCCAGCAAGGTGGCTTCTAGAGACAGTGGTTCTATTGGTGCTACTGCCTCTGTGGCAGACGGCCTTGTGTTTGGGGGGTCGGTAGGCCCCCTTCCCATGTTGGCTGGCTGTTGGTCCACTTCCCATATGGATGAGGTACCTCTGGTGTCCACCTCGGCATGAGGTGACATCTGGGCTGCTGGTACCATAAGGGGCAGTCCTTGGGGTTAACCATCTTCTTCTGCCCCTCCGGTCGGCATTGGAGTAAGGCTCCGGTCGTCGGCAGGCGACGCCAGGACTGCGGGTTCTGTCTCTGGTAGACCTTGCAACCTGCTTTCTTCTTCTGCCCCTCCGGCTGAAGCAGTGGCCCCTTCCTTTTCCAGCATGGGAGGGACGTCCATGGTCGTGGTCGTTCCCGGCTTGAGGGTATTACTTGGGGCGGACAGCGGTTATTCCAAGTACTGTGCGGCTGCCGGCACAAGCTCTACAAGGGCCCTCATGATGTGCTCATACAGATACAGAGATCTGATAGGACCCTCACTATCAGCCGGACTGTATGGAATGGTCTACCGGCACTTCCGGGTGAGGCTGGGAGTTCCTTTTGCTTGGGTGTATCTGTGGCCTGATTAGCCTCCGGAGAAAAGGATCTTTTCTTATTGGCTTAGGCCATAATGCTCGGTGTTTCTCACCTTTCAATAACAGGGTTCAGCTTAGGCTGCAGCGGCAGTTTCTCTCTGTCGAGTGGACTGCGCCAGGATATCTTGCTGGCGCCAGGGGTCCACTTTCCCCCTCTGATCCCAATTTCGGTTTTGAAGTCCATGGGGGTTGAGGTCAATGTATTTCTCGCTGGCCCCGGGATTCTTGGTGGCCCCTTGGGCAATGCTGATGGCAGGCAGCTTGAGCCTTGACTGCCAATGGTTACTGCTGGAGGCACCAGTGTCTCTGTTGGTCTGGAGGGCGGTGAGAACCTGGGCGCGGGTTCGTCTAGGTCTTCCGAGATTTCAGAGGTTATTAGGACCATTTCTCGTTCTTCGTTCTCCGGGATTTCATGTGGGAACGGCCGGATTTGTCCCCAGGTAGCTTTGCGGGTCCACTCCTGGAGGTCCTCCATCCAATACACAGTATCCCACCGACCGACTACCTTGTAGGGGCCCTCCCATTTGGCGAGACCCGCACTGAACTGTGCATTGGATTTGCTGAGTGGATGTAGTAGCAGAAGCACTGACTCGCCCATACTGAAGGCTCGAATGCCTGTCGTAGGTTGTGGATACTTGCGTTGAATGTATCGTTCCTGGTCTTCCCTTGCAGTGTCTGCGCGTGCTAAGGCTGCCATATGAATGTCCTCAGGCTGTGGTAATACAGATGGGGGATTTTCTCACTGCCAGGCCGGTGCAAGGCTTCTCCTAGCAGTAGTTGGTTTGGGCTGGCATTGGTGGCCTTGTTTGTCCTGCGACATAGCGCAAACAGTATTCTTGGGATGTGTTTATCCCAGTGGTGGTGGACGTCCCAATGCTCAAATGTAGGATTTTCTTTATTTCCTGGTTCCTTCGTTCGGTAGGGTTTGCTTGTGGGTAGTATGGTGGGATGGTCCACGTCTCCACTCCCCACTCCTCACAGCCGACCAGCCACTTCCGGCCGGTGAATTGTGTTCCGTTGTCCGGTAGTAGACACTGCGGGTAACCCCACCAAGGAAAGGCCTTGGTCTCGAATTTCCCTATGATGTGGTGAGTTTCATGACGGGAAGGGGAAAGGTTACCCAGCAGGAAAATAGATTGGTGACCATGAGTAGATAGTGGTTGCCGCGAGTGCTGCGGGGGGAGGGACCCATCAAATCTGCTGCCACATGTGTCCATGGGGTCTGTAGGCATCGTGGCTTGGCCGTTGGAGGGGATGCGGAGTATGCTTCCCCTCTGCATGGTTCTCGCAGCTTCCTATGTCTTGCCAGATATCTCTGCTCATCCCGCCCCAGATGTACCAGCCGGCTATATCCGCTGGGGTTTCCTTAGTTACTGGGCGAGTGGCTTCTGGGTGATTGTGATAGTGGTGGCAGATACCAGTGTGGAGGGCTTTGGGTACCAAAATCTGCCGTTTTGCCCCGGTTGCCCGTTGTGGGACCACACTACCTCGTTTCTGATTTTGAATTGTTTTGGTGCCTTTGAAGCAGTCCCTGGATTTTGGGATCTTGCTGTTGGTGGGTGGCTATTTGGTCCTGGCTGATTCTTAGTTGTAACAGGCGAATCTGTTCTTCAGGGTTGGCTTCTGGTGGTCGAGGTGGTACCATGCGACCCCAGTCTTCATCTGCTTTCTTGGCAAAGTCCAGGTTAGGTTGGCATGATGGGGCATCGGGCAAGTCGTTTTCCCAGAACAGTGTTGTACCTCAAAGTCAAATTCAGTCAGGAACATGTCCCATCTTCCCAGTTTTACCTTCGCCGCTTTTGATTCCCGCAGTCACGGTGTACGGTGTTCTGGTCCCCATCACCATCTGACTTCCTTTTCTAGGAGGGGGTGCAATGGCGCCATCAGGCTTGTGATATCAGGTATGAAGTCCCTCAGCCAATTGCAAAGCCCCAAGAACTGCCAAAGTTACTTCTTATTGGTTGGCTCGTCGGCCTCTTGGATGGCACGTATGGAGTTCGCCTGAGGAAGGTTGCCACTCAGAGATACTACATGTCCGAGGTACTCTATGGAGGTTTTACCAAAGTGACTCTTCGCCAGCTTGGCTGTCATGCCATGGATCTCAAGGCACTCAAGAACTCTTTGTAGGTGAATCATATGTTCCTTCCAGGTCTTGGTGTATATGATATTGTCGAGGTATGCAAAGCAGAATTGCTCGACGTATCCGGTTATGACCTCCGATGACTTGAGCCTCTGTAAGGTGGCTGGTGTGATTTTCAGGCAGAAGGGCATAATGCAAAACTGTACAGTTTCTTCTTTGGAGCTGGTAAAGGCAGTGTAGCGTCTGCTGTCAGGGTGTACAGCTATCTGTCAGTACCCTGATTAGATCGAGGGTACTGAAAATCTGAGCTTCTCCTATATCTGGTAGTGTGTGGATCAGATTAATGGCCAGTGGAGGAATGGGATGAGTGACATCATTCAAAGTTTTGTAATTTTGGCAGAACCGCAGCTGTCAATCCTTTTTTGGAACTAGAATGATGTGTGAATTGTATGGTGAATCTGATGGCTCAATGACGCCCTGCTGTTTAATTTCCCTTATCTGATCCATGATCAGTTGGCGGCACTGTGTGGTCACTTAAAATGGTCGATTGTATATCTCATGTTGTATGGTTCTGGTCTGGTGAAGCAATCCTTTGGCTCTGAAAGCTCCTGCGTGCTCGTCCAAAACTTGATTCAATTGTTGGAATTGGGCAGGGTCCAGGTCGTGGTTGACTTCGGAAGCCAATAATGGTGGTGCAACTTCTGCTTGTTGTGGGCCATGTTACCAGTTGACTGAGACACTGTGTTTGTGGCCTAGGTGAACTTTGCTTTGCCCGTGGTCCATTATGCATTGTTGTCGCAGCCACGGGTAACCAAGGATAAGAATTTCCTGTAGCCCAGGAGCCACGAGCCATGCTGGTTATTTTCTGAATGGTGAAGGTGAGCATTATTCGTCCATCCACAGTGTATAGTGTATATACAGTCGGGCTTGGCCATTTGGACAGTTTTCAACTGAGGCCGTATTGTTTCCCATTGCTCACTTTAGAAGATCATGTACTGGCGGTGTGGATGATGGTGCCTTGACCTTCTTTTCTTGTGGTTTCTCTGCTTCCGCAAATTTTTGTGTTTTTGGACGTTCTAGACGAGCCTGCTCCTGTAGGTTGCGCTTGATCTCTCGCGCCCGGTCCCCCAGCTCTTCTATGTCTTGTGGCTTGGGTGAAATAAGATGATTATGTAGCTGTGGTAACAGCATATGGATTATGTGTTGTATGCAACTTTCCACTGTTTCCTCCAGGAAAATTTGTCAAAACATTTGCACCTTCCGGCCGATGAATATTTCAGTCTCTTTCAGGAGGGTCTGTGTCCTGCTGTAGAACTCTGTGGTGAAGTTAGTCAGTACTTCTTCTCTGGTAAATTCCATAGTTAGCCTGTTCTGGAATTGTGTCCACTCGGTGATAAACTGCCATATTTTTCCCACCAGTCGAGTGCTCTACCCTTGAGGTGTGCTTGTTTGAGTTTAACCCTTTGTTTTGGCGGAGTTTCCTGCTCTTTTAACTCCTCACAGTCCGTAAGAAAGGTGAGCGGGTCTTCATGAGGCCAACCTGCGAAGTCGGGGTTCTGAAGTTCCCCTGTTGAATGGCTTAATTCTGTTTTCTACCCGTGCCTGGGATTGTGTGGCCGGTATTCAGCGGCCCGCTGACAGACGTCGCATTGATAAACCATTCCCGGTTGGTAATCCGTTCATCCGGCCATCCAATGCAAACGTGGTGGAATAGCTTGGTGCATACAATGCATCTCATGGTGTATTGTCCTTGACCCTGGCAGGACACCCAGCTTCAATATGATGTCTGGCGTATCCGGTAGTCCTCACAATTGTATTCAAGGCCGTCGGTGTGGTGGACTATGTCATCCCAGCCTAAACAGGCGTAGTGGAATTGGCGCTCATAATGTGTGCACATGATTCTGTGAACCCCTTCTCTGGGGCATTCTGCCTTGGCACATTGGTTGCTAGGGATGGAGTCCATGAATTTTTCAGAGTGCTCATGCACTACCTCATTGGTGTCTGACATCGTTGGGGTTTCTTGAGCGCCACTGGGTGTTTTTCGACTCCCTGATGTCTGGTCTGGGTTTACTTTGAGCCCCAGCTATTTCTCTCGCCTCGGGGTTGTGCTGGCCTGGTTCTACCTAATTTGTTTCAAAATTACAATGGGCGCCCCACATTGGGTGCCAAAAGTACACTCCTTTGTCGTGTGACAGTAACGGCTGGTTGACTGTTCCTGCAAGTCAACATCATGCAGGGAAAACAGATCTTCCGAGATATTCCACATATAGCAGTTCTCATTAGGAAGACAGAAAGACTAGCTACACTTGACACAGCTGTTTGCGTCAACATAATCTGCAAAGACATTATTCCAGTGGATTATCAGAATAAAATTAAGCGTGCTAGCGATGCCCAAATAGGAAAAGACTGATGTTAACCCTGCGTTTTGCCAATGAAGAATTACTGACGTGCTTCCATATAGTGAAAGACGGGGGGTGGGGGGGAGGAGGAGGAACTAATCCTAGGAATTCCCTGGCTGATAGAACGAGCAACCATCGACTGCCACCAAGGAAGATTATATTTAGGCGCTACCAAGAGAAGACCCATAAACTGTCAGCAAATTGCCAAGCCCCAACACCCACGAGTCAACACAGAATATGTGCAGTTACTGCAGGAGAAACAAAGTCGGGAGGTTGGAGACAAGCAATGAGTGAGGGTAACGAAATGCCACCAACATGCCAAGTGCGACATCTGACACTGCAATACAAACTCTGTATACTTCACGATGATGGCAAGACCCACCCTGCATGGAGATGATAGAACAATTCCGATAGTAGCCCTGTTCTTCATGACACTTGTGTCAGACAGTGACATCCCATGCGCCAAGTCATTAGACTGGAGACCAATAGTACAGACCTCCAACAGCATCCGATCTCCGCATTCTTCAATCCAGCAGGCTGTCTCTATCCCTTTCGGGTAACCCGTTATCAACCTAACCGGTTACCTTCACCATCTTATGCCTCATTATAGGATTGGATGGGGAAAGCTGCCAAAGCATGGACTGGCTCAGGCTGGGGAATTGAGGGAAAGCGGGCCAGTTGGCAATCAGGTTTACTCCTGTAAGAAAGAAGAGACTGCACATCAAACCTCCTCTGGCACTTACAATGTGCAGTATCTGTTCTGCCTCCTACACCACTGAAGAAGACGCCTACCTTCGTCCAGCCAGTCAATGTTACCAGGGTAGTCAGACCCCTTAATATCGCACCAGCTTATATCCGTAACAGGGTACCCACTTGCCCATCGCTCACAAGTCCACCACCCCAATGCACAGTTATAGAAGTGGCCAAAGCCAACTAACTGGGCAGCAGGAAATCCCTGTTCAAGCGGCGACCACTACTTCACTGTCGCCCATGGGGGCAAGTACCTCGGCCTCATTCTCTAACTGCCGTTCCCACTAAGGGTGAGCAATGAGGCTATAAGCTAATACATAATATCATTTGTTCATATTTTTAGATGCTAGTACCACATGAAAAATCAAACTTTTGTGTTCTATCTCGAGAGAAAATTGAACTGATACCCACCAAATTCAGGCGGCAATTTATTCTTTTGATATCCATCTAAATTTATATGACTTAAGCAGGTAGTCATATATTTTCAAAATAGAGTAACAGCTATGTAAATATTTTTGGTTAGTATGGGTGCCATATGCCCTAAAAAGTTCCAACTGACTCTGTTGTTGTGTAGCAGTATCTAGAACAAACAAAAAATGTGGCTATGTATAACAATTTTGTTTTACAATAATAAAGTTAGCACCGCATGAGAAAATGGAGCTGGTACAATCTGACATAGTGTGAGTAAATTACAGAACACAATTAAACTTAACAACCCTTTTATTTGACATTGTAATGATACAGTGCAGAAAATACTCAGTAAAATTTTAAATATCGTGCTAGAAAGAGTACTTAACACATTTCTCTGGTCTTGTAAAGAAAACATGAATGGAGACTTAATAACATTAATGAACGTTCAGCGGAAAGATCAAGCAACATTAGCCTAGCCTTGTAGCAATACGTAAGGGCAGTTCTTTCAGTCACCAAAAGGGTTACAAACTTGATGGCAATACAAACATTAACATTGCCAAAAAATGTAATCAAGACCACACTAAAAATTATTGCAATAGCACGGCATGTAAAAAAGATGCCTGCACCTCATTTAAAGTTCTCCCATTGACTCAAATACAGTGACATTTAAACGAGACCATAGCACTCGTGCAACATGTCCTCTTAAGTGGTTATTTCATTCCGAGTTACGATACGATTACGACAAACACTGTTAAAAGAAATGAAGTGTTCTTGCACTAGATAATGTGCTAAAAATCTTCTACACATACCATGCACACTAAAGCAAATTGGCGTATCGCAGCAAAAGCCCAGTAAGGAACACGTTCTAATAAAAACACAAATTAAAAACCATTTCAATTACCTAAACGTGCAGGCAACCACATACAGTCCTTAAAAGATATGCCACTTAAAAATTTAAACTATCAAGCTCACTACCGCATGAGTATTGAATGAACCCAAACAAAACTAGTTGGGATACGGGAAACCATAAGGGGGCAGCTAAGCAAAGTTGAGACCAAACAACATTAAAATTGGCAAACATACTAACTGCAAACTGTACCAAAACAATGTTTACATAATTTCAAATGTGCAGCCCAAACAATTGCACGGCTAAATATTACTGCACGCCCATAATACTTTATGTTAGATCTTCCAAAAAAATTAAGCATGCAAACTGATCGCCCATATGAAAATGCGCAAAAATCCACTACTCACCACTAAATGGTACTCTGCACCTTCCAGCATTATAAATTAAAGCAATATTGAATGCCCATAAAACCTTGTTACTAACAAAAAAAAACTCGGTTACTGACATTTAATACTCGCAGAGCCCAAAGCGTAACACTCAATCATGATGATCCCAGTTGATGGCGATAGTAGCTGCAGCAGGCCTGCCCAAGGCAGGGTAGACAGGGCAAGTCCTCTCTAGCGGCGGTGTGAACGGAATAATGAATCTATTTAAAAAAATTTGGGATGCACTCAAGGAAGGGGCAGCAGGGTAGTGGCTGAGGTAGAAGAGAAGGGGAGCGACCTCCGTCGAGGTGGGAAAGCGCAGCGCAGCGTGCACCGACGAAGAAAACCACAGTTCAAGCTGCGGGAATTTCAAAGTCTGGCGCAGCCACACAAATAATTTTGATTATTTTGTCATATTTTTAAGATATTTAACCATTATAATTTAAACTTTATATGCCAATAGTATCCATTAGAATCATTAAACGTGCCTATAGAAATCATCTCTTGCTGCTTTTTTGTAAGATAGTGCCGGGTGATAAAATGAAACATTTATGCTGTACTTTAGGAGCCAATCATCTAATTTACACCTAATTTTCACACAAGTAATACTACAGTGTGCCATGTAAACTTACATAATTTAAGTGGGTTGGAATTTTTTTTTCCCAAAATGGTAAATATAAATTATTTAGATAAGTTTATTATATCTATTAAATACTTTGACAAATTTCAGCCAAACCTTTTATGTTGACAATTTCTATTAGAACCATTGGATATTCCTATTCAGAACCTGTTTTTAGGCCTTTTTGTACAATAATGCCAAATTAAAAACTAAAGCTTTAATGCAATACCCGGGAACCAGTTAACGTATTTCCATCAAATACTGTACACCAGTAGTGCCACAATAAGGCATGTAGATTTACTTGATTTAAGTGACACACTTGTTTTAAAAATTATGTCCCTGTAAATACTAGAATTTGGTAAACCCAGTCTACTGGTCTTGTTACTCATTAAAACAAAAGTTAATGCTCCGAATCTTAGGTACCTACCTCTGGAATGTTGTGGTAGGTTGCACCCCAGCTTGCCATATGAAGCATTCTGTATTCAAGTCCCAGGTAAGACACGTGTGTGTTTTTAATAATGTTCCCCCTGGTATTGGAATGGTTTCTGGCTGCATCACTAACGATATCACAACCTGTTCTAGTGTAGGTATGAGATAGCCAAGTGTACATGAGTGGACGAGGGTGTGCGGGGAGAGAGCTATCAACGAGACGTCAAGATCCATCTTCCATTTAACATTATAAGAACTTTATTAAAATGATTTGCATCCATGTAGATGAAAGTAGGCTCATTAGTTATATTGATAACTTCTTGTTAATATGTGCTGTATCCAATGGAATGTACAGACTATAGCATTGGAGATGTAAGACAGCTAATACATCTTTTACTTGGCTGGAATGCTGATTGCTTTCTATCCACGTGCAAGTTGTAATGCAAACCACAGTATCGTCTTCCTGTCAGCTAGCAGTTGTACAATCTTTGCTGCTCCTAGCCATGCACACATCCCTCTTGTGCAGAAGATGGCATACTCATGCCCTTACTATCTTTGCATAATGGCAGCTCACAATGGACATGTTGTGGCATGAGGGCAATTGTTTGACTATGTATAGCCTTCACACCTGGCGTTCCTCCTAGTCCACCGTGATACTGAGTGTTTGTTGTTGTCTAAGAGAGCATAGGTTTACTTCAAGCCTTTTGTGGGCTTGCCGTCTGGTGACTGGCAACCCACCCGCTTTAACACTTTTGCCTGAAAATGGTTGGACCCACCCCTTCAACAGAGAGCAGGTGGACCAGGCAGGTACTGAAGGTGCATCTCGGTTGTGCACAGGGGTGGATACCCCCCTCCATCCAGCCATCTCATTTCGCTCCTCGCTCAGCATGCACTCAGGACCCTTGAAATACTGCTGCACATTTCAGAACTGGAGCAGTTCACTGGTATGCATTACAGGCCTGCTACCTGAACTGTCATAGAGAGCTGTTGCTCTAGTTCATTTTGCTTATGTGTTAAGCATGCTTAACATGTGTTTTTCAATGCATACTGCCACTTTACTTTTGCATGCATCATAGTTTGAAGTTTGAACTAAGTTCTGAGCCGTCGCCCAGAATGGAAGTCTATGGTGGACTATCTTCCTGGAGTTACTCTCACCCCGATCATCTGCTTGTGCCATCGCTACAGCAGCTGCTTGGAAAATCTGTCCCTTGTCCTTCAGTCACTGGCTAAGCACAGGTTGGAGGTATTTGTTTTTGCCATTGCCTTTAGATGGAATAACATCTATCTACCTTGCTTACTTTGTTTGTACCAGTCATTTGTCTCTCATTTCAGTATATGTGTATTGCAGCATTGCATGTAGGCTAGACATGGTTTCTTTCAGCATACTGCTGTTATGCTCACAAAGGATGGCAGAAAGTGAAATAGTGCATTTGTATTCTGAGAAGGGAATGCTGTAAACTACATGGAAAATGAGTGATCTCCCAGTAGATATGCATTGCACTACCCATTGAAATATAGTTCAATGACTGGAGTTCTTCACCAGGGAAACAACAGTTTGGCAGACGACAAGTGTATCATTATTTTAATTTAAAAAATGTTTATATTCCTTTTCATATATTCATTGTGTCACTCACATGTCGCTATTAACTACTGTGTGTTAATTTACTCCAATAAAGTCACGTGTAACACAAAGACAAACTGTACTCTTGTTAAGATTGTCGACTTATGCTCTTAGCAGGAGTGTCAACTACTGCAACAGTAAGTAACCTTTATGACAGAGAGAAATTGTGATATGTGAATGGGTGTGCAGGCAGTGCCAGCCAAGATGATGTGACCTCGTTCCTGGGTGAAATTGAGGTCATGAAGATGGTGGGCCGACATCCAAACATTGTTTCCCTGATTGGTTGCTGCACACGCTCCGCCGAGCTGCAACTTGTTATCGAGTACTGCAACTGTGGGGATCTGCAGAAATACCTTTACTCTGTAGGTATCAACCGGTGGCATTATTCACCAACACCGCCACTACTTATGGTTGTACAATATCCACTTTTTAGTATTGTTTCAAAATATGTAGAACATATTTGTGTTAGTACAATATATCACTGGAAATTGATGGTAATATATCACAAATATCACTTATATTTATATCAGAAATATCGGCATCACAAATTTTGGTAACGTTGATATTGCAAGTATGTATTGCACATCACAAGTATCTAATATTGCCAACATCACTTAGTACTAATATAATATATTTCCAGCATTGCATACCGTTAATGTGATGTGTTAACTAATATTTCACATTGGTAATATCACATATTGCCAAATCGCAATATGCAATATATTGCTCAACACTGCTCAAACGTATTGCAGTTTTGACTATTCAGAAAAATTGTTTCATGAAAAATATCTCCCCATATCCCACAGCCCTACCAAAAACATCCATTAATCATCATCATCGTCGTCATCAAATTTCAATTTGGCTAATGTCAGAGCTTCATCTGTTTCATTTATCTTTGCACAATAATAGCTGTAATTAGACATTGCAATAGCGGGGTAAGAAAATTTCAAAGTAGTAGGTTCTTCAATTACGTCCATTTATTCTGTACCTTCTATTCCTCCATGACGTTTTTGAATCTGAATTTAACATTTACAGAAGAATCAGGTTAGGCTAGGTTAGGTCAGCTTTTTAAGTGTAGGTGGACTTGGGTGAATATTATTACCATATACCATTAGATAAATTATATTTAACAAATTAATGGGAAACACACATATATTTTCAAATTGTATTATTATTGCTCAATTATTGTAAAAAAACAGTAACATTTGAAAAATGTACTATTACACTACTACACAAACAATTCACAACTAATCTAACTTCAATAAACACATTAAATATCACAATTCACGAAGCCACTTACACCAAACCCAATATATACTGTTAATGTCTTACAGCTACTGAAACCAGATAATATGTGTGATGGCCACTCCTTATCAGACACAACATCACCTGGTCTGTCAGCAGTACATGGGGATGCCAAGTGCACTCTATCCCCCAAGGTTCATCCTTATTGAAAAAAGACTATGCAGATTCCTCCAATAAATCTTGTATGCCAACTGAAGAACTAATCACATCAGGTTTTTCAAATTTCTCACCCTTTTAGCTGGTCTTCTTTCGCACTTCCAAAAAGATTGTGTAGCCTCAACGATGATGACGACGACAAACGCCATTCATCTCATTTTCATCTGAAGTTCAGCTGCCCCTGTAAAGAAGCTCTTTAAAGTAATAGCTGAATTTAGTTTTATGTTTAATGGTGAGTTCATGTTATTATGAGGGTTTGATTGGACTGTGTCCATTGCCGACCATAAGACTAAAAACAGTTTTTCCTAATTACATGTATCTATCTATGGTGCTGTAAAAAGTTTTTTTTGTTTTTGTCTTGCTGAAATCTGTGTGTGTTTTATTTAATATCATGGTCGGCAATGAACACAGTCTAATCACATCATCATAATAGCTGAATTTAAATTGATTTATTAAATAATGTGCATACTGCTATAACCAATACATTTATTCATACCTTAATACCACACATCTTACGACCACCTTTCATTACCTATTTACTTTTCACATCTTCACACACTAGAGACAACATGAAAAATAACTCATATTACAAAACACAAAACTGCACCAACCTTGGAATAAATTATATATACCTACACTTCACATGAAACAACATAGCGGAAAAAAAAAAAAAGAAATAAAAACGATAAATATTCCAACACTCCCCCTTCTTTTTTTCCCCACACACCCATCTATTTTAAACCAATGACCTTAGTAAGCTGCCGAAACTTGATGCCTGACACTTTCTTAGTGAACAAATCAGCAGCATTTCTTTCTCAAGCTAAGTGTACTACAAACTCAAAAAGGCCTACCCATTTTTCAGTCAGCTCTCGGCAAACATAATATCTGTGTGTTTCAATCGCTCGCCTACATTACCACTTTTTCTCAGCTTAATCGCAGCTGCATTATCAGAAAATATAACACATGTTGTTCTTGGTTTAAAAGTGGTAATTATGTTAGTTTCTCTATGATTATATTCATCATGTTTTAATATCATACCATTTACTATATTACAGTGTATATTTATTGTTTCAAATGGAGCAAATTTTGGAATTGTATCGCCATAATGGTCCACATTTTCTTTCAGAGTTTTATTTTCTACGAAACCCAAATGTTTTCCTATTGAACCCCATTTTACAAACTATAATTTAAGCATACATTTTACTTTCACTCTGTTTATCATTTTATCCAGCTCGAAATATATATCATTTTCTTTCCCACCCATTGAAAAAATTGCTTTTATAGTTTTTTTCAAGATCTTTTAAGCTATATTGACCAACT
The DNA here is from genome assembly GCA_029891345.1 of Dryococelus australis. Lineage (NCBI taxonomy): Eukaryota > Metazoa > Arthropoda > Insecta > Phasmatodea > Phasmatidae > Dryococelus > Dryococelus australis. Next base: position 3,225,755 of record CM056995.1, read on the forward strand.
GGAATATCAATTACTGATTCCATATCATTCTGACCGACAAAATATAGCTTATTTCTCCCAGAGATAATGTTATGCGTTAGATAATTAGTATAGAACTGAACTAAAGCCAATGAGTGTCCCTCTATCTCTAAAGGGTAATGTAGTCTCTTCTTCAACACTGATTTGTTATCTGTTAGTTTGAATACTTTACTCATTTATTGTATTATTAAAAAAACCTCTTAATAAATGAACCAAAAACATGAAATATGTAGACTGAGGTATTAAAATAAAAATACCAGACAAGACTATATCGACAAAACGTCATGGAGAATTATTACCTAATAATATTAGATGTTTGATAGTGGGTCCTAGTAACTGTGGAAAAACTACCCTTATGATAGATAATTTTATATATGCTCAGGGATGGTTGGACTTTTGTACTCTCTATGTATGTTCAAAAAGTCTGGACCAACCAAAATATGTCAATTTAAAAAAAGATATAGCTGTAGCATCAAAATTATTTAATGAACCGATAGCATACTTCTTTCCATCAAATGAAGAAATGGTTGACGTAAATGAATGTCATAAAGAGTCTGTAGTTGTTTTCGATATCATACTTGAAAACCAAAATATGGTAAGGGATTACTTTACTCATGATAGACACAAAGATATTGATTGTTTTTATTTAGCCCAGATATACTCAAAAGTACCTAAGCAGCTTATAAGAGACAATGCTAATTTTCTTTGCATATTCACAGACAAGATGATACAAATCTTAAACATATTCATAGTGATTTTGTTGGTGGGGATATGTAGTTTGAGAAATTTAGGGAGACTTGTTCAAAATGTTGGAATAATGATTATGGTTTTGTTACAATAGATGTGATTCGTAAGTTAAATAATGGTAAGTACCGTAATAAAATTAAAGACTTTTTAAATTCTTAGATTATAAGTAAGTTTTGTTTTTAATGGAAGTGTTTCCATTAAAAACTAACATAATCTGATCTTTTTAAATGTATTCATGTACCATAGCTAGTTCAATAAACACAATTGTACCTTCGGGTACATTGGGGGCTTTTGGTATTTTTAAATATATCATATCGTCAGAGTATATTTCAAAAGTTTTATACATGTCAATTTTATTCCGTTCATGATATAAGTTGATAACACTTTTATATTTTTCTGGTTTTATTATTATTTTAACTATAGTTCCATCTCTCATAAAAATGTATTCTATTCGATTATCAAAGTAAAATACTTATTCTTTTGAACTATACTTCCCAACTAAACGAATAATGTTAATTCTGTTTTTTTGATAGTGCTCTAAATTGATTGCATCCATTGGTGCAATGGGATCTCCCACATGTCTTAGTCTTTTTTGTTGAAAATCTATATTATTATCTACTTCGAAGTAAGTAAGATAGGCTTTATTCAATGATCTTTTATTTCTTGTCAGTGTGACTATAAAGTTGTTGAACTGTGTGTAGGAAACAAAATCATTAAGATTGATCTTCTCAGTAGTTGTATCATTGTCCATGTGTTCTTTAATTTGATCTTCAATCCAAGAGCTCATTAATGCATTCCCACATATATCCATTGTTTATTAATAGTGAAATAATTTTTGGAAAATTAAAATTATGTGAAAAGTGATTTAGCACAATTACACACAAATGACAACAAGTTACTTGATTGAAATATTGAATTCTATCATCGTTATAAAAATATTACTTCCGAGATATGCTATTAATTGTCGCGGTGGATTTCCGCCAAATGAATCAAAATAATATTTGTTGTTTGCTTTTTTCCAATAGCATACCCAGTGTGTACCAGAGTTTGTCGAAACATCTAGATTAACAATCCCGCATTCATTATGGAGTGACGTGTTAAGTAGCTCATTGATCATAAATACACCCCGAAAATTTTTTATGTTTAATTTTTTATCCATTTGATCAATATCAAAGTTACTGAGTGGAGATACTTTTTTTAACATTCTGACCCCACTTAACTTTCTTCAATCCCTTGCAGTATTCCTCCATAGCTAAATTATGTCTGTGTTGTTCTTCCAATTCTTGGTTTTTCTTCTTAGCATTAATTACCGATGTAGCGATAGATGATGCACCGCCAGCTAACGCTCCTAGAGCCCCCAATGCTATGAAAATTAAGGGTAAAAACCCACCCTCGTGAACTGTCAAACTATTTTGAGTTTTCATTTCTTTGGACATTTTCTTAAGCTGTAAACTGAAATTGTTATAGTCATCCCTTTGTCCTCCTTTAATTTCTTGTTTTTACGATCCAGTTGGTCTTTCGTTAGGAAAGAATCAATATTCAAACCCTTCAACTCATCGTTAGGAACTTGAAATACAATGTTTTTTACTTTAATTTATTATAACAAATATTTTATCATTTCATTTTAATTCCCCAGCCAAGGTTATGCTTAATATGCATTGCAGATCCAGTAACAGCAGCCCACAATCTCTCATTGAGATCAGCATCTGAACTTAACAATCTTTTGAACACTTTCTTTTCTAGTTCTTTATCAGCTACATGTCTTTCAGCTAGATATTTATGACGATGATAAGCTATATCATGTTCCATTGCAGCCACATCTAGTGGATTAATGGGTTTATCACCACGCTCAATTCTCTCTTTTAGTTTGGTACCCGGACCTAAGTACTGATAACTGGCTGCATGCAACTCAAAAGGTAGTGAATTTATTATGTCATTGAGTAACCCTTTTCCGTGATGCTCCAACTCCCAAAAAGTATGTGGTATTGTGTTTAACATTTGTATCATATATGGTATACCTTTTGGATTATTCACAACAAAGTCACTAAACTTGCTGTTGAGCATATTCATTATTCCAACTATTTCATTGTAATAGTTATCATTTCCAGCATTCTCTTCGCCATAAATAACGAGAAGTTGATCAATAAGCATCCTAACATCATCCATCCATATGTATTCTTTGGGATAGTCTGTATACTTCTTTATACCTTTCCCTTTTTTAGGTGAGGGACGTTTCTTTTTAATCCAATAGTAAATAGGTTTAATAATAATATTCCATTTATTCCCTTTACTCGATTTTGGCGTTCCTAAAAAGTTTGGATTATTGCTTTGAAAAACTGCATTTGTATCTGCTAGGATACGACTATAGCGTTCATAGTCGGTTGCAGTGTAGTCACTTTCTGTTCCTTTCTTATTAGTTTGTAATTTCATCAAACCATCGGACCTTTTACAGTAAATTTGTCATTGATGAATGTTACTTCGCTCTCACCAATATACAATCTACCTTTATCAGCCTTTAGTCCCAAAACATCGTCTTTGCAGTCAATTATGAAATCGGTCACTTTCTTATCAATAAATGTTGTTTTGCAGTTAGTTAACTGTGAGATATCAGTTTTCAAACGCCCCACTGCTTCATCATAGCGTTCATCATCATCGTCAATGCGTTAAATGCCATCGTCTTAGCATTCATCATCATCGCCAATTTGTTTAATACCATCGTCATAGCGTTTATCAGTGGCTGTTTTACCAAACAGTTTTCTTTCAAAAGATATTTCTGTTGGTGTCTGTGGGTAGTCTAAATTCTTAACAGAAAATGGAACAAGTTCTTTTATTAAGTTCTTATTCTCTTTTGTTACGTGTCCAATTTTTTGCCCCAAATCTTCTATCACATCTATCAATGGTTGATCGTGTTTTTTATTTTTATCATATTCATCTTGGCAAAATTTTCTAAAAGTTTTAAACTTTTTAGCTGTCTTCTCCTCTCTATATTCTTCTCTATATTGTGTACATTTTTTTGTTGTCTCATTTATTATATAAATAAATAAAATGAATAATGATAACTTAAATGTATACTGTCTCAAATGTATGAAAAATACACTAAGTTCATATGAACTTAGAAATAAAAAGAAAGTAAGAATTAAATGTGTTTGTAGATGTTGTGTTACCAATAACTCGCCATTCACTGGTGGTAGTATAAAAAACGATATTGTAAATGAGATTCATAAACCAATATGAAAAAACTTCCCAGAAGAACTGTTCTATCTTTTGGTATCGATGATCTTTGGCAAGCTGATTTAGTCGAGATGAATTATGGATCTTTAAAAGGTATATATAGAATTAACAAAGGGTTTAAATATATGTTAACCATGATAGATGTTTTTTCCAAATATGCATGGGCAATACCAATCAAAGATAAAACTGTTGAAAATGTTCCGTTAGCTTTTAAAACTATTTTGAATGATCGCCAACCCATGCATTTACAAACAGACGAAGGGAAAGAATTTTACAATAAATCATTTAAGGCATTATTGGCAAATAACATAACACATTATTCAACATACAGTGAAAAGAGAGCTAGTGTTGTTGAAAGATGTAATAGAATATTGAAGGAGAAGGGAAGATATTTACTATGCAGGGAAACTATGAATGGGTGGCTATATTACCTAAATTAATAAGTGAATACAATAACACTGTTCACAGTACAATCGGACTGAAACCCACCAATGTAAATGCAAAGAATGAAAGTTCTATTCTAATCAACATGTATGAAGGAGAAAGAAAAATGGTTAAACCAAAGTTTGTAATAGGAGACAAAGTTTGTATAAGTAAAAGTAAAATTTGTTTGAAATAGGATATACACCAAATTGGTCCACTGAAGTATTTGAGGTGTGTGAAGTATTGCACACAAACCCCACGACATATAGAATAAAAGATTTAAAAAATGAACTTTTTAAAGGTATTTTTTATGACCCAGAGCTGCTTAAGACCAAATATGATAAAGACTACTTAGTGGAAAAAGTTTTGCGAAGAAAAGGAAATAAGCTGCTTATTAAATGGCGAGGTTTTGATAGTAGTCATAATTCTTGGGTTGGTAAGAAAAGTGTTGTTGTTTAAGAAATTTTTTTTTCTACATAATAAATGGATCAACAAAAAATTGAAAGTTATGAGCATCAGTCGTTTCCGCCAAACGACTAAACAAAAAATAATTTGAATGAATACAACAAGTGCATTGAGTTTGATATTCCTATCGGCGATGCATTTTCACATCCGAATGAAGCTTATGTATACCAACAGTATGAGCTAATTACAAGAGATACACATTCCCCTTATGAAAAAACTTCAACTATTAATCTTTGTGAGAATTTCTTCCCATTCCAGTTCTCAAAAATAGAAATCTCTAAACATGGTTGTATAATCGAAAGTATTAACAACCCTGGCATCACTTCAACAATGATGCATACATTGCTAGGTTCGAAATCAGAATCGGCATACTTCCAAATGTCGGGGGTAGAACTAGGTAAATATGTCAGGAGAGATAATCCTAATGAAATTACCTATCCATTATGATATTTGTTTAGTTTTATTAGAGATTGTAATGAAATATTCTGGAGGTGAGTACAAGATCACATTCATTCGAAATTCTAGTGACGATGTTTCGCTTTACAGAAGACCTCCAAAGAAAGCAGACAGGTATGATGATGTAGGTAAAATACCAGCATCTGGTAAAATTATTATTGAGAAATTGGAAATTCTGTGGCCAATTGTTGAATACGAGCCAATTTATGGAGATAAAATTAAAGAAAAATTATAAAACACCCCAAAATTCCAATTAGTTTTAATTATTGGCAATGTCTTGAAAAACCAGTACCTACTAATGCAAACTCATTTCAGTTTGATATAAAAGATCAGTTCAATTTAATCCAATTTGATATGCCAGACTTTGTCATTGTTGGTTTTTGGCAAAACAGAAAAGAAGATCCTGAACAATCCACACACGGTTCAATGTTTGACTCTTGTTCGATCAAAAATATTTCTATTAAGAATGAACGGAATGAAGTGTTTCCCAAAGCGAATTGGAATTTAAACATTGATGATAAAATTTTCGATAAGATGTATATTGCTTACAATGATTTTAGAAATTCAGAGTCTAAACTAGATACCCCTTATCGTAATAATGAACTGCTCTTCAACTTTGCGTCATTTATTGGGAGAAGACCATTGTATGTTATTGATTGTTCTTTCAGAAAAACAGCTATTGTAAAAGATCGAACTAATCTGAAACTTACAGTTGATTTTAATAAGCCAATATCAGCTTCAACTATTTGTAATGTGGTACGAGTAAGCCAAAGAAACCTAATTTATGATGTTAAAAGTGAAAGAATCACCGAAGTCCAATAGTGCGCAAACATGTATGGTTATTAGTTTTTAATGGATGGTTATCCATTAAAAACATTTACTGTTATTTAATTTTTCTTTAATAGCGCTATAAGGGTGTTTTTAATGGGATCTGAAAAAACCATGAGAGGTTGGGAATTAAAGGGAGTCTGTCACACAGACTCCTTTTGTATACGCAAGTTTCGAAGGATGTCTCTATTGTCGACATCGACGTTTAGTATGACTGCCTGTTTTTATATGTGCATACTTGAGTATTCTCGCAATGTCTTTCGCTTTGAACCACGGATTATTCTCTTTGTCGATAATCACATACACCTCTCTACGATCGTAGACGAGTTTGTTGTTCACAATGTCGATGAGCGATTGCATTGTGTTTATTCCCTACAGCTTGCGCCTTGCGAACAATTTTGATGCATGGTGTACTTCGCTTGCGACCTTTCGAGACGAGATGTCGTCTCGAAACACTACTCCAAGTTGATCGGCCGTTCCAATCTGTCTGTTGCGAACAATTTTATGGGTACGATATTGGCAATCAGGTCATCGCAACTCATCGTCGTACTGAAGCAGTAGCCTATTGACGTGATGGGCAACTGCTCTTTCATGAGACCCACTGAAATCTGTAGCAATGGGTAGACGAGAATATCAACTCATACAACCTGAGCTCTGAAATAAAAAAACTGTGTGGGGATGCGCATAATCAAGAGCGGGCTCTCGAGTACCCCCTCTTAATTGTGACAACGGCATCTTATACTTTCTCGTTACATTCACTCGCAACACTTTTTTCAGATCCCATTAAAAACATAATAATATTTAAGTAAAATTTAATGTATGGAGATCGTCTCCATTTGCATCACTAGTTTTTTGAACTGATTAAGAATATCTGAGTATGAGGATGGTAATGTAGAATACTTTACATTGAACATTGAAAGATCAAATCTGTCAGCTCTGGTCACAGATTTATAAACTCACTGAATTCATAGTATGTTGTGTTTTTGAAGTTCTTGAAGCAGAATCTAACCCAGCTGGTAAGCCCGGAAATTTCTTTGAAATTAAACCGAATGATTTAGATCTGAATAAGCACTCGTCCAGTTCCATAAAATACAAAAGTGTGACTAGAGTAGGTGTTTACAACTGCTTTTATTTTGGAATTCTGAGGTATATCCATATCACAAATAACCTTTGGATATCCAGACATGAGTTGCAGACTAGCGTATTCAAATATGTATACATTTGACGCGATAAACATTTCTATTTCCCCCAATGGTCTCTGATAAATCGATGTAAAGCTTTCAAAATTAGAGGGTAAGAAAAACAGCCAGTTAGCGATAAGCTCTGGTTAACTAACTATTTTATCTACTATGCCATATGTCCAAACATATTTTTTATAAAAAATATACATCACTTGGTTGACTACTAAAAATGTGTTGATGTTTGTTACACAAATCTACTTCTTTTGTAGGGATTAATATGTTTGGTTTAGGAGGGGATAACGAATGCACAGATCTTTTAGGATTACCATATAGACTCTGTATTGTCAAAATATCATCAGTTTGTAATGTTAATCAATCTAAGACATAAATTGGGTACGTAACAGACTTGTAAACATTTGAATGATGTATTCCTAATGCATGTCCTATTTCATGTAATAGCACAACGAAAAGATTTATTTTTCCTTGAAATTTGTTGTCATGTTTAAGATACCAATCTTCTTCAGCATCAATGTGAATTTCAACTGGTGAGTTATCTGATTTCGGAAAAAAAGCATGAGCCAGCACTCCTCCTCTCCCATCAAATTTGCTATTACATAAATGCCGAGACCTTTGAAATGTATGGATACTACGTTTGTTTGATATTATTATGTGTGGGTTTTGAGTATCATGTTTAAACATAATGTCAGTATGTTAGGCCCACGTATGAAACACTTCTTGAGTTAGTTATAGTATGTCATAATTGACCAACACATAATGCCATTTTATTACTTTCGTTGTCCATTTGGTAATAGATGTAGAAAAGCCAAATATATCATCTGTACCCTGCATCTAGGAGTTTTGATTAGTTCCAGTGTTTCTTTACTTATTTTGCCACTAAGTGTTATGTTGTGATACTCTTGGAAAAGTCGGAGAGCATTTGAAACTATTGATGAATTTGCACGTGTAATATCTTTGTCAGGTACTTCAAACTCCAGAACTCTATGAATCTTTTTCAACTTCATTTCGAGAGATATATATATTGCTTAAGATTTACATAGTGTAATACATATTTCTCTGTACCATTCAGACTAGTCAAGAGTTTGGGGTTTTTTGAACCTTCTGGTATTTTATTCTCTGGTGCCAATGGCAGATCTTTGTGGAGATCGTGTAGTTCATGTGGGTATTTCAAATCAACTTCCAATATATACCCTTTGCTAGCATAATCTTCTATTTTTGTTACATGTATATTTGTATTTCCCCACTTAAACCCATCATAGGGTAAATACTGGCTCACAGCCCATCCATATAAGTTATTGGCGTCCAGATATGTAAGATAAATGATTTCCTTTGTGCTGTCATAAGCATTCATGTATTTATTATTTGCTTTAGCATATCGCTTACAACATTGTGAAATGCCACCATGAACACCTTTTTCTATCATCAAAATCATGTCATAATCTGTTAATAATTCTAGTTCTATTTTAGTGTGTTTGAGCATACCCTGGAGTCTGTGAAATACCATGCTGGATCTAGCTTATATGTATTGAGACACACATCTCTAAAATTTTCATTATATCGGACAATATCAACACATCAGATTTGTTATAGAGTTCTGTGTACTCTCTTATAGATTTTATGTTGAATTTTTCCCACACCTCTCTCGCAAATTAGTAATCTTTGTCGGTAATGCTGCATTTATTGAGTTTGTTGTAAAATGTATCTTTGGATGGAAGCAATGTCTCACAAAATTTTTCAGCCCTATCCATGTAGTCATATGGGTAGACACCTTGTCTTGTAATAAATTCAAGAAGTTCATTGGAAAAATGCTTACACATTGCTCGGAATTGGTTTCTGGAAAGGTTGCTACAGAGTTTATAGATACTACTAGCCATAAATTTAAATGAGTCAATAAATCTAAGATTTACACTTCCATATACGTGCTTCGTAAAAGAAATATATTTTGCTTCGTTGTTGGGAATTAGATCAATCTTATTTTCATTGATGCCAAGATCTTTTATGAATAAATGTGTGCCATAACCAGATATATTGTGTATAAACACTGGGACAAAACATGGATTTCTATACGATAAGTTACAATCTCTGTGTGTAGCTCCCCTAAATTTCCCTGTAAGATGATCATGATCTCTCACAGAATCACCATTCAAAGGCTTTTCACATATATGACAATGGGTAGCTGTATCTAAAACAATTTGTTCTTTCTGAATTAGTGGAAGCATTGGTTTTTTATTTGTGTGTATATCACCAATAGACTTTGCTTCTTCTATTAGCATTTCAACGAATACAGTAGATGCATCAGATCTTTCATAAGTTACTGGTGGTTTATAGTATCAATGTTCGTATTTTACATAATAACAGAAGCTAATAGGCTCGTGTTTTTGTTATGGTTTCATGTAACATTCGTCGGGTTTGGTTGGCAAGTTTCAATTTTAGTCAACAAACATTCAAAATCAGCATATATCACAAACGGAACTCTCAAAGAATGATTTTGGTTTTGAAATCTTAATGTCTTTTTTTTTTTTTTAGATGGTAGTTCAACTCTAACACCATCATGATCTCGACAGTCTTGTTCATGATCTTTTAGCATTTTTTCAGAGTAGAAATGTTGCAAACATCTATCGCATATAAATATTTTGTGACCATTATTTGTTACTTGTGATGCGGTAAGTCTTGAAAGACTTTTTATCCAGCAGTAGTGGTCGTTCTTTTTGTCTTTGATATAGAGTAGGTTTATGTGCTTATCTGTTTTATTTTTTGTTGTTTTTAAAGGACAGCTTATATATTTCTTACCACCATCTTCTTCTTTGGCATATACATTAATAGAAATTCCACAACTTTTCTCAAAGGTTGGTATGCTATCCAATTTCATTGGAAATTCCAAACCCTTAAGTGCATCACCAAACTCATGTTCGTAAGCTATGTATTTATTCACTCTTTGAGGGTCTTTTTGTACTTGATGCAATGCAGGTAGTACAGACCACAAAAAAATCAATTTTTGATCATCGTTCTTAACATTAATTACCGCCTGCTTAGTTTTGATTTTTGATGGGAGATCAACATAAGAACTGCCCTTGAATGGTACATATTTATTTATTCGCACTTCGAGTTTAAATATTCTGTTGAGTACCCACTGAGGTCCCTTTGCTTCGAAAGCCCCCATCTCAGCTATGATTTTCGATATGCTGTTGGTGTAATATTCTTCCAGATTAGTCGATTTCAGTATAATTTAGTTCTTAGTTTTAAAGGAGCTTTCTACATATTCAATATTCTCACCAATTCCCCTTTTGTACTCATTTCAATTTTGAGTGATTTTAAATGTTTACTAATTAGTCCCGTGACAGTTTCTTTTACATCGTTTAGGAAATGATTTGGGTCTTTGTATGCATTCACATTCTTTACAGCATAAGACTTGATCCTACTTTGAAATGGTTTTTCGATTTCTTCTACACTAAATCTGGGTGTGTATTTATGAATTTTACTTCTCAAGTGACTTCTCATGAGAGATGGTTTGTAAAAGTGTTTACAAGTTTCACACTTGACATATTTCTCTTGAGATTTCTTCTTCTTTCTTTCTGCAAAAACGTCTTTCATAAATTGATATTCTTTCCAAACATTACCAGTTACATTAGTCTTTTTCATTGCCATGGTCATCAACTTATTAGAGTTGATTTTTATTTGCGTTCATTTAGTATATACAACATTTTATTTTTTCGTATTCAAATTTTTTGAGCCACTCTTTTTTGCAACTGCACCCAAACGTAACTTTTTACGCATATTTTTGCAGATGCACTCAATGCAAAGTTTAACACAACTTTTTTTTCTAAAGACTACGATCTAACCAAACGCAACTTTTTGAGCCACTGTTTTTTTTTTCAACTGCTCCCAAACACAACTTTTTGAGCCACTTTTTTGCGGTTGCGCTCGAATCAGCATTTAATGTTTTGGATCAGAAAATTAAGAGGAATTTTTTCTAATGGCTTGAGTATTTAATTTACCATTGTTTTTCTGATAACTGGGGGCTGCACTCGAATCAGCATTTTTATACTACTAATAATTTTTAATTTTCAGAATATTAACAAAGTTGAATTATGCTGAGAATTGTTATATACTACCTTGTGGACTTAATATTTTTAATTTTATTTGTTTAAAATATAAATTTCTTAAATTGCCATGACCTAAATTTAAAATAAATTACTAAAGTATATTTTGAGTGCTGCTTTTAATCTCTGATTTTGAAGAATTAATACGAAATTAATTTTCCTAAGGTTTTATACATCTAACAGTATATTGTGTGACACTGACTTTAACATAGATTTTCATCAGATTCCCAACAGATTCCCAAAATATTTTTAGTGCTAGTAGAAGTCTTTCAGTCCATTACTCATATCCATTGTATCGGTATCGGATATCGGTTGTATTGGCAGGAAGTATCGGTTCGTACTGGTATCGGTAAAAACCTGTATCAGCTCAGCACTAAAAACAAACACGAGAAATGTAAAAATTGCACACATGAAACACTAATTGTGCATTGTTGTGTTGTTTTGCAGGTAAAATATGCAAGAAATTATGTCGAGGACAAGAAGAGCAACTGTCCTTTTCTTATTGAACAACAATTCACGTATCATTTAGAACACACACAAGGTTATACTGGAGGGATGTAGAGACAAAACTTTATTATGAAGAAACTATCCCACTCACATACATCATTCCAATTCAAAAACCTACAACATTAGAAAGTTTAGATGTATGGTTACACGAGGCATGCGCAACAAACATAACAGTAATCCTACTATATAAGGAGATGATCTCTCTCCATCCTTAATATTGCTAAGTCCCTTGAAACTCAACAAAAGTTCTTCAAATTTTGCAGAGCGAATCCTCAGGTTCAAATACATGTTAAGTTTGATTTTCAGCAAGATCAGTCTACACAATCATGACTTTTGACCCTAGTAACTAATTTTTAATTACGTTTTCCTATGAAAGTTTTGTATTAATGTATAGAGATTATTGCATAGAGATATGAAGGTAATGGAATATCGTATTTATTTACTTTAAATGTCTCGCTTCAATGTTGAGTTAATTTCACATAATTTCATAGAACTATATCAATATGGGCCTTAGTGGTCAAGTGACTAGAGCGATCCCAAGCGGGGCCTTAGTGGCTCAGTGGATAGAGTGATTCCAAGTGGGGCCGCAGTGGCTTAGTGGATAGAACTATATGAAGTGGATCTGCAGTGGTCCAGTGGATAGATATATATCAAATGGGGCCTCAGTGGCAAAGTGACTACAGCGATTCCAAGTTGTGGCCTTAGTGGCTCAGTGGATAGAGCAATTCCAAATGGGGCCGCAGTGGCTTAGTGGATAGAATTATATCCAATGTTGAGTTAATTTTCACATTTTTTTTTTTTCAGTCTTTGTATGATAACAAAAATGTGTAACATTGTACCTATTCTAGGCACGTGACCATACTGAAAACATGGTCATGGGCTAACCCCAACTACAGAAGAACCCTTATCTTACACTTTTCAAGGGATAAAGAAAAAATGGTGTAAATAAAGGGAAACACTAAATTGAAAGTAATTTACCTTTTGTTTGAAATAATTTTATGTAAGTAATTTTCACAACCTGCTGTACATTCATGTAGGTCAAAAAAATTTGAAGTTAATACACTTTATTTTCTTTTGCATCAGCCCTAGTTCCTTAGCTAAGGAGATTCCTGTGCCTTTGTGTACATCAATGCGTTTTAGAATTTCCATTTTGCATTCAATGGTAAGACAATTTCTGTCTCGTTGGTTATGATTGAATAAACGCACACCCAGAAGAAAACAAACGTACAATGTACCAAAGATAAATGGGCACACATAGCCACCACAAAGGCAAATAGACTCCGGTGCGTTCTTGTTCTGCAACATGAAAAAATTAAACTTCTCTGCATTGACTCTAGCAAAGGGAATTTTTCCCAGTCAGAAGCAAATTTACCATATTTACCGCAATGGTAAGCCATTTTTTTTATCAATTTGAATCTTCCTAAATCATGCCTCCACTTAGAATTGGGGCAAGGCATATTAAGTACAATTCCCACCAAGTATGTATACATAAAACAAGCTGATAAAATGGACAGTGTATATTTATCAGTACTGTTAGAGCTGTAATACTAATATAATAAAGTGGTCTCAGTTCTTAAGAATGCACAATTTTTGTGTAAAAGCACACCACCTCATTACTTGGCTGGGTGTGGCCATTAACAAAGTTGCGGCAGGCGGCAGAAGTCGTGGAGTATTGATCGCTGCTGGCCCCTCCTCTACTTCCTCCTCGCTACCTCCCCTTCCCAGGGCCACGCCCACATTACTCTCTTCTTCCCCCTACTCAAGCCGCTGCAGTCCTCACACACTGCTCTCTCCCTGCTCTAGATCAAGGGCATTCCCCTCTGTTGTAAACATCTGCTCCGTTTTCCACACCCATACCTTTGTGCATTAAACATTCAATCTAGCCACGCCACACTACTCCAAGCTCCCTACCTCATCTAGTATCATTCTATCTCTCTCTCCCTCCCCCGCCACTCCTTTAATTCCTCAGCATTCTAGCCCTTGGGCTCCAAACACCCCACCCCCTCCTCGTTAATTTATCCATCAAAACAAGCAGCCCATTTATTTTTCCTACTCTCCCTCCCGTCCACATTCCATGGCGGTGTGGCACTACCTCTTATATTTTTCACTACGCCCGCCTCTTTATTCCCCCTTCACAAAACCATACACACACTGGGCATCGACTTACAATGCAGTAAATACAGTACCTAATACATGCACAAAAAGATTGTAAATCACAGGAAGCCATATTTTCATGTGCCGTAAACAACAAGAATGGAAAGCATTGTAAATATAGGGTGTGCACCGGGAAATAAAGAATATGGTGTAAATAACGGGAAAGTGTTGCTGACAGGAATGTGATATCCGGGTTCTACTGTATGTAATAATGCCAAGTCAATACATAAATATACCAGAACATTACATGAAAATATAATGGATAAATTTGCAAATGAAATAACTATTCCCACAAGGGAGAAAAGAGGTATTCAATTTCTCAGAGAAATTGGAACCCGGTGTTGTAAAATCCTTACAAACAAACAGTTGCACGCATTAATTTCAAATGATGAACAGTTGGCAATGTAATTTAACACGTTAAGAAGCTTAGTAACTACATCAAATAACAAAATTTATATCACGATTGCACCTGTACTGCAAACTAAAGAACAAACGGAGACAAAAGTAAATGAGCTAGAGCAAGTGATAAATTCCATTATGAAAACATTAAACCAACATAGTAGAGTAACAAACATTGTTGAGCCGTCGATCATCTTGCAACAGCTAGCAACACCCATTATACTAATATCAGAAATAACGTGATAAACAAACACCACCTTCTCACATTCATAGCACACTGTCAAGCAAATCATTTACCAATACAATTGCTACAACATAAACAATTAATTCAGGACCTCATAAATCTTGAACAAGAAATAAAATCCTTTAATTTAAAACTGAGCATACCAACTACAAAAGTTGAATTGTATTACTCAAACCCTATCACACAATGCACATTTTTCGAAACATTCAATTCACGTACCACTCAAAGTACAAGTGCCAAACTGTAAATTTTTGAGAACATTACCACTCCATATAGCTACAGAAATGAAACATGTACCATAGGAACTCTGAATACATTAATAGCAATAGAGTGGAAAACAAAAACCATTACACATGTAACAAGGAAGAACAAAAACAATAACAACGTATTTTGTATATCAAAAGAGGCTGCCAGTAGTGATAAACACGAATGTGTGAGAGCAGCTATCAAACTAGATCATTTCAACAGTCTCATGACCAAATGAAAATTTTCATGCTTTCAAGGAAAACCATTCACAATTATAACGATATTCCCACAACAATTTGTCCTGAGTATTGCGCCTCATAACCTGAGAATAATTTGTTTAAACAGCTCTCTAAACAGGAACATTTTGGTACCTATGGTTGGCAGTAACAAAGTGCAGCTGTCATGCAGATGTAAACTCATTGCAGCCGAATAAGTTATAACTGCAGCATACTTATGTGACATGCACACCAATTACAGCAAACATACACACAGTAATCCTGATCCACTGACTGTGAAGGAAAGTGGATTTGAAATCAATGAGCTGCGATTGGATGAAGGTACTCATTTTAACAATATAAGTCAAACATTATACACATAGTGGAAAGTGAAACATGTAAATCTGCAAGTCCCGCCAACATACGAAAAATCTAGCGACATACCATACACAGCGGAGATAAATCATTCCATTCATGTTTATGAAACAAAATCACTTTATCTACGCCAGTGAAGATACAATCATAGTTTTGATAAGAGCTCTCATCATTGTATATATCAAAGTAATGCAAATATCTGCAATATTAAATAAGTTAGTAAATATGTAACAATTAAAAATTAAAAATAGAATAGTCCTACCTTCCCCAGTAGAAACCTGGTCAATTAATCAGCAGCAGTCATCATAACACAATGCTGCATGCCATTCGCATGACATCACCTACTCATAACAGCGTGGAATTAGTACAACGATTTAGAGCGTGCTTAACATGTCATACATATAGAAATATTGTTTTTACTAGTTTTCGAAATGGAATTGAAGCATACTTATTATTGGACATCTCTAAACAGTAGTATCACGGGTTCAAAAGGGAAGTACATTTCCACTACAGCAGGCATAATGCATGCAATTAAACACGAAAGTGTACACTACATCAGAACTGCAAAAATAAATATGCTATGGCCCAGACAGCATGCAGAGAACAAAGTAATGCAGTAGCAATGAATGTATTCTTTGTTTCTTTATATGCAGCAGTTCCATGTACTTCTCTGTTAAATCTATAGGTATAAATGCTTTACGCAAGCTACTTGAAATGTCGTGCCATGTAATTTGGTACAGTAATGCCTCCTGTATCACATTCTCATATGTACGTTTGGCAGAACATGAAAACTGATGCCAACGCATCGTAGCTTTCGCGAAGTGGCATGCAAGCACGAAGCCATTGACGCATGAAAACCTTTCATGGCAGCGATATAAAACGCAACGTACATCTTTTTAGACAGCGCTCTCATTGAAATATTAGCCAAGAGAGCGCACCACCTACTGGTATCTAACGAAGCTTCAAAAAAGTTAACAGAACACAAAAACCCTGGGGTACTTCAGAAAAGTGAAGCACAAAAGTACAATAAAAATGATGAGAAAATAAATTGTAACAGAACATAAATTATTCAGTTAGTATATAGAGAAAATTATAACTACTTTGTGTAGCAAGATAATATTGAGCGTAGAAAACCCTAATAATATTAATACGTAATTAGGTTTTTAAATGTTTAAAATTTTGTTATCTATGGTAAGGAAATATTATTACCACAATCTTGTTTCAAAGGTTAGTTTATAAACATGTAAAGATATTTTGTTTAAATATAGTGTCATAAGAACAATAGTAAAATCTACTTAAATGTGAAAATAAATTAGAAATGACAAAAGACATTTTAATTTAGGAAAATTGTGAACATAGTAATAAAACAAAGATTTTAATAGTACAAGCCTAGACAAGGAATAAGGCATAATGTGGGAAAAATGAAATTAAAAGTGTATCAATTATTGTTAAAATAAGAACTATATATTATAGAGAGTAGATGTGTGTCACTTATATTTGGTGAATGTGGTTTGGCTTTGCGCTAAGTCAGGCATGCTCTGGTTATAACAAATTATGTACTCTGGGTTGGCTTTCTACTAGATGTTAACACTGGTCTTGTAGGTTGGCGACTTGGCACAAAAGCGGGTGTGGATGGTACTGCAATATGTCTTACAGTTACACTAGCCCATTTTGGCAGGGTAGTCTTACCAGGGTATTCAAGTACCTGCTTCCTCGGCTCCGCTGACGCAGTGGGTCAGCTGAATCCAGCTGTCTCTTTTGCAGTGCTGGATGACGAGTTACCGTGTAGGATGGTATGGTACTTCCGGCTCCACTCTGTGGTTTCGCTGCTGTCGAAGAAGGTGTTGGTTACTGTATTTACTCGTGTATAGTGTGTACCATGATTTTTGCAACAAGTTCCAGAAAAAAATTTTTTAAAATAAAATTGCACCAAAAATTTGTGGAGCCCTGTTAATAAGAATGGAACAAATTATTCTTTTTTACATTCATATGTAGTGATTGTGATATGTTTGAAAAATACTTTAATTAAATAACTTGGGTGGAAAAAGTCAAAATAAAAATTAATTCCGGAACTCTTACTTTTCTACTACTCAACATTTCCGGCTTGGTTTTTATTTTTTCTCCTTTCTACTTTCAGCAGTGACCTGCGCTCTTTTTTTGCCGTGCTAGAATGTTGCATTACCCTGATCTAAAAATAAAAAGGGGCTCCTCGTCCCTTCTCCCTCTCCCCCCACCTGCTCGAACATGACTCTCTGGCCTCTGCTACGGAAACAAACAGGTATGGCGGAATTATCAACTAGCAACACGGGTTGAGGCCCTACCTTTCATTACACCGCAGTGCACAGAACGAGCGGCCATCGAAAGTGGTGTGAGAATACGACTTATAGATCCCTGAAGGGTATCTACAATCCTACTTTAAGGTTCTTACCATTAGTAAAGCCCTCTCTCTTGTTTGCTCGACTCCAGGTTCTAGTAACTAGCAATCGGAAAGGAATTACGTCTAGAACAAGTCACTCACGGGATAGGAACAAAAGTGTATTTATTATAACTTATAAATACGGTGACACATCCTCTCACTACTAAGCTGAGCGTGAACGGAAGTAAGCTATGCTTTACAGGTGGAGGTGACCTGCTCCTAAGCTACTCAGGATGAGAATAACTTTGACTGCTATGAAAATAAGTCTGACGCAGTTACTCTAACCTAGGGTTGTCAACAAGAAACCTTTTACAAAGAGAACCACTACTAAAAGGGTAGTGGGTGTAGTTGCCACTTACCAGCAAGTAGTGGTGGCTGTCGAAACAGGAGGATCAACAGTGGAAGTGTGGAGTGAAGTCTTGCAGACTTCTGGTGTTTGAGTTTCTGGTAAGTTGTTGGTGGTAGAAGCCTCTGTAGGTGGCTGATGATCTAGAATATCTGGGAGTCAGTAGAGAGCCCCAGTACATGAAGGGTTGAGGCAAACTACTGGAGAAGATAACTCGTGACTGTGGCCGCGCACTGCCTTTTATAGTGTGGTCGGTCTGCCCATGGCTGGGTTGGAGTGAGGGCTGTGACGTCTGCCTGGAGTGAGTGGGGTGGGAGAAGTCACTCTCTGCGCTCAGGTATATGGCCTCGGTCACTCGGCCATCTTTGGAGAGCTTCATCATGGTGGTGACACTGTCTGCCCGGTGCATCGGGGAGGCTTATGTGTTACTTGGCTGCTTGGAAAATGTTTAATTCACTTGCTGGAACCGCCCACTAGGCTGGGAGTGATCCTGTATGCACTCATGAATAACATGCTGTTTCAGACCCTTTCTCGTGTTGCGTAGAACTATGTTAGTAGTGAAGCAAAGTCGGGTCAGGAACAAGTAGGAATACCACGTGTTTGTAACTGTTCCACCCACGGGAAACAATCCTGTAGCCAACTATGGTTGCCTTCTTGGGTTGACGTATAACACGATGGTGATGAGTCCTAGTCGTTTTGTTTAACTTAATAAAGCAGCACACGTTAATATAAAAACAACCCTTTTCACATTCAGAAGGCATTAAAATGATTATGTTCTTGACTACACCAGAAAAGACAGTTGATTGCCACTGCAACATGACGCGTGCCGCATTTACCAATATACCGAACACGACTATGAATTATCCTAACGTGCTTCAACAACCTAAGGAAACAACTCCAAGATGACTAACAGGATGTGATCGTGGGAAGGGACATTGATGCTACTTGGTTTCTGGACTGTTCCTCACCTGCCTTTCTTTCTCTACTACGTAGTATTAAAACCCGAGGAAGGGTCAAACCTAGCACATTATTTTATGAGTGCACAGCGAATCGTTTCAACTAAAGCGGTTAATTCCTGCACATAAAACTAAGAATATTCAAAGCAGCTGTGTGACACATCAGCCTCCCCAAAGCACCTGACAGACAGAATGTTGCCACACCGCCGAAGATGGCCGAGCACACGAGGGTAGTTCTTTTACCACGCTCGCTCCAGGTAGATGTCACACGAGCACGTCACGCCTCTCACCCTGACCCGGCATGCACCTGTCACTGAGCCACATATAAGGCCATGTGCGGCCGAGGTCGGGAGTTATCGTCTCCAGTAGCTTGCCTCACCACTTCATGTGCTGGGGCTTTCTACTGACTTAGGCTCTCACGAGCCTCCCTAAGAGCTTCTAGTTCTTCGACAGCCACCATCTTTCAGAAGCTTCAGAACCTTATGGTATTAGTCTATCATCAGAAGCCATTGACCAGTTATTTAACTCTTCCGTTGCTGATCCTCCTGGGTTGACAACCACCACTACTTGCTGATAGTGGCCCCCGTAAGCTGGTGTCTCTTCCAGACAACCCACTGGGTATAGTTGCGTAAGTTATAGTTTCTTGTAACCCCTTGCATCTTAAGTAGTCTTAGGAGCGGGTCACCTTTCCCCGTTAATCTTGCATAGCTTTGCTTCCGTATACACTCTGCTTGGTTTACATATGAGTCACCCAGTATTTATTGTCTCAATAAATAATAGTTCATTACCATATCTGAGAGTACTTTGTCCTAGGAGTAAAACCAGTCTGTCACCAAATATAGACTTCAGAATGGGCAAGGAAGATACCGGGCTGATTATTTTTTAAACACATAGAATAGGATGACAGACACCTTCAGGGGTCTGCCTGCAGACACACACAACCTCATCATTCAACGGCCACCCATTCTGTTTACCCCAGTATACAGAACGGTGGAGCCTCAAACACTAGTAGAGACCCCACCAAGGCGAGACAGCCACCTCAAGTTGTATCGCTGACCGGAGCACCTAGCTAAGGTGCTGGCAGGAGTATTTGCTTGGGTCTGGAGTCTGGAGAACCTTTGTGGACTACACCTGGCAGTGGCAGGGAGATGGTGTACGACCTACAGCTCCAAGTGTGAATACTAATTACCTGCATTATTTGGAGCCAGGGAGTGCACCGTCATCCGCAGTCTGCTTACATGCTAGCTAGGACTTTCGTCAATTGCTTGCTGCTACAGAGGAGAATTGAGTGTGTTATAATTCTAAGCGATTCAACGCCAGGCACGGGGCTCAGAGAGGCAGGGGATACCATCCAGTGGTTCGGGCTCTAGTCACCGGACGTGACACTCAGCTCGGGATCGCCAACAACCACTTCAGCAGTCAGGAAAGCAATCTGTAGAATCACCAGCACCTGACTGACCACTACTTCAGATCCACAGAAAATGAGACCTGGAAGAAAATGGAGACCAGCTGGCCATCCTACAGTGCCTCTGCCACTCCACAGAAACCAAACATGCCGAGTGCTGGTAAATTTACATTGCGCAAGAGGGCCAGTGTTCCTGTCTGCCATATTGCCAGACCGGCAGAACCGAATTGTGTACCTAGCCAACAGCTAATGCGGCTAATCCTAGTGTATAGTAAAACGCTGAACTAAGTCCCTTAAAATAAATGTGCACCTGACCGAGCGCAAACCCAAAAGCCACCTGCACACAGACAATTCAAGCAACATGCCTCGAATATAACGATACAACAAATGTGGACTTGACAAAGCAAAGATGCTGCCAGCCACTCCACTGCAGGTGGACGGCTATCATGCCCTGCTGGCCACTCCAACTTCAAAGATGCCGGCTTTATTCGGGACTCCTCCCTTCCATGGGGGCCGAGAAGAACCCATTCTTCAATGATAGGGATACTGTAACAAGACGTTGCAGAGGCCAAAGGAAAGTTGCTGGGGTGCAGTATTTGGGAGACACACATCAAACAAAAGCCGGCATGAAGTAATCGAGGCCAGCAGGCACGTTTATAAGAGGGGATCACAAGGTCGCCCCCCTCCCCCTCATGTCACTAGGTCACTCAACCTGTGGTCTGCGTGTCTACAGCAATTAAGCGTGGCGGAGCCTTCGTGCGTCCGTTGTACGGCATTGTCTTAGTAATACCATTGGTGAGTGAAATGCCTAGTTGAACGTGAGGAGGGGATTAAAGACCTACAGAGGCCACGATACCTTAGAGTCGACTTACTGATCATGTTAACATCTGCATATGTGTTGATGCATACTGCTTACACCAATTAACTACAAACAATTACGACTCATCTCACTGTAACCCTAGTGTACTACTTCTACACACGTGAGATTCAAACCCCGCGCCATATCGTACACAAAAGTAACGATCTGCCGCAATCCTGGAGGGCGGCCGGACATGTGTATACGAGGTGTTGCGAAAGACAGCAGCGCATTCCCCCCCCCCCCCCCCTGCAATTTGAGCCTTCAAGCCATCAGCCACCTCAGGCCATGCACGAGTGCCCCCGAGGATACGCAAAGGCTGAGAGATGACAAGAGGGTACTACCCCCACTCCGGTCTTGCACCTGAGGGACATCACACGCGCTGCCCAGCTATATAAGGCTGTGCATGGCGGACCTCTCCAGTTGTTCCTACAGTCTTCTCCGAGCACCTGGGTGGTGGAGCCTAGACTACTACTATACCATCAACAGCCCTTCCAGAGGCTGTCGCCAACGACTTAACAGTCTTCAGCAGCCACCAGAGGCTGCCATCATTGATGTCACCATAAGAGCTCTGCAGCCCCACTACCAGATGTTCCAGTGATGCCAATATCTACCAGAAGCTTTCTATAGCTACAGTATATACCACAGGTAATTTTCTTTGTCTCCTACAGACACTCCATTCTAGAGTTAGGTTTTTGTATTTAAGTAATTTTCCACAGTCTTCATTTCACTTCCCCAACTAGCTTAGGACCAAGTCACCTACACCTGGCTACTGTAGGATTACTTCCAAACACCGGTCTTCCTGGCAGGAGAGCATGTGTTTCTCTTAACCTCGAGTCTCATTCATAGAGTACTTTGTCACCAAATTCTGGGAGGACCTCGAGCTGAGTACCGCCTACCGGAAATGGGTAATTATTCTTATTACGAATTACCTACAACTTGAGACTCGCTCAGGTGGCTCTAAGTTGAATACACACCCATTAGACGACCAGCTATTCTATTCCTACCATGTATACATGTATTGGAGGAACAGAATAGAGGAGCCACGACCACTAGCAACAGAGACAGTACATCTGAGTTGTATCCCTACCGGAGCACCTGGGTGTTGGCGGGAGTATTTGCTTAGATGCTACGGCCTGGCCTTGGTTGGGATCGCACACCTAGTACTAGTCTTGGCAACCCACACAGCTTCAATGCTTCTGATCAGCTCGCAACTGTGGGGATCTTCTGAAGAACCGGACCTCGCATTGGCAAGACTGTTATCAGCCAACACATATCTAGGGCTATCCGTGTCTGTGGTGCTCTTTTTGAGGTCCTCAGGAGTTAAACCCACTCTATGCCATTTAAGATGAGGCGCTGCACAAGGAGAGAGGCGAAAAGAGTTGCGTGCCTTGCTGCCAGGCAGCTGGCTGGTCTTGAACTCTTCACAGCTAGTTGACGAGCCGAACGAGATGGTGCCGCCTTACTCCGGTCACTGGCACCACCGACGTTGAATGTAATTAATCCAACTTCTTTCCCATCAGCACCACTGCATACATATCTGACCTGCCATCCAGTGACAAGAGAGTTACTGAATCAGACCGAGAACCGGCTAGGCATCTCAAACAATAACTTCTGAATCAGGGGCTCAGCGGACTGGAATGGCGAGTTTTGTGTTATATCATGTCGTGTCCTCGCTACCGCCCGAGCCGAAGACGAGCAACTTAACAAGCTATATCCAGCTACCCTTCCCCACAAAACGACAAGGCACCTACCACGAGAACCTCCCGCCCGTCATCAACTAAGACTACCTCCAAAACGAGTCACACGCGGACCAATCAAAGGCACTCGTGACTCATAAAGTTGAGAACTTCGTACCAACCCTTAAGGCCACATGCCCGACCGCTTTATCTAGCCATAAATAAGCATAAGTCAACCTGTAAGCACAACCGACCAAAGTGCAACCAATGTCACATGACCGTGATCCAACCTTAGCTAATCGGACACGCGTCATAGTATTAGTCAAGATACGCACAATACTAGTTGCAAGTAGAGTCACTACTTTGTAATTAAACAGTAGTATATATTGTTGATAATATTATTTGCATCGAGTTGATGCACAATGTTCAGGGGCTGTCAGGGCACGTCGCTACGTCTAGAGAGTAATTTTGGTGTGTGCTAGGTCAGGTGCACTCGGTAGCGGTAGTGTAAAGAACTGGCCTGGTAGTTTTACGGCAGTGGTACTACTACTAATGTTTGTCCAGAAGGAGCCCCAGTGTCTAGTGTGTAGATGATGTTGGTGATTGTTTGATCTTCAGCACAGAGTGCGGTGACGACTAAGCAGGTTGAGAGGATAGCTCCGGCAAACGGGTTGCAGTGGAGACGAAGGATAGGAGATTCCTTTGGCAAAAATGCGGTGAAGATAGGGAGCATTTAAATGCCTACTATATCTGTGTTCTATTAGTGTTTTAGTTCTAGTTTGTATTTCATTAGAAAGAACATTGAGAGAAACATGAATTTGTTAAAAGTAGTGACAAGACTTCATGGTTTTATTTTCAGCTTGTTTTCATTTTAAAAATTTAAGATTTTAGTGTTATTGTTTTTAATTTCGTAATTGCTTAACACATTTAATAAAAAACGCATATTTAAACATATATTCAAATTTGTAGTCTAGGGTTGTGCAAATTTGAGATATACTGAAATGAAAATGAAAAAAGACAAAACAAAAATCCATGATTTTGATTTATATTTGGGTGTTTAATGAATGTTCATTTAGTGCACCAGCAAAGGAAATGTTTATCTGTAAATCCTCTTGTTGTTGTTGTTTGTTACTTTGTAACTATTAAAAATATATAAAACAGAAATCTAAATTTAGGCTAAAGCCCTTGTGGTAAATACTTAATATCCACCATTTTTATTTGATTTTGCAACAAATTTGCTACGTATAACTCGCTTAAAATGCTAAGACATTTGTTAAACTTTCATTAAAACTAAGAGCCTATTAATTAATTTTAATTTTAGATTCAAGAAAGTTCTTAACATATTTTGGTTTCATTTTGTGAGAAAAAAGTCAGTTTTGCACAACCCTATATATAGTTTTTAAAGAACTGCATACTGTAAGCACCCTAAGTACTGTCTGATTACCTCCCTAAATGCCCGTACCTGGGCTGCCAGCACAGCTCAGCTGGCAGCAGCTGATGTCAGCGATGGCCCAGCTCTGTACTAACTGACCTGCATCTACAAACTCGCAACTCACTATATGGAGACTAATGTTTTAAGCATGGCATCTGGCTGCACATGCAGGTATACTGCTTCCTTCGCCGGCCTCCCCCCGCTCCCCGTGTATTAACCCTCCAGCAGTTGTGGTGTTAACAAACAGTAATCAGAAGGAAGTATTTTATATTAAATAAAATAACTAAGACATACAATCACATTTTAAGTACATATTAAAATATTTTCTTGTACAAATGTTGAAATTTCTATATAATGTGTATTCTCTTTGCTCAGAATCTTAAAAAGATATACTAAATATAATTATTCAGAACAATTAAATGAATTTTTGATAAAAGAGAGTAATCTTGCTAATGTTGATTTGTTTTTTGTCTTAAATTAACTTTCAGTATTAGATGGTATATAAATATGCATTTCCGTTGATGCCGGTTAACAGCCAGCGGTGCTAGGGCCCATGAAAGTGCTCACCACGCATATGTAACATGTCCGCACGTGCGCAGAGAGGCCAATAATTTTGAACTTTCTTATAAATGTTATTTTTCAGTGTAAAATGTGTTATATTGTATTTGCAGGCTTTAATATGTTTTACAATGTCTTAAAGTGTGTGTTACTATTTTTAGATTGTTTGGTTATAAAATTCTAAGTGCTCACAGCACCAAGATTAAGAATACTTAATATTCTGGCATAAATGCCACCACAAAGAGATACTAAAATAATATTGAAATTCATATGAAAATGATAGAAATATAAAACAATTTTTAATTTAATTGGTGCCATTTTATTTTCAATGATAAAATATTTTACTCAGCATGCATAGCACTTCTGCTTATGTGAACCCCGTAGGCAGCCATGGTAGGTCCGTGCGACACTTGCCTCTGGACAGTCTGTCGAGGAGAGCTAGTTAGGTAAGACACTGTCACGTACGCACTACACTTTTTGTTCACTGATTTAGGTTTCCATAATCCATTTAGTTTACCGGTTAAACTTTGCTTGCATACGTTTTTGCCAGACATTTTCCCCAGCATTATGCTTCCACTTTATTATTTTCTTGTGTCCTTGCAGCATTTTTAACTTAATTGAGAAGGAGGAAAAATATGTCGGAGAGGTCACGTGACCCGCGTAACTTGAATCAGGTGCCATCCGCATATGTTTATGGTGTTTCATCGTGACTTCTGCATTATTGCTACACACAATTTTAAGGGCTTTCTTTTTTGTATGTATTTGAGGGTAATTTTCGTGTTTGAATATTTTACGGCAACATTACATATAACCACATGGCCGACTGACGCCAAAAATTTGTATATGCCACCGCTGCATTTTGAGAGCTTATTTATGTAACACTGTGTGGGTAATATTTATTTCAGGGTTGTATGTCAATTTTATTCAGAGTTCAATGTATTTTTCACATAAATTGATGCTTTTTGTACTTGACCACGCAGTCACGTTAATGTTTGATTTTATCACCATCAGGCATGTTACAAGACTGTAACCACTTCAATCATAAAGAGAACAATTTACTCAGCAAGAATAATCTTTTGTCTGAATTTAATTTACAGTTTCAGCGCAGAAATATTGCAATTTCACCTGCACCACGTGGTCCGCTACGAACTTCATCCAGCTGCAGCTGTGCCATCCAAGCTTGTTTTCACACATGTGTGTCTTTATTGTAAATATTCATCTCATGTCCAATCTTGTTTCATGTATCATTTAAGGGTTTATGTAATTTTGTACTTAGTGTATGGTACAATTATTCCCGTCCTAGCCAGCTCTGTGTATAGGTCATCACGACACTACCCACATGCTGGAGGGCGAACCCCGACGAGTTTGCGTTAGTGATGCAGAGTAATCACACATGTTAAAATGTGTTAAGGGTTTAATTTGTAATTCACCATGTCCGGTCTTCAGGGAAAAATCCGTCAGTTTACCCTAGCGGCTGTCGGCCCTCTTCCCTTGTGAAGGCTGTGCTTTCATGCACCTCAATGAGATCATCCATCTAGGTGTGCGCTAAAATAATTGCGAGCTTGGGAGCACCCAAGCAGAATTGGCTAGTCATGACCGAGATAATGATACTTTCATTGGCACATTGATGTGAATGCATAATAACAATAAAAATACGTCTAAAGTGAACTTAACTCTTTTATTCAGTAATGACAGTGTCTTAGCCACATTTTTTTTATTAATTGTTTATTCCAGTTATGTTTAGTAAAAAGTTTAGTATTGCCTACGGGTTTGTAAGTATGCATGGGTGAGATGGACACACAGAACTTATAGCATTCCTGAGAACCCTGAGTCTCAATAGTGTGGTGATTGGGAAGCACCGCTGGCGCCCATATTACCAGTAAGTATTTGTGTCTTTGTTCGTCTCATGTCTCACCCGACCGCGTCACCGTGCTATTGCCATTGTATAGCTATTCATCATGTAATATTGCCTCTGATTATATCTATAAAGTGCTAGCAACAAGGTTTTCTGATAATGTTATCACATGAAAGGATTAATTGTGTTTGTCTTGTTGCTTAGCACACAAATGTCTTATATTGCAATATGTAACATTGTGCGGACATGTTATGTAGAAGTGGGAGGAACTAATATGGGCTGCTGAGGAAAAGCATCAGAGCTGTGCCTCTTCATCAATCAACGGTGTATCAGTCTTACACAGCAACAGTGAGTATTGCTATGTTATATTTCTCTTCTGTTACCTTATATCTTGTTTCAGTCCCAAATTTTTCTTCATTCCTTCAATAAGTATTGCCTGTCTCATTTAAAAGTCCCACTTTTTGACAGCCACTGTATAAGCTAAACTTAGTTCTGAAATAGTACTTAATACATATGTTATACATGTTCGAAATGAAAGGTGGATATGTTTAATTTCATTCTCTTCTCTCCCCCCCCCCCCCCCCTCCTCCTCACCCTGAAACCCTCTATACTTGTGTATACTTCCTATATACTCAATAATGCTGCAAAATGGTAGCAGCATACATATTTTTCAAATATTTCTACATTAATTTCATGCAGTATTTTTCTAACCAGATTTCGAGGCAGTATGAGGTAAAAAAAAATTTACTTTTAAAAAGACGTGGCAATAATTTTGAATCATAGCTGTTGACTGTGCTCGTGTGCTGCATTCTGTTGGGCACTGCTAGCAGTCCACTTTCTAAGCTACAACTTCCCACAAAGTGATTGGATTGCATGTGTAAAATACAAATATACAGTAAAACCATGATATTTCAAAATTTTTGACTTTGAATGACATAATTTGGAACTATCAGAATGAAAAAAAATTTTGTAAATATTTTCTTTCTTAAGGCTTTTTCCCTGTTGAAAATAGTGTTAACATTGCAAAAGTTTTCGAAAAATAGAATCTGTGGTATTTACCTACATAGAACTTGCATTTTATCCCCAAAATACGGACACCTAAATGGTGCTGCTGGTATATGGATAAGACAGAACTTGAGTAGTTTATGCATGCTGAAGTTCCGGGGTAGTGTATTTATCTACGTAGAACTTGCATTTTATCCCCAAAATACGGACACCTAAATGGTGCTGCTGGTATATGGGTAAGACAGAACTTGAGTAGTTTATGCATGCTGAAGTTCCGGGGTAGTTGCTGACAGCAAGATAAGTGCTGTTGCGTGCACGTGCCACATTTTGTTTGTGTTATGAAAACAATAAATATGATGGAGTGCACTTACTCTCGTGTACAGCGATATATATTTGTGACGTGATAAAAGTTTCCTGTATGAATTGGCTACAGAATGTGCGCGCGCGCACACGCGCGCACACACACACATACACACACATACACACACATATATATTTACACATCAAACAGTTTTTTACTTGTGTCCAGGGTTAAGAGTGCTTAAACCAAGAAGTATTTTACGTGGGAGCGATAAGGGTGGTAGTTGCATTCATATCCTACACCACAGCACCTCTATGCTGAAGTGGTGTACCATCTTTCTGCTGACAACTTGCTTCTATGAGACTTCAGCAGTGACTCTCATTTTATGGTGGGAATAGCATGTTTCTGAGCCACTGTCATGAGAAAATAGCACTGCACAGGAAATAGTATAATAATCTGTTTCACTAAGTTTTAAAGGAATAAAATACAGAATGTAGACACACTCTCATGAAAACGTAACCACGGAGTAGCCAATGTGGTGTTGGTCATGTGCAGTGTCTGTTGGAATCTTGATCACAACAGGGTGATGTAGGCCAGAGCATGCCTTCTCATAAAAAATTCACGAGAGTTGAAACTGTTATAAAAGTACAAAGTAAGAGTACCAAAATATTTTTATAACTGATTATGGTACTGGAAATGCAATATCATTGTAAATGTTTGACAGAAATCTTAAATTTGGTGATATCTTTTGTGTGCACTATTTTAGCAAGTGTTGTGAATGTGAACATTTACACAAACATTTTACGAACCAGCTGATCACAGGCACTGAAAATTGAGTTATTTGCTGTGGCATCATTGTAAAGTTAATGGTTCTGAATGTCAAGAAACAGTCTTCGTAAATGAAACACAGTTAAACATGGTTCTACTGTATTCAAAACAGGGCCTCAGAACCATAGCTAGTGGGCAATCAAACACACTGGGTGGAAAACCAACTCTCTCACCCACCACTACATTCCTAAGTTTACAACTTAGATGGAGTCCCACCCATCCATTGCTAGGTCTACAACAAAAATGGTGGTACCTCGACAATCTAATCATAGGTCTACAATAAAAATTGTGGAACTCCAACCACCTATTCTTAGGTCTAAAAAAACCACTCCCATTCCAATAACAATGGTGGAGCCCCAGTTGCCTGTTCTTAGGCCTTGCAAAGTGGTAAAGCCCCAGATGTCTACTCCTTTGCCTACAGCACTAATAATGGAGGCCCAGCCATCTACTCCTATGCCAATTTCAATGGTGGAGTCCCACTTGCCTATTCCTAGGCCACTTGTCTATTGCTAGGTGTACATCATTAGTGAAGCCCCAACAATCTGCTACAAGGGCTACAAAAACAATTATGGCGCATCGGCCTCTTTCTCTTAGGCCTACAGCAATGATGGAGCAACAACAATGGTAAAGCACAAAATTTATATTCTGAGGCCTAGAACAATGGTGGTACACCAGCCATCTATTCCTGGATTTACAACTATGTTGGAGCCCCAACCATATATTCCTACGCCAACAACAATGGAGGAAACGCAGCCACCTACTTCTAGGCATATGGCAACAATGCTAACATATTTTTGCTCAGAAAAAAAAATATATATAATGAAAAAAAATTGCACACCTTTTTCTTTTTTAGGGTAGTTCTTGAACTATTGTAAAACACTGTTGTTATGTCAAAGAAAGAATAACACAAGGAAAGAAAAACACCTTTTTTTTTTGTTCAAATACTTAAGGATATAATGGATAAACTGGAGTACTCACAAAGAACAACAAATTAATGTAAAATTTTACTATTAAAATTACTGGAACAGAAAAATTTAAGTTATACAAAAGATATACTAAAAGTAACAGGTGTACAAAAAAAGTATGTATGTTGGTCATTTATGTTTTAAGAAAGTAATAACATTGTAGGTAAGCCTAGAGTGACTTTAATTTATCAAGCACAAACATCACATATTAAGTTGATGTCCCCTTCTTCAGCACTTGAACAGGGTTAATGCAACCATCCTCGACAACTGCTGCACCGAATCCAACCCTCTTTATCCTTTGATTGGATGAACAGCTTATTACAAAAGGTGCAATCCTCATTTCTGTCTTCTATAGATGACATTGGTGTTTCTTCAACCTTGTTTCTTTAAATTTTTTACACATAGGATTTACATATTTATTTGTTCTCATAAACATAACTTTTTTTATTTACAATGAATTTTGTTCCTCCCTTTCTACTTCTAAATCTGGTTTGCTATGGTGATGAAGCAAGTATGGCAGTTTTACATCTCCTCTTGTCATTTTTTTTATTTTCTCATGTTTTTTTTGTGTGATGATGAGACATTGGTCTTTTGGGCAAAATTTTAAAATCTGAACCACATAACTGGGTAGTTAGCAATGTTTCACATAGAAATGCAGATGGTTGTGTTTCCAACATTGCTGCCATAGGCCTAGGAGTAGGTGCCTGAGTTTCCATCATTGTTGTCGGCTTGGAATAGATATCTGAGCTCCACCATCGTTATAGGCCAAAGATTAGATGGCTGGGATTCCACCATTGTTGTAGGCCTACAAGTAGAATGTTTGAGGTCCACCATTGTTTGACGCCAGGTGGAAACGTGTTGATGGTGCAATGGCTCAGTATCCCTCTTGAGCTTAGGGAAATTGGTTCTCCTTAACGAAGTGTTGAAGGGCCGTAGGGCCAACACATTCTTACCTGGGGGCATCTGACCTTAGCTCACCAGAGCACATAGCTTGGGTACTGTTGTCTTGGGACATTGGCTATCAATGGGTACACAGCTATGTACAGTCAGAAATACATAATTTCCTTTAGGGGATAAAAAAAATGAAGAGTAAAGAAGTACTATTATTTTAGAGGATTCACGGGGAAAACTCCCCTGATGCACAGCCAGTGTGCATGTTCAGTGCCTGCTGGCCAGGACAAGCCTAGCAAACGGGTGGGTTCACTCACTTGAACTCGAGCGCTGCATCTTAGGAATTGTGTGCCTCTAAGGCAGCAAGGGGTGTCCTTGTCTTGTAAAATGGATCAGTACAGAGGAGAAATGAATGACAGTGCTTGACGCTACTGTGTAGTATGGGAAGGGAGGGGGGAGCCCCAGAGGCTGAGACTGTGTATGTAACCAACTGCGCTCATGGAACATCAAGCCCCCCTGAACCACCAGCAGAAGCTTCTGGTGCTCTCTCTCTCCGTCTCTCTTGGAGTCGTGATAAGTTTGTGGCTCTAAGTCCTTAAGGAGGCATTTTCGATATAACTGACGCCATCAGGGGAGACACTGAGACAATGACACAAATACTTACTGGTAATTTGGGTGCCAGCGGTGCTTCCCAATCACAGCACTATTGAGACTTAGGGTTCTCATGGATGCTGTGGTTTCTGTGTGTCTGTCTCACCCGTGGATACTTACAAACCCGTAGGCAATACTAAACTTTTACTAAACATCACTTTGAAAATAATCACTTGATAAAACACATGTGGCTAGGACACTGTCACTACTGGATAAAAGTTGGTTAGTTCACTGTAGACTTGCTTTTATTATTATTGCTCGTACAGATCAACGTGCCAATGAAATTATGATACTCTCATCATGACTAGCCAATTCCGCTTGGGTGCTCCCCAGCCCGTAATTAATCTAGTGCATGCCTACATGGATGATCTCACCGAGGTGCGTGAAAACACAGCTTTCACAAGGGAAGAGAGCCGACAGCCGCTAGGGTGGACTGATGGTTTTTCCCTGAAGACAGGACATGGTGAATTACAAATGAAACCCTTGATGAAAACATTTGAACACGTATGGCTACTTGGCATCACTAACGCAAACTCGTCTGGACTCGGCTGCCAGCAAGTGGGTAGTGTGGTGACGGCCTATACACAGAGCCTGCTAGGATGGAAGTAATTGCACCGTACACAAATTGCAAAATTACACAAAATACATAAAGACCCTTAAAAGATGATGGGGTTTGAGATGAGTATTAACAATAAACACACACACGTGTAAAAACAAGCTTACATGGCGCAGATACCGCTGGATAATGTCCGTAGCGGATCACGTGGTGCAGATGAAATTTGCAATGTTTCTTCTTGAAAACTACCAATTAAATTCAAAAAATATTATTCTGAGAGAGAAAATTTTCCTCTTTACGATTTAAGTGTTTGCATTGCAGATGTGTAGCATGCCTGATGGTGGTAAAATCTAACATTAACATGACCACATCAAGTACAAAAAGCATCAAGTACATGAAAAATACATTGAACCCTGAATGAAATATACATAGAACCTTGAAATAAATTGTAGCACACATGATTTTACTCAAACTCTCAAACGGCATTGATGGTGCAGATATAGACTTAGCATAGGTTAGCCACGTGGTTGTATATGATGTTGCTGTAAAATATTCAAACATGAAAAATTCCCTCAAATACATATATGAAAACAAATCCCTTAAAATTGCAAGCAGCAATAATACAGAAATTACAATGAAACGCCTTTAGCAGAAGCGGATGGCGCCTGACTCAAGTTTCGCTGGTCGCATAACCTCTCCGACATATTTCTCCTTATCCTCAATAAAGTTGAAAATGCCACAAGGGCGAAATTAATTAGTTAAGTGGAAGCATAATGCTGGGGAAACGTCCAGCAAAATGTATGCAAGCAAATGTTAACTGGTGTACTAAAAGTGCTGTTGAAATCTACATCAGTGGACAAAAAGTTGTAGTGGCTACAGGACAGTGTCTTACCTTGCCAGCTCTCCTCGACAGACTGTCCAGAAGCAAGCGTCGCATGGACCTACCATGGCTGCCTACGGGATTCACATACGCGGAAGTGTTATACACGCAGAATAAAATATTTTGTTATTGAAAATAAAATGGCACAAATAATTTAAATATTGTTTTGCATTTTTATAATTTTCTTGTGAATTTTCCATAGTAATTCAGTTCTCTTTATTACGGCGTTCACACACCGGAATATCAGTGTTCTAAATCTCTGTGCCGTGGGCATTTTGAAATTCATAACCAAAAATTTTCACAACAACAAACTCTTTAAAACATTTTAAGACATATCAAACCCTGAAAATAAAAATACAAGACACATTTTACATCAATTAATAATATTTATGAGAAAGTTAAAAAATATTGGCATCTCTGCGCATGTGCATGTACATACGACACGTGCCTAGTGAGCGCTGTCATGGGCTGTTGCGCCATTGGCTGTTAGCCGACGTCCTAACCTTAATACTCCCAGCCACACTCTCAAATGTTCACTATGTTGTGGTAATGGCTAAATTCTAACCACATAACTAATTACCATTGCTGCTTGCAAACAATTATGGTGGAAGTCAACTGACTTCAGATATAATGGAGTTCTGAACTAAGCTGCTCAGGTAATGCAAATCCATGCTCTCGGTTAAGTAACTGTTTCACAAACATTGACCTCAAAGGTTGTAACAAAATTAAAGCTAGGTGGCCGTATTCACAGTTCATAAGCAAAGTTGAAAACCACAAATAATTTTAACTAGCATTAAGCATAAGCTGAGGTAACTGTAATACTTAAGGGTGAATACTGTAAGTATTTGAAGAGTACAGAGGAAAAAACTGTCATGGATGTTTGTAATGAACACGGTGCTGAGGTTGGCACCAGTGGTGTGAGACTATGATGGCGGCCAGCTAGAAGTGATCTAAGTACGAGTCTGAGGTAGTAACTGGCTTTCAGCAATAACTATGTGTAACATAGTTACGTATGGGTGTGTGCGATGTCTATATTATAAATACTAATGTAAGTAGTTATGAATGAGTGTGTGCATCTATGATATAAATACTGCATGGTGCTGAAACCTGGGACTCGTTTGTAAATGTTGCAGTTGTAAATGTAAACAATGGCAGAAATCTCCGTTAGTCTGAAACCTCCAAAGCATTTATCCTTGTCAGAAAATGGTATGCTAGTGATGTGGAAATTGTGGATACAGCAATTTGAATGGTAAGCAATTACTACAAACCTGGAAAGTAAAACTCAGGCAGTTCAGGTTGCTACATTTATGACTTTATGACTGCAATAGGACCCAATGCGGCTTTTTTTTCAACATGTTTTCACGCTCAGAGGCAGAAAACAAAAACCTTAGTGTGATCAAAACAAAGTTTGATGCTTATTTTGGACTGAATACGAATATTACGTACGAAAGATACTTGTTTAACAAGATTACTCAAGCAGGTCAGACGTTCGACAACTTCCTAATCTCAGTCATCAACCAAGGAAAGAAATGCGAGTTTGGAGAACTGTATGATAGTTTGCTGCGTGATAAGATAGTGGTAGGGGTTTGTAGTGACATGGTTCGTGAAAAGCTTCTAGCTGAAGATGACCTAACGTTTGAAAAGACAGTAAAAATATGTAGAGCGAGTGAAATTACCAAACTACAGGTGTCTGCAATGAGGGTGACACTTTACCTAGCGTGCATGCTATGTACAATAGCCACAAGAAAATATTGTCAGTCACAAGGCCCAGAATTCAAAACGAGAAGCAAGTGTCCCAAGTGTGGTTACAACCATCCACAGAGAATGTGTCCTGCAGTCGGAAAGGAATGTAAAAGTATGTCGGTCCAAACAAGTACTTACTGTTAACAGTGGGCAACAGGGCCGAACACCAGAGCCCAGTAGTTCAGAAACCTTCTTTGCATCATCCATTGATATCCATCATAAGGAGTTGGACTGGATTTAAAAACTCACCCTTCTGAATGGTAATTAGGTTTCCTTTAAACTGGACACAGGGGCTCAGTGCTATGTCTTGAGTAGCTTAATCGCTCAGAGAGCTCTGATAACAATCAGACCCTCAAAAATAAAGGCGTTGGTGTCATTTAGGAAACATAGTTTTCCAGTACTGGGCGAAGTGGAGGTAAAAGTTGACGTGTGTCCGATTAGACTGACTGGACCCAGGAGTTACAAATTTTTACTAGCTAGACCCAAAGTGACTTGGGTAGCGGGGATGAGGAAAAGAGTGTTGGGTAGTTCTGGTACACACTCACCTCTAGTTAGGTAGTTCAGAAAAGTTAAGTCTTAAGTTGAGTTAATGCCTGCATGAATAAAGTCATGCTTCTTTCGTCCAGAAGACCAAGTTGTTACAACCTAGACAAACTTCCACTCCAGTTAAGAAGCAGATAACAGGGTGATACTTGTAGCTTGTAGGAACACACGGTGGAAACTTAATATTACCGGTGCAGGCGCGACTGCTTGACGTCTGAGTTCGGTGGCACGAACTGTTCTGCCTGTGTATCCTGCGTAGGATAGGGTGATACTATCCTCGGCCAGGCGGCAGGGTGAGCCAGGTGTTGCTCTCTACGTCTCATACCACTCCTCCTCTCATGAGGCATAGGGTAACAGCTCTATAAATCACGCAGTGCACTGAAACAGAAATACTAACAGTGTACCCCAATAATGATGAGTCGGCCAGCTCAATAATAATCCCCACTGATCTCCCACCATAGGCGGACTGATCAGAGATGTTGAGCCGGAGTCATGCCAAGCCTCTACTGGTTGTGCGTCCACCCAGAATACCTGGCAGCATTGCAGGTCACCGTCACCACGCACTTATAGTGTGAGTGCTGTGAAGCAACCCGAGTGTGTCGTGTCTTCTGATTTGAAGGTATTACTAGTGGTTGGGGCATTACTGTTTCTTCCCCACGAGCAATAATAGTGCTGTGTGTTTGATAGGCACAAACAGGTAACCTTCTAATGGGCATGTCTTAGTTCAGTTTAATAACTTCCCCGGATTCCGTTGGCAGTGCACAGCGTAATCTACCTCCAACTGTGAATACTGATATATACCCTGGAAATAAAAGTAGCAAAGTAGAAAGCAACGTGTGTTTATTGAAAGTTCAATATACATGTGATCTGTGCTACCTCCTACCAAGTCAAGGATCGCTGAAGGTAACTGCGTAGTTCCAGGTGTAGTAGACCTGGTTCTAAATAAATGGGAAAATCTAATTTTAGACGAAAATAAGAGGAGAAAAATAAAGTTAAAAGAAGAAAATTCGTGTTTGTATGTTGCTGGGTTGACTGGTCGTCGGCATACGTAATTGGTTGCAGTGAAGGCATACTTGTAGGCTTCGAACTTCTAGATCTCCCGAGCACTAAGGGTGCTGTGGGCGGTGCAAGAGATGCAAAAGAATGACTCCAGAGCTCGGCTGTGGCCGGACTTATATAGTGGTAGCTTGGCTGGACTTATATAGTGGTAGCTTGTAGAGTGCCAGCGCAGGGAGCGGGAGAGGCGTAACGTCCTCCGACCCTGTGTGGTGGCAGAATTATCTCGTCAGCGGTTCTGGTTTCATGCCTCTTCGGGTCTGCTCGGCCGTGGCAGAGGTCTGGGCAGCTTGTTGGAGTCGGGCTCAGGGAGGGGAGGGCGGTGTGCCTGCCGAGATGTGTGCCTTCCGGGTGAGAAAGAAAAACACAGAAGTTCCCATTGCCTGTAGAGGTAGGCAATGTGTTGCTCATGTCTGTAGAGATGGAAGCAGTACTCCTATGCAATGAGTCTGAGTCGTATTATAATAGGTGTAGAAGCGTCACACATCATCTTGATTGTTGAGAAGGGACACCAGTGCATCCTGGGGCAGGAAACGTGTGAAAACCTGGGTTTCATAAAGCGGATAGAAACAGCCATTTTTAATGGTCAAGTGTTTGATGGCATTGGATGCCTGAAGGGTATTGCATATGACATTCACTTAATTGATCGACCCAACCTCCATATCTACCCGCCTAGGGTAGTGCGATACTCCATTCAAGACAAGGTTAAATAGGAGTTAGACAGTATGGTGCAAAATTACATGATTGAACCAATTACTGAACCCACACCAGCGGTATTACCCATGGTGGTGGTGCATAAATATCGGAAAGTTAGGATCTGCATAGACCAATCTGACATAAATAAAAATCTTAAGAGGAGGCATTACCCACTACAAACATCCATGACAAAAGGATGATTGTCCATTTTTACAGAAAATGAGGTTATGGTATCATCTGATCGAGAATTGTCAGCACTGTTGGCATGCCAAAGCATAATGGTTAAAGGATATGAGTGTCCAAAATACCACTTCCAGGAGAGGAATTTATATTTTTGATTGCATTTTACTCAAAACTAGAAATATGGACATTAATCTTTTTGCCCCTGTACCCTTCTTTTAAATTCAGAGGTACTTGACCTACTTGATGGAATGGCACATGATTATGCCTGAATGCTGATTACTACAATAAAAACCACAAACACAGATTTATATTCCACACCTAGAACACAAATAACTATCTAAGCCAAATAATTTACTGTGCAAGTACATTACCTACATAAGCTTAGCACTAACGGTGCAGTGTGGCAAAGGCTAGTAATAGCCCTGCTGCAGTCATCCTCTATGCAACGTTGAAAAATCACAAGTGTGACAACTTGCACCGTACAGTCCAATCTAGTTCAGTCGGTCAATACATAAAACTCATACGCCATGTTGAAAAAATAAAAAATAATGTATTTCCGCTTTGGAAAATATACTCAGTTTTATTTGAGACTTCCATTCACTTCCATTTACTCTCACACTCGCACCGTCAGACAATCGCGAGGTATGTCTGTCTTACAACGTGGTTGGTCTGCAATTGTTAACTCGGACAAAAGCCCTCTACTACGCGATATGTGCTGTCTATCCCCTCTCCTACCTGAAAATCTAAAAATAGACATTCCATGGGCTCAAATCCCTTCCAAACGCAGTGTTTACTCCCACTCCTTTCAAATATGGAAACCCTTTACACAAACTCCTATGAAACCTTTGTGAGTCACAGAGAAGGGTTTAGAACAAACAAAGTTGAAAAAAAACTCTTATCTCAAACTTACAAAACCTGGCTAAGACACTTTGAAGTCAAAAACTGCTAACACACTACTGATAATGATTCTAAATACAACTATGAATTAAAACTGATACGCCGTTCCCGCACCACGTGGCACCAAGGAAAAATTTAGAATATTACACTCACTAACAAAATAAACAGGGAATTTAACCGAAATCAGATTTAAATTTAATTATCAAACCATTAAATAGACATAACCTGCAATGCTACAATGGGTAATTAATGGGCATGCATCTTCTGTTGGAGTCACTTATACAAGTACACAAGACTCTTCAAAGTTATGTGTTAGAGCCCTTTTGGTAAAGTCTTTTATCATGATTGGCTCGATGAAATGGTGGTTGACCAATAAAAATTGGTTGGAATGAAGGAGGAACACAAGGAGTTATTGGAAGAGGCAAACTGCTGCGTTAACCTTGCTGCATTCATTTCCCCAGCATTTTGTTACTGGAGACTCTTCTGCATGTAGTTAGTCATGCCCTCAAAAGTTACCTCTTGAGGGCATGAAGACAGGATGGCCACTTGTGCAATGGAAGTCTCACAGTCAGGGTGCATGTCTAGCATGCCATGCTGGTGTTGGAGTCAAGGAGGGTAGCTACCGCATTTGGGGTGCGACTTGTCTCCAGTGGAGGGCATGTCATAGCTGCATAGTGATAGCGTTATGAACTGGCTAAGGGAAGAGGGACCCGCCACATGTCAAAACATCACTAAAAGTCAATTCCATACCAAGTACTGTAATTAAACAGTTGAAACAAAGACTTTTTACTACCACACATGTTAATCTTACACACACGTAATTGGTAATTTTTGTGTGTAGCATTTACTTATCTTGTGATTTCAAAGAAACATGGCCACTTTAGTTGAGATTTGGCAATTTCATGCTTTATAAAATGTTGGTGCCCCTAAGTATTTATATTAGACCATCGATTGTACAAAGCATTGTTGTTCCCAAGAATAACTTACTCAAATTGAGAAAGACTCAATTTTAACTCCCCATACTGGCAGTAACCCAAGAATCATAGTTAATTAATTATTTTTATCATGTGAAGTGCAAAAATAATGTGTTTTACAAATGAAATGTTTATTTTATTCCATAGGCAGACCTTTTCCAAATTAAATGACACCCCACAAAAGTACATACAACTCCCCTTGTTACCAAAAGTTAACTTAAACACTGTCTTTTCTGTTTCATAACTTAGAAACACATAGCGGTAGCAGTAGAACCAGGCACACATTGTAGAAACATTAATTTCTGAAACATAGAGCAGCACCAAAATGGCAAACCCTTGTGTACAGGAGTAGTTGAATGGCAAACCCTTGTGTACAGGAGTAGTTGAATGGCAAACCCTTGTGTACAGGAGTAGTTGAATGGGAAAACTTGTAAAACAACACACAGGAACTGCATAAATGATTTAAATTTTTCTAACAAGTGTACCATGACATTAGTTTCAATGATTTGCCAAAATCGAGCTCAGCATTTACAAAAGGTTAATGAAATTTGTAGTTTTACTAAAAATAAAGCAAACACACTAGACAATAATCTGAAACCATAAATAAAGTTGTAAGCAAAACGAGCACACTATTTTCACTGGACAAAGGAAGGTTGCTGTTGGGGGTGAAAAGCATTATGTGTAATTCACGTTCTTATTGGCTCCTCCTGTTGCTGTGCAGACGTGATTGGAGCATAGGAAAGTTGTGTTGCGTAGAGGAGGCGAGAGGTGTTGGTAAATATCAAAGCATCCCTTTATAAAACCATGTATCTCACAAAGCCTACCATATGAGAGAAAGGTGGTACCGCCTTGGTGCCCATTCTTCATGCCAGCTGAAATTGTCAATAACAATTTGTGAATTTTTGGTATACAAGATTTGATTGCTGTTGGGCAGAAAATTGTATTTTTAAATGATTTACCTTGTTATTTTTTTAAATTGTTTTGCAATTTTTTAGGAATTTTTTATGGTCCCTGAGAATAAGTTCGTAAAAGTGATGCATTCAGAAAATCTGAGTTCGTAAAATTGGCTGCTTTGAAACTAAAGTATTGTGTCACCTGTAATGAAAACATTTTAGTGGGTTGTTTACAGGAGTTTTGCTGCAAATGTAGTTCGTTAAGAAAGACATTTCTGTACTAGTATGTAAATGCTTGGTGATGACTGATGACATGTGATGTGATATAGGCAACAGCATTCCCACAAGGTCAGCTAAAGACACCTGCATGCTCAGTGCTGTGAACAACATGATGTACATGGCTGAAATTGAAATGCAAGATTCTACTATACATATAGGTACAGTTCTAAGACAATTAAATAAACATAGTATATTTGCAAATCCTGTGCCAGGAAAAAAAACACAATGAGAAATCACTTCTATTTTAAAAAAACACCATGTACCAGTGAGATCTCTGTAATCACCTGTTTTGTTACATCACCATGCACTGTCTTGTTAGGTTCAATAAGTGGTGTTTATGTAGCTGAAGTACTGGGCAGATTTGGGGTGCATTTTGGTTCTGTATTTATCAGATCATGAGACAATTTTTTTTTTAAATATTTACTTCCGAAAATTGTGGACTGTCTTGTTTTTCAAAAGTAAAGCTTTTAGTTAAATATTTTTTCTTGGGTAGTAGCAAGTGGTGATCCATTTTTTGATCAGACATATTGTTATCAGTGGGACCAGGTTCTGTCCAGTGAGTGTTCCAGTGTGATTTGGATGGGTGTCAGATGGGGTATGTGGAAGTACAACCCAATGTACACAAGACTCCTCAGATGAGCTAAATCTGTGCTACAAGTGACAGAGGAGAAGGGTTATTATTAATCTTCTCGCTGGCCATAGCAACATCCTCTGTTGTCTCTGCCATGGAGATGCTGAATTTACAATGCGATAAAACCATTACGACCATGGAAGACTTTAGTGGACCAATTACTATAAATGCCGTAACAAAAACCAGCCGGGCCTATCATAAAGCAGCCCAAATTCTGTCCTCCAATGATTCACCATGTGTGTTGACAGTACAGTACATCCAAACCCTTGCACAAATCAAGAACCTACTGCCACCTGCTTGTGGCCAAATAAAGGAAGCAGGAGCTTTAGGCTCCCTCCTCTCTCCCAGTTTTGATTCAAACAATTGGCCACCCTGTTTCCTAGTCACACCTTTGTGGTGCAGTCAAGCACAATCTTGACTACTCATGCACATCATCATCAGCAGGCAAGCTCACAAATATGGTCTGTCAGAATGCAGAGAGAGTGGCACTTGGAGAGGTTCGATGACTCTGCATAGAAGGAGGTACATGTGACGCATGCCGCTTATGCCAAATACCATAAACAATTATGACTCATCTCACTGCAACCCTAGTGTACACTTTTACACTAGTGAGATTTAAACCCCGTGCCATTTTGTACACGGAAGTACCGGTCTGCCACAATCCTGGAGGGTGGCCGGACACGTGGATACGAGGGGTTGCGAAAGACAGCGGTGCATCACCCCCCCTCCCCCACGCTGAGAGCCTACAAGACATCAGCCACCTCGGGCCATGCACGAGCGCCACCAAGGATACGCGAAGGCCGAGAGATGACCAGAGTGTGCTACCCCCACTCCGGCCTCACATCTGAGAGATGTCACACGCCCTCCCCCGCAGCCACCGTGACACACGCTACATCGCTATATAAGGTCGTGTGCAGCGGTCCTCACAAGTTGTTCCTGCAGGTTTCTCCGAGCACCTGGGTGCTGTAGTCTAGACTACTACGAGCCTTTTAACAGTCCTTCCAGAGGCTGTCACCAATGACTTAACAGTCTTCAGCAGTCACCAGAGGCTGCCACCATTGACGTCGCAGTTAGAGCTCTGCAGTCCCACTACTGGATGCTCCAACGACTGCAATAGGTACCAGAAGCTTTCCGTACATAATACATTCCACACGTAATTCTTTCTTTGTCTCCTACAGACACCCCCTATACAGAATTAGGTTTGTATTTAAGTAATCTTCGACAGTTTTCACGTAACTTTCTCACTTAGCTTAGGACCACGTCACCTACACCTGGATTTCGTAGGATTTCTTCCAACTACCAGTCTGCCTGGCAAGAGAGCACGTGCCACCGTGTTTAATAAGTCTTCAATAAACACGGC
Organism: Dryococelus australis; assembly: GCA_029891345.1. Lineage (NCBI taxonomy): Eukaryota > Metazoa > Arthropoda > Insecta > Phasmatodea > Phasmatidae > Dryococelus > Dryococelus australis. Next base: position 3,268,197 of record CM056995.1, read on the forward strand.
TTTGTTTCTCTTACCCTCGAGTCTCATTCATACGGTAATCTCCACAACCACTAGCAACATTTCTCAATCAGGGAGAGATTGCACATTTGAGTTGTATACCTACCGGAGCACCTGGGTGCTGGCGGGAGAATTTGCTTAGGTGCTATGGCATGGCCTTGGTTGGGATCGTACACCCAGTGATAGTCTTGGCAACCCATGTGGCTCCAATGCTTCTGATCAGCCCGCAACAGTGGGGGATCTTCTGAAGCACCGAAGTTTGCGTTGGCAAGACTGTTGCCAGGCAACACTAAGTTAGAACTATCTACATCCGTGGTGCTTGTTCCGAGTTTTCCGTAACTACACCCACTCTATGCCATTCAAGGTGAAATATGGCGCCAGGAGAGAGGAGCAAAGAGTTGCGCGCCTTGCTGCCAGACAACTGGCTGGTCTAACCCCATTTACAGCTAGCCGACAAGCCAAATGAGATCGTGCCACCTTTTTGGTTCACTGGCACCACCTACCACGAGTGCCGTTAACCCAGCTATTTTCCTGTCAACTAAACGCACACGCACAACTGACCTAAGTGCAACCAAAGCCACACGACCGTGATCCAGCCTTAACTACCCGGACACGCATCACATGATTAATATTTTACTTTATAACAATCTACTTAGTAAAATTGTAAGTATTAAGAAATTGCTTTACACACTGGCTGATAATGAAAATTGCACACCATGAAAATACCATATGACAACCACAAGACAATGTAACTAACAAGATTACATGCTGAACCATTACAGTACAGAGTATTGCATTACAGTACAGTACTTGGACCTTGTTTGGTACATTTACATCTGACCGCCCACCTGGCAGTGGCACAGCAAGCACTGATCAACAAGTGGTCACATTGAAGTATTGCAAAAAAACACCAGATGTTACCAAATAACTGTGCCAAATGAAGAATGCCAGGAAAAAGCCAAGACAATACTTTACGCAATTTACGGACTTAGAGGCCCCATAATTAGGCTTAAAACTGCAGGGTGGCCATATTACTGTATCGTAAAACATGTGGATCATTTGGACTATACCATCCTATGCTGTTGGGAGTAGTGAGGGCTCATGTGTATCTATGAACCATTTCCCAACATCTTGTGGAGGCAAATTTGCAATCCCAGTACTCATTATATGTGCTGCCATTAACTCTGCAATAGCAGCAGGTCCGTTTGCAGTAGTGCCAGCCCCCAGCAGTGTAAAGCGCCACATACTGATGATGTGTGGTGTTTAGTGATGAGTGCAACTATATTATAGCGACTGATAATCAGTGTACCCGGGTGTGCAGGGTTCTTGGTTAACATCACAATCCCAACTTTGCTATTGAGCAGCACACTTCCCCTATGGCGGCACACATCATGGTTTGGGAAGCCATAGCCTATGAACCATTCCACTCTCGTTGTGTTACGTGTAACGTTGACAGTCCAGTAGAATATGGATGAGATCCTACACCCCCATTTACTCTTGTTTCTGGCAAGGATTCCAGCTGCAATATTCCAGCAGGATAACACCAGATCGTACATGGCACGGTCACCTAGGACTGTCTCCAGAATGTCCAAACACTATATTGACCTGACCACTCTCCTCACATATCACCAATCGAGCATATGTGGGACCAATTGGAAAACCTGATGCTGCTGTGCCACAGTATCTGGGATTTGGAATATACTGTCCAACAGTTGTGGACCCGTCTGCTTCAGAATAACATCCAGCATCTGCTGAACTCCATGTCAAACCACGTTGCTGTGTGTGTCACAGTGCGAAATGGTACATTGCACTATTGAAGATGATTTGATGGCATACCACAGGTTCATACCTACTTGTCATGCTGTTCCATTTTTGTGATAACGTGTATTACTCTGACACGTGACATTGAGTGACTGGTGGCACCATCACAGTCTGCAAGGTTTTTACGTATTGGTCAGAGATACAAATGATATTAACTTGCTGACCTTACTGACTGCTGACCAGGTCCCGACCAGCATACAAGATAGGGTTCGTGGCTTGACGACACTGCACAAAGTCAGACGTGGGTTTTGCTGTCCAGTGGACTGGGTGGCACGCAGCCACAGGTATACCTGTACTGGAGTTGGCCTGGGGTTGCTGCTGGAGCTGGCTGGAACTGTTGCAGCTGTGGTGCTGCATCTGGCAGTGCTGAGGTGAGTCCGTGGAGGGCTGCTGGTCCTGCAGCGGGTTCCGATAGGGATTAGCAATGCCTAGTGGAATGTGCCATTCCTGACAGAAGTTGATGATGGTCGGGTGTGGATGTCCGTTGGTCTTGCTCTGGGGCTGAAATAAGGAGATAAGGACTGAGAGGGAGCTTGTATGGGTGTACGGCATTAACAGGTAGGTACAACAGTCTGTCTTGCCAGAGGGAAGTAGGCAACGATGGTCCCTAGCTAGGTGTAGAACCAAAGTCTAGGCCAAGCTAACCCAGAGCTGTACCCGTTTACACTAGGCACGGTAGTTTGAGCGGTGGATTTTTCTTTAGCACTCACTCTGGTGACAGTATGATGTACATGCACCTGTTTAAGGGGGCTCGCAGTCCTACACTAGGTTCGGTAATTGGTTTGTCAAAGACGCAGTCTCCTGGTTTACCCTGGTGGGTTGATGTCTTCAGAGGATAAAATCAGTTACCTAAGAATTAGTAAGGGCGAGACAATCTTGGCTGACGTGTCAATGGGTGTCTCTGCAACTAGTTGACTCTAGTATCAAGTAGATTCAAGGTTTAAACCCCACCTAGGGTGGCGTGATGATACATACAGATAAGGAAAAGTCGTGGTTATACATTTGTGAAACAAGCATCACACATCAATTTCCCCCTCCCCCCTCCATTGTGACACAGACTCATCTGGGCGAAACATTTTTTTCGGGTGGGAGTGATATAGTACTGTCACTCGCAAGAAGTTGGGTTGGCTTCTGTATCGCTCCTCTTCTGTGTGCTCTGGGTTCTGGCACACGGCATGTCACATTCTCTTTCTGCATGGCGTAGCGCTGTCTTTCTCTAGTGCTGTCGGGCTGGCTGACTGGGCGAGCAGCTGCTAATGGGTTTTACCCCTCTTGGAGTGATATCTGTCACGCTGTAGTGCCCTGGTGTCAGGTGAATGCACTTGCCCTTCTTTTCTTACGTTACAGCGTACCACTCGCACGAGTTGGTTGATGGCTGTGTTTATAGATTTTAAAATGGAAGATACTAATTACAAGTGGTACGAAAAAAAACACGAACACTATGTATTACATATAAACAATTCTTACTCGTGAGAGGTTTGTAACTTCTGCTATCTTTACCTGCCGTGGCGCTGAAGGAGTGGTAAATTGGCTCTGCTCTGTATCCTCCTACGGGTCGCATGGCAGGTAGATTTACACGTGACATTATTCTTATGGCCAGTTGCACCATCGTGGTTCGAAACTCTATTCAAGATTGGATCTAAGATCGACACAGAAAACTGTTGCACCATTCGAGATAAGAGCTTGGCTGGATATTGAGATGCACTTCTAACTGTGTTCTAGCGCATTAATGCCAGTAACGGACCAAAATCCCGTAGTATCGATTAGTCAAAAGAGTACATTTCACTTTGTGGAGTCGGCTTGAAGTATCTATTGCTGGTTGATGGGAGATGCAATTTTCGATATACATAACTTAAACATTTATGTGAAAGTAAGCTAGTGCACGATTAATGTTTAATTAACTCCACAAATGTTTTAACGATTTTACCGAGATCTAACATGGTGTTTTTTAATATGGGTTTGGTTAAAACAATTTGTTACACACCAGCAAGTTGCCTTTGTTTTTCGTTCGGAATGTGTGTTTTTAATTGTGTGTTGTGCTCACTCGTAGCCAAGACGTTGACGAACTCCAAACATTGCAAATTTGCTATGTGAAAATATAATTAATTTACTTAGCTACTTTTCATTTTGTTATCGATAGAGGAATCAGCTTTATATCATACAGATTCGGAATGTTGCATTCATAACCTGCCCGATGCTACTTGGCTACGAATGCAGTTGCACTACGCGATTCGAAGCATGTGTGTTCACAGATGTTAAAACTTCCAGTGAAAGCTAATTTGAGTAAATTTGTGTTAATGTACACATGTTTTACTACCAAATATGGAACAATAAATGTGAATGTTCCTTTGTAGACGTCAAAACTATAAACAAAATAGCAAACTGAAAAAATCAAGGCAATGTTTTTTTAACAAATTTAAATTAACATGTTTGTTTTATCATGTCGTAATTCCAAATATTATTATTATTATTTACAAATATAAGGGATTTTCCTATTAAAATGGAAGTAAGTATTTCAAAGAAGTGCTCGAAACCCAGAGGATTAATTCATAGTGCAACAACTAATTGTATAAAAATATAAAACAATAGGCTACGACTTTTCTAGCCCAAATCTAATTTTTAGCACATACAGTCACTACTTTTTTTTTTTTTTTTTTTTTTTTTTTTTTAAATGGAATAAGCCATAATATAATATTATTCACTAGGTCTAGCAACCCACAAACTTCTTTGCCTAACCTAAAATATTTTTCCCTAATTCCCACAGGATATTTGTTAACCGCCCAAATTTTTCCTGATGGCAAAATGCCATTCCCGCACCCCACTAGACCACCTATGACATTGCTGCAGTTTGTCCTGAATGTTGTTTTTATCTGAATGCATGCAAAATAAATTAGTGTTATTATTTTGTCATCACTGTCGACAATTAAGGCCATTTCCGAATTTAGATATGTACATACTGGTGTACTTGCTTCCTTGCATACTTTAGTTATCGTTGACATCAAAGTTGATGATTTAGAACAGGCAGTCTTGTTGGCTTCAGCAAAATCTATTAGTCAGATGATCACTTTTAATGAATATGTATTCCTACAAATAACTTGATAATTTTCAAAAGTTATAGGGTTTAATAAATGATTAAATAATAATTCGGACATCACTTGTAATGTCTCTTCCGGGGGCAGTATGCACAAATATGCTCTTCAGGTGAATTTGGACAAAGTTCAAAATTGTGACAAAATTATTGCAGCTCGTGTTCCTCTCCTAATAAGGTAATTATGTGCCAAAAATTTACTTTGTCGCTTACTACAAAATGTTAGGCCTATTGAGTATTTTTTTGTCATTTTGTATGTTTTGTCTTGTTTGTTTAATACAAACCTTGTTATTACAAAGTGCTGAATTTTTTGGTCCCCTTAGGTTTGTATTAATGAGAGTTGGCTGTAAATTTTTATAATTTTTCATAATTGTAATTTTTTTAATTTTTATTATTGAAGTTTGGGATTTTTAACTTTAGATGTACTAATGGCAATAAGAAATTTTTAATGATAAATTTTAGCTAATTTTTGTATTTTGTATTTAAATATGTATTTATTTTAATTTTATTTATAGCCTCACTCTTGTATGTGTTTACGGGATTTTTATTATTTGTTTCTCCATTTTGAGACCACTTAATCTATGACTTTTGTACGTTAGGCCATTGGGGGGGTTTTAAGTTGGAAGACTTCTTATTTGCTGGCAAGTTTAAACCTTGCATCAGAATTGACTAGCACTTAATCTACCTAGCCTACAGTACCAGTCAGTTGAGTTAGCAAATCACCAGGCACGGACACCAAGACGATTTCTTGTTTTTAATACATAAGTGGCCCATATATGTGCCCAGGCCGATGTAACACAGGTAAATAACTGTGTCACATCAGCCAATACCAGAAACCTGAGGAAGAGACAGAAATTTTTATTTGATGCAAGGTGCTGCTACTCTGTGTACAGCCAGGTCTATCCGAAGAAGAGAGTGTAGAAATTATATCATTGCAGTAGCTTCCAGAAATTAATCTCTTTCCAAGCAACTCACCTGCATGGAAATGGGGAATTAGTTGCACATGTGCAGGTCTGGGAACAAGACATAGTCTAGGAGAAACGAGCTGTTCCCCCTATTAGAACCACTTCAGCTGCACCACCCTCATGTCCCAAAGAAAGAGGAGAGAAAGGGCAAGATGCCGCACCCCCCTTCTCCCAGGAAGTCACAGCATGCCTATTGTTGGTACTGCTCTGACTGGCATTTCCACTGCGATAGCCCGGTGCTCCGAGGCAAGTATAGAGAAAAAGACGGACAAGCCGGCGGCATGAAGATTAGGGATCCAGACCATGCAAAACAATAGTCAGTGTGTTTGCACAGGAATAGGTGTGAAATGCAGTAGCCAAGGCCCATGAGCCCAGTGAAGTAAGCAGCGCAACAGCATTTCTGTGTTACAGGAGAAATGAGGAATCACCTTGCATCACAATAAAAATAGATGGCTGCAAAATTCTGGCTGTGCTAGACACTGCGGCTAACACAAATTTTATTCACCAGTTTGTCGTACCAATCAACGAGACTTAGGAAAACTACACAAACTGTGAATATGGCCCAGGAAGGAACACAACTAGGAATATAAAATGCAATATTACTTATAATACAAGTCAGGAGAAGCAATCTACAACAAGTTGTATGTAGCCCACAGACCAAGATAGACAATGACAACAAGGTGTATGTAGCCTGCAGACTAAGAGAGACAATGACAAGTTATATGTAGCCCGTGGACTAAGAGAGACAATGACAAGTTGTATGTAGCCTGCAGACTAAGAGAGACAGTGACAACAAGTTATATGTAGCCCGCAGACTAAGAGACTATGACAACAAGTTATCAATGACAACCCTAGTTGTCTAAGCAGCAAGCAATCATTGACTGCCAGCAGGGTAAAGTTTATTTAGGGAATGAGAAGTGGAGATTGGTCACCTGGGAAGAGCTGGAAATAATTGAAATGAGACAGGGTTTAATGGGTGAAGAAGTGAATCACCAATTAGACAGGCCTGCAGTAGCGCACTTGGTAGTCATTTTGAACGACCACTACAAGTTGTTCTAGCTTCAGGGAACTCTATAGCAAACCAGCAGCAACACTTAGCCATCCTCACGTAATACACAACAAACCAGGCAACTTGTCATAGAAAAACCATTTGACATTGTGAAGCAGCTAGAAATAACTGTCGCCTACCGATTCAGCCCATAATGCCAGGGTGTATTAGTACCAAAGAAGGATTGAACATTGTAGTTTTGCGTGAACTATCATGACCTCAATCAAATTACACAACTAATAGCCACACCCATCATCAATGTGTGTTACACACTAAAGGCTCTGGGCAAAGCCAAAATTTTAGTGAGCTCGATATGCATTGTGGGTTCTTGCAAATCCCCATGCAAGAGGAATCTAGGAAGCACACAGCATTGACCGCCCCGGATGGGGACATCTATCAATTTAATGTAATACTGTTTGGGCTGAAAAATGCCCCTTCCACTTTTTAGTGACTTTTGTTAGCAGCTATCTTTATGGAATACATTGGCGATTTCTGCCATGCATATCTGGACGAGGTGATCATTTTCTCAACCTCCTGGGAAGAACACACGGGGCCACTGCATCTGGTACTTGAAAGATATTTGACCTTCATGGCTTGAAATGCAGACTAGACAAATGCCACTTTGTCATGCGCGAGGTCGAATTCCTAAGGCAGCTACGCCAGAGAGAAACTACTCCCCCCCCAAGACAGAGAAATTTGAGCTATTAGCAAAGCTGGGGTCACCCTTCCCCTTCTTTACACTCCCCTGTAATCTGAAGCAGTTATGCCAGTTCTTGGGCATATGCAACTGGGTCAGATATTGTGTTCCAAATGGATGTTTGATTAGTGGTTCCAAGCGGTGCAGTATCGTGGTGCTTGTAAAAGAGAGAAGTGTAGGTTATTGATTAACGAACAACTTTCATTTTCTTTGTATGCAAATCAATATATGCAGTGGATGCCGTGAGGGTCAGGGGTACGTGGGGATGTCACACTCTTTATCCCCACTCTGCGACAGCTGTGTGAACTGACTGCACACAAGAGGGGATGAAGGAGTGTCGGGTGCAACTGGTGATCGGACGGGTTGTATCTAAGCCTGCTTAGGGGTAGACAAATCCTTGTTCAAGATATCTCGTGTCTTTAGGGGTCCAGGTGAGATGTAAGAGTGGTGATGATGGTTTTAGGTCAGACGGTATGCATCAAAGTATACAGGTTGTGATTGCTCTTGCAGTTATGAACTGTGCACTTACTCCAATGATATATTTCTGGCTGTTACAACTTAGAGAATAAAGAAGGCATTTAGTACATTAAATTTAAATATGGGAAGCTATTATTTATATTATGTCATATTTTAAATTTAAATGCTGTATCAAAATTTTAAGTTAAAAAAAAAGTAATTACAAAATGTAAGGGTAAATCTTCAAGTGTGAACTGTAATAATTTTTCAGTCTTTTTTTTTAATCATAAGATATAGGAAATATATTTATGATTGCCAAGATTCTTCTTATAACCAACATATCGTAATGGAGTGTAATTTCTGCACGTCTTATGCTAACGTAGTGAAGATGTTTTTCTACCACTTCCAGAAGAGTCACAATCAGAGCTGGCTCCTGGCGGCCGCATTGCCACCAAGTTGCTGTCCTTTGCACGGCAGGTCGCTATTGGAATGGTGAGTAGCCTATACATGGCTCCAGTGTCTCACTTTCAAATTGTTGTCATTGTGCTACCATACAGTCTAACATGCCAGTGTTGCCAATAAATATGCTAATGTTAACATACTTGTAAATAAATATTGTGATTTTAAAAATGTCATTGAGTGCATGGATATTTCAATGTAAAATACTGTACAGTAGTTACATTCTTTTTCGTACAGTAGTACCTGGATTTTACATTTCTCTCGATTATGTATTAATCATAAATACAATGTTTTATTCAGGTTTATACTATTTTGCCCATATTTACAATGTATTTCATTCTTGCCAGTCACACATCAATTCAATGTGTCCGCCCGCCTCCACATCCATTCTTCACCTTGCTCGCACATCTTTTTATGTCTAAAAAACTGACCTAAACCGGAAACAAGTGTGCGTTGGCAGCTTAAAACTTAAACGAGTGCTGTATCTATACTGTCCATTGATCTACATTAACATCAACTGCCCAAGCTATAATAGTCTTTAAATCTGGTGATTATTTCCCTTCATTTACACTTTTCCTCTGATTTAGGCCTGCACCATTTTATTTTTGTCTCCAGAAAAGTGTAAAATAGGGTTTTTTACTGTAATATCTTATAATATCTTTGAAAGGGTCATTCAGATGATAAAATTGAAAGAGAAATAAACACGGGCAAAAGTACTCTCCAGCTGCTCTTTGCTAATACATGCAGAGATTGTGAAATCATAATTTCATGTACAAGAGGAGTCTTAAAATTATTCTGTTTAGAAGTTCCCATAAGAAGTTTTCCTGCTTCTGCTTAGTAAGTCGAATAATTTTGCACCTTGTCTATATGCACATGTGTAATTTGACCCTTTTAAGAAGTTTTCCTGCTTAATAAGCATTATTTTTTCTTTCCCTTCAAAAACGTCTTAACAGAGTTTTACTCTATCTTTTAATTTACTCAAAATCTTAATTGAAATTAGCTTAAAACAAAAATTTTAACTGAAGAAGGCGAACTGGTACTTACAACAACACACCATGCTTCTTAGATCATTGAATATTTCCTGATAATAATGCTTCAAAACTACTACAGCGCTGGATGGCCAAAGTAGCCCCCAGATTTTACAAGTTATCGTGGTTTCTGAGAATAATTTAAACTAACCAATTCTGACACCTGAAAAACCCAAAAATTCTATTAAAGTGAAATTTTTATCTGTTAAGTCCGTGTTTAATTGTGTCTGGTGTAAAACCAACATATTAATATCAACTTTTAATTTAATCCAAAAGAGAGACATATTAGGAACTAAACATTACCTCAGACAAGTGTTTATTGGAAAACCTCTTTTTGACACACACTGGGTCAGTTTTTCCAACACGGAAATATAAATACAGTAGAACCCTTTTTTTGAACTTCCCTAGGGACTACCTACTGTAAAGTATGTATAATGTTGCAAAATGCAGGCAAATGTGAAAAGAGAATAAGTACTTTATGGTATATGAGCATTGCATGGGACCAAAGACAATACTGTAGGTATAAATACAGCCAAACAGGGTTCTATTGTAGCATATTTCTTTTACTGAACTGTAAACTGTATCATTGCTCCTCCCCCACCAATGGGGGAGGAGCAGAAACATTGCATCCATGATGATTGCAGGAATTCCTGTCTTCCTTCAAGATTGTCCACCGGGACATTGCGGCACGCAACGTGCTTGTGTGTGGCGACACTATTGTAAAGATCTCCGACTTTGGACTGAGCCGTGACGTCTACTTACAGAATGTGTACAGGAAGAAGGGTAACGGGCGCCTGCCCTTCAAATGGATGGCTCCCGAGTCAGTGCTGTACCAAGTCTACACCACTCAGAGTGATGTGTGAGTTCACGTTCGCAGCCATAACCTTCCATTCTTGCATATTGAATGTTTGACTACCTCAAAATTAAGATGACCTCCACTTTTTTTTGGGTGAACAGGGAAAATAATTTTTCCATAAATTATTTGATTCTGAAATTCAGCAATATTACTGAACTTGCCATTCAGTTTATATAGTTAACATGTCAATATAAATTATAGCTATAGCAAATTATCATTTTAACCAAAATGTATTGTGCCGCATGCAGTGTTGAATATTCCATGAACATCCTGTGTTTTCTGAATGTCATAAAATGCTGTGTTTAGTATTTACTCAAATCTAAGTCACACCTAGTTTTTTGTAGGGAAAATGATGGGAAAAAAATATTGTTATAAATATGAGGTCATAGGTTAAACCACCACCTCAGTACGAAATTTGACTTTAGAAGAAAGTTTGAAGTTTAATTCTTCCTTCATTAGAAATGATTTTCCATCAAAATAAATATATTTCACTTTGTAAAATTATTATATTCTGCTTTTGGAAGCAAATAAATGTATTGCCTGCTTCACTCCAGTGACCAAAGTCTGATTCATGGGTTTTAGCTTACCATCTGCTGTATTTCTATTACATTCTGCAAAAATAATGTATGTTCTTAAAAAAAATACTAATGCAAAAAAAATTTTCTCGGCACAGAAAATGGATGCCACTCAATTCCAAGCTACACCCTTGTTTTTCAAGAACATTTTTGGAAAAATTTGCAGCTCAGAATAGAGTAAATATGGTACAACGCAGCACCTTTGGCAACATTTTTAATGCATAACTATAATTCACTTAAAGATTATTAAAACTAGAATATACAATTGACGCGTGTCGCTTAACTTTAGTTGGCAAGGAACTTTTATTATGTGCTAGATCAGTTGTGCAACTAGGGTTACTCAGTTCCTCTTCCTACTAGATACTAGTATCAGCCTTGTAGGCTGTCTACTAGGTATGTATTCTGTCACACTAGGACACAACAACAGTGGCTCTCTGGGGTAAGGTTGACTTACCAGAGCTTGATGTTGTGTTCTTTGTTGGTGGCACTACTATAGTGTTGGTGGAGTGGATGGAGTCCTTGGTTCTGTTGGACGTGGTGGGAATCAGGTCACTGTATCGGTCTGGTCTGTGTGACAGCAGTGGTTCCACTCAGTGCTGGCCAAGCTGCCAATGTGTGGGTTGCTCTCCCGATCCTGGTGTCGCGCTCGCTGATTAGGGCCTGGACTACTGGATGCACATCATAACCAGTTTGTACCGGGTTAGAGTGAAACACGTAGGTCCCGACACGTGAGGTCGGTCTCCCTGCATTACAGTCGACTCCTGGCGTAACGAGGTTTACCGCACAGACCTGCTTGGCAGCACTGAATTCTGCCTAATTAACTACTCTTTGAGCTCCGTGTCTGCTGTACAATGGCATAGGCTGATAGTTTTCCAGATTTGCTGTTGGTGACAAGCAATCGACAATCCCTGACTTTAAAGTTAAAGCCGACAATGCTGGCGGTGCATTCCCTGACTGCCTAATAGTGCAAGCACCTGGATTTGTGGGTCATAGTCCGCCTTCCTGCCACTATAAGGTGTAACCACAAACGTAGGGCCTCCAATCCCCCATAGCTATCTCGGCCAGCACCTTGGTTAGGCACTCCGGTTAGAGATACAACTGGGGTTGGCTGTCCCGCCTCTGTGAGATATGTCCTAGTGGTTGGGGCTCTATCGTTCTGAACACCGAGGTGAACGGAATGGGTGGCCGTCAAAAGGTGAGCCCTGTCTCACTCTTACAGCTGGCTGGCTCTTCCTCCCTTCCCCCACGCCCGACCGGCCAGCTGGTGATTCGGGCTGCTAATGTGTTTATCCCCCCTGTGGAGAGATTACTGTCAAGGTTGATGCAGTGTACTGGGTGTCCCACACGACCTTCGTAAATAGACGTGCCATGACAAATACAGCATACACACTGTGGTTACGAAATATAAAATATATACAATTGAGACCTGCAAAGGAGAATTACACAAATAAAAATGGCACGTCAAAACAAAGGGAAAACACTTATGTACAAGCCTTACTAGCGGAAGGTAATAGGAGAATAACTATCGCAGTGCTTGTGGTGGTGTATTAGGTGGGAGGAAAACCCTGGCTAAATCTTTGAGGTAACCTGTAGATCTCACCCCCAAGCCAATAGTTACATGTGACGTAATAGAGGTTGCCAACCCCAGGCCTTCCGTAACCTGGGGCTGGCGAGCCACCAATTGAAAAGTGAGTACACAAATATATTTATGAAAACATATTGTACAAGATCACCCTACAAACTAATCATAGCATAAAATCAGCACTATATCACTTGAATAATTTTGCACTGTAGCTGTTCTCTGTACTGCAGTACAATGGAGCCCTTGGACTTAGACATTTGGGTTGGACTCTCGGTCGAAGTTATACATGATTAAATCTGCAAAATGACACAAATGAACAATTACCCTGATGCAAAAATTAATAGATGAAACACATTGCACTGAAAATGTATGGTAATATTTATAGATGTATATAACTTACATGGGCGTGATTAATATACACAAAACTAAACTATCTTATTCTCTCTTTTAGGGAGTCCATTTTGATTTCTCATAGCTAAGGTAAACTATGAAGTCTTTATATTCATATAATACTGTCACTGTGATGAGTGTCTGTCAGTGTTACCTGTTCTTACGTGGGCTGTCAGCCACTGTTTATTTACATTTACTAGGTGATAACTACGTTTAGCACTGTGTTGGGAATGTTTATGTAACTGCCAATTCCACATTACGTTTCTGTTGTAACACTTCGTATCTGTTCATAGTTTTAACTGTGCATTTATCAACATCTACTGTTAAGAAATGTTATGTTGGTACAAGCCCAAAAACCTAAAAGTTAGGAATTTATATACAAAATTTAGCTTCAATAACAAAAGAAGTCACTCTCATTTTAACTCTACTCAGTTTAAAAATTTACTTAAAGAATTATTAAATATCATATTAAGTCTTCAATAAAATCAACCCTTCAATGACATAAAGAACCAAAATATATTCTCAAAAAAATTTATTTTCCACACTTTTTTTGCTGTCATTACAACTAAGGTTTTTGTTTTAAGAGACTTTCTGTTTTGGTTTGAACTGTTTTTGCACTATAGAAGCACTTGACAATGGAATACAATTGATTGAATCCTGAAAAACAACACTAAAATGCAAGAATAATTTCTTTATATAAACTTAAAATTCAAGTCTGCATAACACACAAATGTTTTCTATGCACACAAACAAACAGAACGTGTCCAAAGATGAACTACATCAGATGTTTCCATTCTTGTATGTACAAAGAGTACCATCACAAGAGTCAAACACTATCAAATCAGCACTCACAAGTTGGTCACATTGTAACTGAGCACACACATTTGAGACCACAGTCTCACACAGCCGTAGTTTCTAATGTGTAACATGGTGCAGCACTTCCATCGTATCTCTGATGAACACTAGATTAATTTTGACACTGTCAAGCTATTGGAATTTCATACCGCAGGTTCAAGGGACCACAAAGTTACTTTGCAATGAGTTCTTTTCTATAACCAAACTTTTACTTACAAGGTTCCACTATATTGAGTTTACTGGTGATTGGCATAGTTATTGACTGCTTTGCATTATCATTGTTTATCCACTGGCATTGCGCATGTAACAAGCATCTATACATCCTACTGTTTTATATGTGTTGTACTGGCAACAGTTTACTGATGCCTTTAAATTTTCTGTCTTTAAAGAAGGGCCTTTAACATGCCCGTAATATTACACATGTTTATAATTAAGAGCAAAGTAACTGCTACTCAATACGCTGTCTGTTCTGTCTACTCCTACATTGTCGTCGATAGCTAGCTGTAGTGTGGCTAATTATGGTTCACTACTCAACTAATTGTTTGTTCTGTGGCTATTGGAAACAGCGGCTTAGCGAAATATAGGGCTACAACGGGTCCTTATCCTGTAGTTTGTTTATTTCACTGGTTCTCGGCCTTGGGTTATGGAGCACTGACTTACTTGTTAATTGCTTGGCTCTTCCCCGGTCTTCCCCTTTGCCATAGGGTAGCGTACGTCGGATACAGCTACGTGAAATGTGCCGTTGGTCGCAGTGGCGATTCTTTGTACCAGCCAGGCATTGATCTAGCTTTGGCGGCACGAGGGGGCTTCAACCTTAGAGGTTCATTACGGGCACTGGGGCATCGTATTCTGCGGCAATCATTGGGGAGGACACAACTACCAAGGACGATGAGGCAGTGCGAGGGAGCAGCCCTCCAGAATCCTCCACCTCAACTGCACAGGTTCCTACCCGAGGGGTAGACAGTTTCTGGGCGCCATTGAAGACATTAACAGATATATTGTTAACCAGAGGGAGGGATGGCCCTAACACCTCGGTGGCGCTCGTGTTGAATGGCAAATGCTTCTCCTGACAGGGCGGCTGCTGGATGGAGTTGTCATCTACACCTGTTTGAGCTACCGGGGGGAGAGGTGTCCCTATCACCTCGACGGTACTTGGGTTCACTGATGTGATTTGGACATCATCAGCTTACGGCTTCACTGGCACTAGCCATCCCTGGTGTACTAATTGTTCCTCGAGTGAGTGCGCTTTTGGGCTCCTCACTCTCGGGGACTTTAGTAGGTTGAGGACATGTACGTTCAGCTGGTGTGTGCCGGTCGTCAGTGGGTTCGTGGACCACATGATCGGTCACCGGGGTAGAGGTCTGAGGGGGCTTGGTAGTGTCCTTTCCCTCGCTGACCTCTAAAGTTGCCTCTTGTACAGTTTGTGCTGGGGGCCGGTCAGTGTCTGCGGGGCCGGGCAGCATGGTTACTGCTGGTGGTATTACCTCCGGGACTGCAATTGACTCTATTGCCGAGTTGCATGCATTGATCCTTGGTTCTGGAGTAGTAGTAGGTGGTGGCAGAGGCCTGTGAACATCTTCTACCTCCGTTGCTTGTGTTGGTTTCGATTGTTCCGAATTCGGCTGGAGTGGCGAGGTCCTTGTCTGGATTCTCAGTCCCTTGGACTCCGCCAAGAGACCTCACTGCGTGCCGAGATGGTTCTTTCATGCAAGGTGCGACGTTTGCGAGCATAACTGGTAGGTATTGCGGGCAGTGATCTAACGGAAACTGCTCCTCTGTGTTTAGGTGGTCCCATTTGCTGATCCCTTGACGGTGGGGCTGCTTGGCTGGTGGTGTACGACCTGGGTGCCCGTATTTCAATCGGAGGTGGTAGGGCTATTAGGCCTTGTGCTATTTTGGCCAGATTGTCTTCATTATCCAAGGTGTCAAAAGACTTTGGCGGTTGTTATTTCATTCTCCCTGTCTGGCTGTGTGTGATTTTCTGAATGTGGCCTCTGATATCTTCCATCCAGTAAACGTGGTCTTGTCCTACCACCTTATATGGTCCATCCCACTTACTGGCTAGGCCGGCTGGCCTTACTTAATGGTGCCTTTTTATGAGTGCCACTTCTCCTAAGTTGAATCCTCTAATGCCAGTCTTTGCTGGTGGATATGTCTTATGGATGTATTCTTTTTGAGCATCTCAGGCTCGCTTCATGTGGGCTAATGAGGCTAGCCTCACATCCTTGGGTTGCGGTATGTTGGTCGGCTCACTCTCCCACTGCCAGTCGCCAGGTCTTTGAAGTGGCTGGGCTAGGAGAAGTTGACTAGGGCTGGTGTAAACTGTCTCATTAGTTCGCCTACGGAGTGCAAATAAAATTGTGGGGATATGTTTATCCCAGTGGTTATGGTCGTTACCTACACTGATACGGAGGCATTTCTTTATTTCCTGATTCCTCCATTCAGTGGGGTTAGCCTGCGTGTGGTGTGGTGGTGTGGTCCACGTCTCGATTCCCCAGTGGTTCCACGTGATCGCCATTGGGCACTCGTGAATCGAGTTTCGTTATCTGTAAGACTATCTTGTGGGTAACCCCAATGAGTGAATACCTCGTTTTCCAATTTCCTTATTATCGGTGTGATTTCGTGGTTGGGTAGAGGGAATGCATCTACCCATCTGGAGAAGAGATAGGTTACTACCAATAGGTACCAGTTGCCTTTGGTGCTCCCGGGGTAGGGGCCCATGAGATCAGCTGCTAAATGCATCCAGGCTGTTTTAGGTCTCCTGGGTTTGGCTGTTGGCGATGCTCGGGGATAGGCCTTCCCTCGACAGCATGTTTGGCATTGGCTGACGTATTGCCACACATCTCAGCTCGTACCATCCCAGCCATAGCAGTTCCTGATATCCAACAGGGTTTCATAAGTCCCAGGGTGTCCGGCCTGGGGATGATCGTGGTGGTGGTGGCGGCACAAGTCTTCCCTTAGTGCCCGGGTTAATACCCATATTTTCCATGAGGCAGCCGGTGGTCCACTTTGGGTCCAGATATCATCTTCTAGTCCGAAGCGCTCCTGAAAATGTTCTATCAGTCTGTGAATCTTGGGGTCCTCTTGTTGGTGGAGTGTAACCTTGTGTCGATTTATTTGAAGTTGAAGGAGTCAAATCTGTTCTTCGGCCGGAAGTGGGGTTACAGGTGGAGACGGGACGTCATCTTGTCCCAATTTTCTCCGCCCTGCTGGGCCATTGTTACCTTGGTCCTTTGTGGTCGGAGCTGACGCTTCTGTTTCGGGCTGAATAAACTGGTTTGTATGGAGTACCCTGTCACAGCTGAGTCTAGGAGGGCTAGTACACATTGACCGTTCACCTCGACTTCAATGTGAGGGGCGACAGGTAGAACATCGTCCTCACTTAGTCTTTGGATTTCGGGCCCTGCCTTGTTGCTGTTTGTGTGGGCCCGCTTCACACCCTGGTTTTGGTGTTTCCCACCAACGACTCCCTCTGTGGTGTGTTATTCAACATAGGTTGGTTTTTGGTTCTACCGGGATATCTCTTGCTTGGGTTTCTCATCCCGGTATTCCTTCTGGGACAGTCCTTGTTGTAGTGACATCCCAGACAGAACCAACACTTTGGTGTGGATACCAGCCTGGCAGTTGTGGCTGGGACCGGTACCTAAGGTTCCACTAGAGCCGGTCAGTTGTCGCTAAAGTTCTGTTCGGCCTCACGGGCTCGGTCTAATAGTTCGTCAAGAGTAGTTGGCCATGACATGATTATGTTTCAATGGTTGGGTTGTAGCTTATGCCCAATGTTTCGTACAGAGTGGGCTTCGTTCCCAGTGGGTAAGAAGCGGCAGTACATCTGTTCCTTTCGCCTAATGAATATTTCTGCCTCTTTGGTAGGTTCCTGCGTTTTGCTATAGAACTTCGTCATGAGTTTTGCTACTACCTCTTTGCCAGTGAAGTGTTCTGGTAGTCATTTAGACAGTTGAGGCCAGTCAGTTACGAATTCCCAGTACCGTTCCCACCATTCAATGGCTTTGCCGGTAAATTGTCCCTCAACTAGACTAACCCACTCTCTCTCGGGTATGATCTGTCAGTTCTTTCTCACACTCGTCTGTGAATGATACGAGGTCTTCGTGAGGTTGGCTGGCATAAGTAGGAAGATGCATGGCTTCGAAGTTACCTGTCGCCCAATGTCCCGGGACTGAACCACTATCCTCCCTGGCAGCTGGGGTTAGATGGCTGGTATTATGCAGCTCTTTTGCATGGTTCACATCTGTATATTAATCCGTGTCGAGTTGTCTGCTCCTCCAGCACGCGATACACGCAAGGTGGTATGGTTCATTACATAGGATACAATGCACTAAATTAATTCCCTGCCCTCGGCATGTGTCCAGTTACAGAATTTTGCCCTGTCGAGTTTGACACAGCTCGCAAGTAGAATGTTAATGAGAGAGTGAGCGCACCTAACACTTTCATTGAAAAATCAAGCACTTTAACACAAAAATTGACCAAATTTCTCACTTTCAAGCAACTTTTTCATATTTTTAAAAGCCTCATTTGACCTAATTTTCAACTCTCAAAAACAAGCAAATTTAAGCCAAAATGAAGCAATTTTAGCCTAAAAACAAGCAAATTTAACACTTTTTCAAAATGCCCAAGCAGGATTTTTTCCAAAGCAGATACCCTGATAATATAAGTCAAAATCGAGTAAAATAGATTCAAATCAATAGAATTTATAAATTTCGATATTATAAAAATTTTCTCTTTTTCTTAATAAACTTCTTTCTTTATAAATAAGCAAAAAAATGGAGATGCTGCCAGAAATGGAAAAAAATAAAATTTGTAAAAAGTGTGATAAAGCATTAAACATAGAAAATTGTTACTGCCATAAAACAAATAAGGATAGACTTTATAACACCTGTAAAAAAATTTCTCCTGAATAAGCCAAAATAATTTTGAGTTAAATACAGAGAAAATACTATGCAAACGTGGAAAATATGTTTGTAAAGCATCTCTCAAAATGCGTGAAAATACTAAATCATACAATGTATTAGTAGATAGTCTAAATGAAATTCAACATGATAATGACCCAACAAAAACATATAGAGTATGTAATGAGAATAAACATATAAAATTATTTTTGATTCATAGAAGAAATAAGGACAAACTTAGAACAATACGTCACAATTGTATAAGTGAATATAATAAGAATTCACCCTTTAATCAGGAATTTTCTGAACTTAAAGGTGTCTGTTCAGAAGGGACACCTTTAAACACACAACCAAATGCAAGTTACACAGTTAAAAACGATTTCACTTATTATCAACAATTTAAGCATTTTATAAATTTCATTTTCAAATATAGTTGCTATTTTTATTGTTTTCTTCATCTTTATATATATAATTTTTCTGTGCGTGTGTATGTCACTGAACTCCTCCTAAACAGCTGGACCGATTTTGATGAAATTTTTTGTGTGTGTTCAAGTGGATTCGAGAATGGTTTAGATTCACAATTCGGTCCACTACAAAATGTTTTTTTTATAATTTTTTATTTGTAAGTTATTGTTGATCTTGGAATGTTTTACAATGTATCCGGCAGACAGCGCTGCGATCGCGGTGTCGAATATCCAAAAATATTTCATTTTACTCCAGTTTGTCCCGATAGTGGCGCTGCGATCAGATTCAGGAGAATTTTGTAACTTTGTGTTGTTATTGTGTTAAAATTAATCGTATGCTAATTGAAATATTACATTCAGATGTTATTAGTGTGTGAAAGGTTTTGAATTGTAGATAAAAACTATACATTGTGCAAATTCGGTGCAGTATTGAAGTGAGTATTTTACATAAATTCCTATCAAATTTACACGTGCGTTGATTAGCAATCATCCTAACCTACAAATTTATTTGTGTAGTTAATTGATTTCATAACAAATTTTTAATATTGTTTTTATTTTAAATTGTTACTTATCGGAAATATTAAATTTAAAAAAAATAAGAAATAAAATTATACATTATTTATCTAAAATTTAATTTTCGGATTTAAGACATATGTACAGGACAACGTCTGTCGGGTCTGCTAGTTGTCTATATAAAACTTCCAATATTCTTAAATTTGTTTCGTTTATAAATAAACAGTAAAAATGTTGGCTAGTAATCTTGCAGTTGAGTTGGGCGAGAAGAAATTACAGGACTTAAGAATTATAGGTAGAGTTTTAAAAATTAAATATTGGTACAGACTATGGAAAAATTAATTAATTATATTTACTATACCATTTATTATTAATCAACAAAGAAAAAGAAACTTTGCAAATTTACCATTTCAATATGCCAATGTCAAAAAACTATACAAAAAGGTTAGAAATGGTTAAAAAAAAACATTTCCATTCTCTAATAATATATTTGAAAAGCCTAGAAATAAAAGTATATGAATAAAAGAATGGATAACAAAGAACAATTTTACAAATTTATCTTTATCAGATGCCAATATCAATGAATTATATAAGCAAGATAGAAAACATTTAAATTAAATATTCCCCTGTTCTACTAATGTATTCGTAAGCAAAAGAAATAGAAGAACCAATAAAATTTACAGAGTTAATAAAGCTTTTCAATTAGGATAACAACATATAACACTGAAAATTGCTTTAATTTAGTACAGCCTAATAATTTTTTATACATGATCATCTTAGGAACTTTAGAGGGGTGAAAACCGCTATTAAATTTGACGCGTGTTCTAAGGGGGTGGATTATCTGAGAAGGTAGTCGGTACGTTGACTGCCCTGCCAAGCCCAGCTTAGCCTACCAGGACATATACTATACCTTCAATTACGCCTCTGAGGCGTAAGGGATTTTACTACAGTATTCAGTCGCTTCGTGACAGGTTTGCAATGGGCCGGAGGGGAGTCAAATCCCAGAGTGAGTTGAATACAGGTGGCTCACTATTAGGGCCGCCAATATATGCAGAAAGCCAGCGATCTTGACTGGACGTAAGGGGGAGAAGTTTATTCTAGAATGATGATGGGGTACGTAACATGGCAAACGAGACTTTCGCTGTGTGGTTTGGTTTATGTGCTAGGACGTAATGATTAGAGGGACTTTCCATACGGACACGGGAGTCGAACCTGGATTGATTTTCCCGTTGCTAGATTGATGGTACAAAATTTAGGTACGACTGTGCCCGCAGGATGCTTTATTTGGATTCGCCATCCAGATTTCAGTTTGACATTGCTAACAGTTGTCTTGGGCTGGCTATGAAGGTTGCCTCGGGGAATAGCTCTGTTTTCCTGGTTTAGCAATTGCTCTTGGATCTCATAATCTGTAGTGGGGTACCGTGGCCAATTACCACTGAGTAGGTGATCAAGGGGAGAAGAGATGTCTAGCGGAATATGAGGGGAAATGACTCGTGGTGTTAGATCAGGTTGGTTAGACAATTCATTGATAGGCATAGGTTGGGCATTGGCTCGAGCAAGGGCACGACGTTCCCTTCATTTTTGCTTATTGGCCGCACCACCTTTCTTACTGTACATCTGATCAATAGCAATCACACAACACAATATTATACTAAGGGAGTAGGGATCCACTACTACTGTAACGGCACACAGATATATAAAGTTACGTAGTTGTTTACTATGGGGTTTCGTTCCCTGGGGAGTAAATACAATGGTAATTATTATTACAAAAATGCACAATGTAATAAGATACAATTTAAATTGTTACAAACAGTAAAAATATTTATATGAGATTTTACGCAAAGCAAAACGGGGGTCAGGCAAAGGTGGGCCTTATGTAGTAAACTATAGCTCTGCAGCTTTGAAGTGGCTACCAACGAAATCTATAGCAATGCAATTTACAGCAGCTAGATAAATTAAGAGGGGGAAGCTTAACAGGTAGTTAATGCACACTGTGACGACTCGCTACCGTGGAGTCACGGGTAGTTGACTTAGGTAGGATTTACCGGGTTAAGGATGGGTATACCTGTAGCTGTTGGCTAACTCACGTGCAAGTCCCTGATGACGTGCAGGTCGAGAGAGAGAGAGAGAGCTTCTTGACACAGGTTAAGGTGCGGGTCAAGAAGGGAGGGTTGGCGTTAGGAGATAGAGTAGCTCTGGGTCGAGCCCGAAGGAGAGCCTTTTGCAAGCTGAGTGTAGGCGAGTGGATAGTGAGCAGCAGAATCGTTGTGGACTAGATGAAGGTAAGTCGTGCGAGCTGAGGAGGAGGAGTCATGTTGCAGACTGAGGAGGATGAGCCCTTGCGGACTGAGGAGAGTCTTCAGCAGACTGGAGGTTGGGCTCGCGTCCTATGCGGTCGCCGAGCCCAGCTACACGCTCTGATGTTAACTGTGGGAGTTGTATTTATACTAAAATTTCTCTGGTCAGCAGTTCTTCAGGATGCGGGAGGGAAACGTAGCCTTCCACCACGGGGCAGGTTTATCGGGCGTACAGGCGCGCTATGGGTTTCTTATCACCCCGTGTGGACGACAAATTAAAACCCCGTCACAGGGGTGCTGCCATCTCTCACGATTGTAGTAACTTCTTTCAGGGGCCAAACATGAGTAGTAGAATTCTCAATAAATATCATTTCAATTGCGGGGGTGCTTTTTGCATGTATAATTCTGGACAAATAATGGGGATTGCGATTACGCATGTAATATGCAATGATGTGATTGGCCACCCAGGCCTGGTGCGATACATTTAATTTGGATTGCCGCTTACATGTTCCAGCCCGGAGAGCATGTGGTTTGTAGATGGGGCGGAGTCGTCCGTAGAGCACGCAGTTGCGCTGCGCAGCATTCTGGTATGCATCAAATTATATATTAATTGTTGTAAGCGAAAAATTAATCAAGTAGAATTATTTACATTTCAGTCATATAATCATAGAATATTAAACGGAGATGAAATTGAAAGGATTTACAAAATCATAAAAAAATAACTATTTACCAGAAGATATTAAGAAGAAACAGCATGTATTAATGTGAAAAATGAAGATCAGAAATGTTTTCTTTGGGCAATCAATGCTGCATTGGTTCCAGCAGAAAAAGATCCACAAAGAGAAACTAAATATAAAAACGTAGGTCTTATTTTTGATAAAGTATTAGATAAGTATGAATATTGTATTAAAATTGATGATATACCAAGAATAGAAAATCAAATTGATATATTTATAAATGTACATTCTGTTGATACATCCATAAATTTAAACGCTATTGATGGCATAAAACCTGAGGTATATCCATGAAAACTTACAAAAAATAAAAAAGATAAACACATAAATTTACTTTATTTCAAAGATGATAAAAACTCGCATTATTGTTGGATAAAAGATTTATTGAAACTGCTTTCTGCACAAAAAAGTAAACATAGTGTTAAAAAGTATATACAGTATGTGATATGTGACTCCAATTCTTTTATTCACAAGAAATATTAAACAAACATACAGAAGACTATTCTAAAAACGAATCTTTAAGAATAACTTTTCCTTTTAAAGGCCAACAAATAAAAATGTTAAAATATTAAACATAGAACAAAAGTTCCTTTTACAATATATGCAGATTTTGAATCAGTATTAAAGAAAATGTCAACAGCTACACCAAACCCAAAGGAAATACACAAATGTTACTTAATTAAAAAATATTCAGTTTTAACAGCAGATGATATTGATAATGGTCTGATATAAATTTACTGATGAAAAAATTAATAACAATCATTTAAAGTTAAATGATGAATCATATACTATGAAATATTGGTTACAATAAGCATCTGGTTTTTGCTATTATATCGTATGTAATAATGCAGATTATAAACCACCAGTTGTATATCGTGGTCAAATGCACATAAAAAGTTTATTGAATCAATTAAAAGGGAAGTAGAAGAAATTGGTGAAATAAATTCACAAATTGAACCAATGCTTCCACTAACAAAAGAAGAAAAAAATATTATATAATTAGGGATGGGTCGAGTCGATTCTTCAATCCATCAATACCATCAATTCTTACATAATACTCGGAATTCATTAATCAATGTTTTGGGCATCGATTATAAATTCCTTGTGTCTACATTACATCATATAGCCTATGCTCCCATGAAAGGTGTTTTGTTTTAACTGCTGGAAAATATGACACGATTTTCCGTAATTATTACTGATTTTAACATCCAGTTACGGAATTACGGAGGCTTGCTTGTTTAATACTGAAATTGATAGCCTTGACAATGCATCTGAATTTTTTTTGTATTTTTTTTATTTAGTATATACACATATACGGTACGATGTATTGTCTGCCGTACAGTAAATATAGTACTTTTACCAGAAGCTTGCATGCCAGTTGACAGTTTCAGTATTCTTTGCAAACAGTGCTATAAATTCGGTATCACAAGCAGTAAAAATCATGGCAACACTGGAAAGAGAAAACAGCACTGTTGTCAGTACTGACTGGTGTCACCATTGTGTATTTACTCTGTGGTTGTCATGTGTTATACAGTTTTAAGTTTGTTGGTTTCAGTAAACTTGCGCTGTGTTAATTTTATGGAATGAATCTGCAAATAAATTATTTAATTCTAGCGACGAACAGACGTGATTTTAGTGAAGTAAACTTTCAAGGATTAACCCATTGAAAAACACGTGTAGTATAGGTTGCGATTTTTACAAACAGTAAGGTTGCGTGTTTTGTAAATAATATATTTGTAAACTGCTATTATAATTATTGGAATGCACGTGGCCTGAAAAAGCTAGACTTTCCAACACACTTGTAGTGCGTGAATAATATTTATTTTTGTCTATAACGCAAATTCGAGTGTAAGGATAACTTTGGTCAGAGAGCATGTGTGTATGTATGAATCTGTATGAAATCAAACAGCGATGTATGTATCACGTTTTATTTTTTCATTGAAGTTAAAGTTTTCAGAATTACAATAATTTAAATGTTATTTCCATTCAAAGAAAATTTTCCACTGCTCCATTAAAACATTATGGAACTCAAAATGGCATACATACTTATAAGAACATCAAAACATTGTCGTCTCACGAAAGACCTAAAACTAAAGCACCCAACCCGTCACTGTTCCCTTTTTTTCCCATCAAAATAAAATCAACAGAATCCCAACAAAGTTAACTTGGCAATTACAAAATTAAAAAAGGTTTTAAATGCCAACCTAGCAATTCTTCAACAGAGAGAATTTTCAGCAGTGTCCGCCCCAATCAAACTGAATTTGAGCATCTCTGCCAACTGCAAATTTAGGCGCTCTTATGATTGAGAAAGTAACAAGTAATTCAATGAATGAGGTGTGTTACTAAAAGAAACAGAGCTTCAAGAAACTAAACATCTTAGGCCTACTATTCAAATATATTGTCTTAGCTGTATGTGTGCATTTTCATTTGCTTTATTTTACACTAGATATAATTCAATGTGCAGAACTGAATTTAATAACATGACACTTGTATTTTTTTGTAATAGTATTAACAATTAATGAAAATTTCAAAATGAATTTTTTTTTATTAAAGGTAAGCTCTTGATCTAGACATTTTTAGTTGATTTATTTACACTGTATAGAGTATGTCATAAAAAGATTTATCAGGAATTGAACCATCACTACTTTTTTCAATATTACGCTATGCTTAAAAACAACATAAACAATACTGTAAAATACATTTTATATAAGAGAATCGGAATCGGGATTGGAATCGAGAATCGCCCAAAGAATCGGTATCGGGAATCATCCAAAGAATTGGTATTGGGATCGGAATAGAGAAAAACTGGATTCGACCCATCTCTATATATAATAAATAAATAAAAGGTACTGTATGTGAATGTACTATAGATAATAAAAAAGTGTATAATCATTATCATTTAACTGGAAAGTTCATTAACACAGTATGAAATAATTGCAATCTACAATTACAATTACCCAGTTTTGTTCCAATTAATTTTCATAATTCAGCTGGATATGATGTACATTTATTAATTAAAGAGCTAGGATATGATAAAATAAATACAGATTCAACAGTGAATAATGAATAAAATTATATTACTTTTGGGAAAGAAACAGAAAATTTAAAAATGAGATTTATAGACACATTTAAATTTATGGCTAGTAGTTTGGATAAATTATCATCAAAGTTAACTAAAGATCAAACAAAAAATTTCATCCAATTTAACTAAAGATCAAACAAAAATTATCATCCAATTTAACTAAAGATCAAATGAAATATACTCAAAAAATTTCCCAAAAGATACAGTAGATTTAGTTATTAGGTAAGGTGTTTATCCATATGATTATATGAATAGTTGGAAAAAATTTCAAGAGATTGAACTTCCTCCAAAGAGTGAATTTTACAATAAATTAAATGAATCTGATATAACGGACAATGATTATAAATATGCAAAACGTGTGTGGAATCAATTTAATATGAAAAATCTGGCAAATATCACAACTTATATTTAAAAAGTGACGTATTATTGTTAGCGGATGTGTTTGAAAATTTTTGAGAAACATGTATAAATGCATGTGACACGTGGTATTTGACAGCACCAGGTTTATTGTGGGATGCAATGTTAAAAATGACTACACAACCATTAGATTTTTTACATAATTATGATATGATTTTAATGATAGAAAAAGGAATTAGAGGAGGAATATCACAATATCGTAAACACTATGTTAAAGCAAATAACAAATATTTATAAGATTTTAATCCAAATCAAGAGTCTTATTATTTAGCATATCTAGATGCAAATAATTTATATGGTTGGGCAATGTCTCAATATTTACCATATGGTGGTTTTCAATGGCTTAATTGTCCAGAATTTAAATTAGGTTTTTGGCAAAATTATATATTAAATTTAAATGATGATTCACAACATGGATATACATTAGAAGTTGATTTAGTATACCCATAAGAACTGCACAAACTACACAAAGATCTACCATTTTGTGCTGAAAATAGGGTAGTTCCAAAAACAAATCAATCTTAATTATTAACAACTTTATATAAAAAAGCAAAGTATGTAATACACTTCTAATTTGAAACAATGTCTAAATAATGGATTAAAACTTACTAAACTACATAGAATATTGAAGTTTAACGAAGAAGTATGTAGATTTAAATACAGTGATGAGAACTAAAGCTAAAAGTGACTTTGATAAAGATTTTTATAAACTGATGAATAATACTATGTTCAGTAAAACAATGGAAAATATCAGAAATAGAGTTGATATAAAACTGGTTTTAAGTGAAAAAGTATGTGACAAATTAATATCAAAACCCGATTTCAAGAAAAGTACTATTTTTAATGAGAACCTTGCAGCCATACACATGAATAAAACCAAAGTAATATTTAATAAGCCTATTATGTGGGTATGTCAATTTTGGACTTATCAAAAGAATTAATGTATGATTTTCATTATAAAATAATGAAGCCAAAAAATTGAGATAAAATTTAATTGTGTTTTCAGGATACCAATTCGTATATTTATAACAAAGAAAAAACAGAAGATTTTTACTAAGATATGAAGTCAATGTTAGATAAATTTGATATAAGTGTCTATCCAAATGATAATATTTATAACATTCCTCAAATAAATTAAGTTTTAGGAAAAATGAAATACGAATGTAATGGGAAAAAAATGAGTGAGTTTGTTGGTTTAAGAGCAAAAATATATGCATATCGAGTTGATAATGAAGAAAATAAATGAGCTAAAGGTGTAAAGAAGTGTGTTGTTAGCAAGAGAATTACATTATACGACTATAAGGAATGTTTGTTTGATGAGAAAATAGAATATAGAACAATGCATGTAATAAGATGTGAAAAATATAAAATATATACAGTAGAAGTTAATAAAATAGTATTAAGTCCTTATGATAACAAAAGGATTATATTAAAAATAAAATAGATACGTTACCAAATGGACATTGAAATGTATAATTTTATTAATGAGTGGTGGGGTGAATTTTCAACACACCTATTTCCGAAACAGATATTTTGTGAAATAAAATGTTTTGCTTTTAAAATAACGAATATAATCAAGGTTCATAGATAAATGTTGTATTGGGCTGTATATTTGAAGGGGGGAACGATTCGTTCCTCCCTATATTTTCATGTATATTTTTCTCTTACATGATAAACTATATTCATTAATGTAAATAGTATTTTTCCACTGCCTTTCAACCCTAACGAATTGTTGAGGTTGATATTTCCATATTTTTATTTAATTATGTAAGTAGCTCTTACGGAGATAAATTTTCTAAATCATTAACATTATCTTTCATTTTATTTATAATTTCGTTATATGATTCACACTATATACTAAACAAGGAAATGCTATTTTTACCAATTCTGAAATGAAAAACTGATATCAACCAAATTCGTTAACAAATTTAGTAATATTTTATATTGAACCCATATCATGATGGTTCAAACTTGCTAGGGTAATTTTGTCTTCACTGTCTGGCTTATATTCACTTATTTTATCTTTAAAAAAAAGAAGCTAAACATTTTTAAAAAATGGGTCACACAAAATGTTTATGGTATGCCATCAGTTTTAAAAAATTTAAGATAAACTATTTTATTTTGTGTAAAATTTGCAGGCAGGAAATTTTTCCCGTCTGGAATATCATATATAAAATTGATATAAACCCAACTCATCAATATAAACTGGTTTACCATCATGGTAACTAAGTTGGGATGAATTTTTTATCCCAACTATTTCTGATAAAAAATTTATGTAAACCAAATTCAATAACCAATTTAGGTTGCATATTTAAAGGGGTGGGTAACTTACCCTCCCCTATATTTCTATATAATTTTCTGTTTTGCTCAATATGTGTTGGAGTGTTACACAGTAACATACAGCCGGTTCATTAATAAATATTGTGTTTACATGTGCTTTTTTAGATAGCACCATTTTAGTGCTATCTAGATAAAATTAAAGATTATAAACCAGGTTCATTTATTTAAATGGCTTTACCACTATGATAGTCGAATTGGGACCCAATTTGGGTCCCAACCAATTCTGTTAAAAGGCTTTATAATGCAGTTTTTTTCTTGAAAATTGTACATAATTCCAGACCACCAAACCTTTAGCGCTCTGATAAATACTGTTTTTGATCAATCGTTAGGTAGTCGTGTTTTGCAACTATACGAATAAGTTTTTATAATTTAACTTATCTTCTTCGTCTACATACTTCATAATAGCATCTCTTGTATTTTTATAATCAGTTTTGAATATTGATAAACATTGTATTGTGTTGCATATTTGAAGGGGGGAATGGACGTTCATCCCTACAAGATTTTTCGTTTCTTACTAAACCCATCTTGTAGACAGGTTTTAAAATTTCCAATCTAGTTTTGTCTTCATAAGGAAATAATTAATTTATATAAACCAGATTCATTAATAAATATAGTAGGTTTTTCATTTCCTTTGAAGGTGAACCCCCAGTTCACCTTTAATAAATTTTAAAGTTTTAGTTTAATTTTGAATGTGTTCATATTTTAACTAAAGCAAGAGGGTTATCATATTTTATTTCAATAAATTATACATTGTTTTGTTTAATTAGTGATCAATACATTTTTTCTTCAAACAAAGGAAACCAAATATCTTTAAACCAATTTTTTAAGCAAATATTATTCTCAAAATGGACATATGAGTAATTAATGGACTGAAAGACTTCAAGCTCACATACATGAAATGCTGGCAACGCAAACATGACGTAATGGGAATAACTAAAGGAAATGCAACCAATAGGCTAATACTGGTACATATTGGATCAAGACATGGATTTCTCCCAGGGGGATTATTGATGTACAAGTCAGGTACTACAGTAGGAGATTATCATGACGAGATAAATTCAATTAATTTTGAAAAGTGACTGTCCGAATGTGTTATTCCAAACTTGCCGCCGTCTTCTGTTGCAGTGATGGATAACGTGCCATACCACTCAAAACAGGACGACAAACCTCCTTTGAAATACAGTGCCAAAAACAAAATGAGTTCATGGCTAAAACGAAGAGGCGTACAGTGTGATGAAAAGGGGTTGAAGTGTGTGTTGGCGGAACTAATTGAAAAACAAAAACACAAACCAAAAGAGAAAATTTTTCTGGTTGATCGACTTTTACAAGGTGCGAAACACCGTGTCATTTGACTCCCGCCATATATGTATGAGTTCAACGCTATTTAACTGGCGTGGGCAAAGATAAATAGGTGTATTTGGGAATGTAATACCGTGGGAGACTTTTCTGCGCAAGCACTTGAGATGCACACATTGGAAGCTGTGAACTCTGTAACGAAGGATGACTGGGTAGGCTACTGCAACCATGTTGAGAAATTAGAAAATTAATATTGGAAGAGGGACTGCATAATTGACATGGCAATGGACCAGTTCGTAATAAATGTACGTGATGATAGTGACGATGATGAATTCCTTTCATCATCAAGTAACAGTATAACAGACCACAGTGATTAATGTAGTGACAGTGCTACGTCGTGTTTGGTTCAGCCTTTGTAACAGCTGGGTACTCATTCTTTGTAGTTATCCTGATCTGGTACTATGTTAATGTTTTTATGTCGCCTTGTTTCGCATGTCTGTGAGATGCGCTTTTGCCCCTCTTGGTTAATGTGAGCTGTGAATTAAACCAACTCTGCCTTCTCTGTGGTGATTTTCATAACTTTAGTTACATTTTCTTTACAATCTCTAAATGTTGCAAAGTTACGTATAGTTATATAGTGTTACAATTTACAGCATGTTAACATACATATTTTCACGTTTTCACGTATAGATAAGTAAATGCTGCACTTTCATCACTGCACTGCATATTTTTAGAATGCGTAATATACTGCCGGGCCGTCAGAAACTCAGTGCGCGTTCCCCCGCCACCACTTCGTTCTGCCGATACATGCCAAGCAATGTCTGTTGTTGGAAATATGGGACGGAGCTCGCTACTTTTGTGGTCCCTACAGTAAAAGTATTTTGGGAAGCTGATGAAAATCTGTGTTCGTCAGTCTCTCACAATGTACAATTAGATACTTTAAGTTAACTACAAAACATTAGGAAAATTAATTCCACATTAATTCTTCAAAATCATGGAATAAAAGCAACACTCAAAATGTAGTGTAGTAATTTATTTTTAAATTTAGGTCTTGGCAACTTAAACAATTTAAATTTTAATCTTATCAAATAAATAATATATTATCTACCAGGTCATGTATCACATTTCTCAGCATATTTAAACTTTGTTCGTATTCAGAAAATTAAAAATTATTAATATGTATGGTTTTTAAATGCAGCACACCCTTATTTTACTGAGAGTAAAATTCAAGCACTGTCAGTTCCCGTGTTATGAATGTCAGAATCATTGCTTTTAAAAGATTTTAAATACTTATATGACAAGGTGGAGCTGAAATGAGGCACCTGCAAAGGTGGTAATTGGGTGATCGTAATACAAGCTGTAGATGATTCTCTCTTTAGAATGCCTGACATAGCAGGCCACAGTGCAGTGGGAGCTGCATTTATCTCTCTCTATCTCTCTCGCTCTTACTCTCTCTCCCACACTCTTCCTGCTTCCCGTAGATATTTATCTCACAGCAGGGTAACATTTCCCTTCCTCCCTTTTTATACCTGGAGTGACAGATCTGTCTGTTTAGTAATTGGAATAAGAGCGGCAACTACGGACTCAAAACTTTAGCAGTTGGGTCTGTCTGACTCCAACATTGCCACCCTTGCTCATCTTTAGAAAACTACCCATGAGTGTCTCATTATAAATTTATCTGGTGGACAGGCGACTTATATTTTCTGCCTGCACGGACATGATTTTACCTGCCTGGACAGGCATTAAAACTT
Source organism: Dryococelus australis (assembly GCA_029891345.1). Classification (NCBI taxonomy): domain Eukaryota; kingdom Metazoa; phylum Arthropoda; class Insecta; order Phasmatodea; family Phasmatidae; genus Dryococelus; species Dryococelus australis. Next base: position 3,299,812 of record CM056995.1, read on the forward strand.
AAAATTGAACCCAGATTACAAGTTTATTTCCTCTCACGTGGAATAAACATTGTGTTTAACCCGACCCTTCTATACCACATTCCTGTAGACTTAGCACCTATACAAGTTGAAGTCCTTCCCGAGAGAAATACTAATGATCCCGGGAATATTACACAATCAAGCCAAAACACTTATTATCAAACCCACATGCACTCACCATAGACCAACCCCCGTTAAGAAGTACAGTGGAGCCCGCTCACAGGTAATCAGTGTCCAGTTCAAGCTTTTCAGTTCGGTACTCGTCTTTTCCACCCCACTTTCAGTGATGGAGGGGATGTTCTCTGAACTGGGAAGACTCGGCGGAGGCAAACACACTGCATAGGAAACTCATTCCCTGCATTTTGCCTCATGGCCATGAGTGTGTCTTTGTATGAATTCAGAGCTTTCTCCAATTGCAGTGGTATAAGGGAAAATGTTAAGAAAACAATAATTGCGACCGGGTACATACAGCAGCTGACCTCCTCCTTTGTAACCTTCATTGACAAGCTAGCTCGAAGAGAACAGGCAAATGCCCTGCGTTAGCTACTAGTACCTGTCACACCACCTATTCTGAGGGAACTATTCATAGCCCCGTTTGTTGCAATAGAGAGGTACACACCCTCATGGGTTAGTGAGTTCCTCCAGCAACCAGAACAGCCATCAACAATACCCATCACCTACCTATGACTCAACTTTGTTTCTCTGCCCCAATGCCATGTTCCAACATCCACAGTCACAACACTCAAATACCTGCAGTGCCAACATGTAACACTATTAAGCCTCTGCCACACGCTATCACTGTAGAGATGCGTTGCCCAGGTATACCACCAGCACCACATAACTTGAAACATGAGACACCTAAGAAGACACCTGCCTTTGTCTGGCCAGCTAACATTAGCATGGTAGTCAGAGCCCTTAATGTCACAGCAGCTTACATTCAAAGCAGAGCACATATTTGCCCATCGCTCACCTGCATGCCACCCAAAGATCAACACACAATTGTTAACGTGGTGAAAGTCAACAACTTAGGTACCAGAAAAAACCTCGTTCAAGCAATGACCATGGCTTCACTGTCATCGAGGAGGGGAAGTACCTCGCGTGGTTGCACCTGATGTGGCCATAAAATAATTAAACATGACAAAACCCTAAAACTACGCTCGTAGCAATTAAGCAGAAATTGCAATGGTAAAGCCCTTAGCCTGGGTACATTTGCAAACAAATTTGGACCCTGAAATAAAAATACATAACACAAATAATTTCCCATTGGGAAAGTCCGTGGTCATAGTGGGCTGTGCTCACGTGCTACCCATGTGTCAGTGAAGGCGGCGAGCGCCGTCATGGCCTAGCTGTTGCAGACTCTTAACTGGCGTCAATGTCCTTTAATATGTACAAGATAAGAAAAGCTATGGACATACTTTATAGACTAAATATGTAAAAATTTACACGGGGCAATTTCACGTCAATCTAAGGGTTTTTAGGTGGGGAGGAGGTCATGTTGCCTGTAGGCTTCTCTCTGAATCTGCCCTCAAGTGTGATGGTGGGGCTGTGCAGGTGGTCCTTTGGGGTGCTGCTGTGGGAGATAGCGACCCTGGGAGGTACCCCATATGCCGCCATGCCCTGTGAAAACATTCTGAAGATGCTCAAGGCAGGACAACGCCTCGAATGTCCCAGCAGCTGCAGCTCCGAACTGTGAGTATCGTCGCAGCATGTTCACAGCCAGCGACTAACCACATTCCCCACAAGCAAAATTATCTGCTCTATTCAAACTTGTCTCTAGCTTGTCATCAAAGTGAAACCTATTGAATACAAAGTTCCCCATGAATACAAACTTTTCCTCTTTCCCTTTGCAGTGAGATAGGGAATTTAATGTAATTTTTTTGTGCTTAATAAAATGATCAATAATCTGTATTATAGCATAAGGTTAAATCCACTGTTAAAAATAAGTCCTGCTGCTGATAAAGATGTTGTATTTTCCAGCGTCGTGATTGATGAGTCAGTCGGTTGCACATTCATGCTAAATAACCTTCATGGTAGGAGGTTGCAGAAGGTGTACTTGTAAACATTAGTGAAACATAATTACTGTATTTTATTAAACCTGTTCCATTTAATGTTTTGTTTCTGATAACAAACTTAAATCATGAAAACTTCAGACCTTACCTTGTGCATTAGCCTGCAATCATAGAAACTGCATCCTATTTTTAACAAGCACCTATCAAAATACATGGTAATAATGATTGTGTCTATGTAGTTGGTTTATGATATCTGATTACTTTTGAAAGCCCCACTTACAAGATTATATAGTGTATAGAGATAAAACCAAAATACAGTAACACTGAAATACATGTTATGCAATATACTGTGTAACATCAAAATTTAAGTTAAGATATAGAATAAAATTAAATTATAAAAAATACTGTATTTTATAAGTAAACCTGTACGTATTTCTCTGAACAAATTATACTTGTTCTGAAAATTTTTTTTGAGAGATCAAAGGGAATACATACTGTCTAGAAAATTCTGTGTTTCTACCAGAAAATAGTTTAATACCTCAAGTGTAATTATATGCCTTCATTATTTTATTTTAAATAAATTGCTTACTCCTGATTAGAATAAAACCCTTTTAAGTTCAGAAGTTCCGTTTTGGAAAGTTTCCGTAGTAAATAATTTACCGAATTTTGCACCTCATCTATAAACACTAAGCAAATCTTTCTCTTACGGTTTTTTCACTGGAGTCTGGCTTGTATACAACCTGGGGCACATAGTTTCATGGCTTGTTACAAAGTCTGGAGTGTGCCGAATTACCATATGTATTTCCAGCCTGCACACCGGAACAGGTTTACCTTTGATGGGCGTCACCCAGGGTAACTCTAGTTCTGCTTCAGCTGGGAGTGGATCGTGCTGGAGTTTGTGACCAGGCTTGGGGTGAAGGTGGTGCTGCGGTGGGTGGTTCATATAGAGACCCGAGGAGGGCTGCTGACTCAGCTGAGGTGGCACCACTGGTTTGCAAGACCTAGTAGTATGTTAGTCCTTGGTAGAGGACGACAACGATGGAGCTGCGAGGCGAGGTATCTCCAGCTGTCGGGTGGCTTGGGCTCCTTTCCGGGGAGTTCTGCTGCAAAATGCAGTTGGAGGTGGATTACAGCCCAAGTTAATCTTGGAGTTGGTAGCTGCACGTAACCTGGTACCACTCCTACGGATGTAAGGTATGTAGGTATGTTTTATGGTCGGTCACGTGAGAGAGAAGCAGGCGACAACATATTCTAACAAGTTTTGAGCCAAGCAGAGGCAGAGCCAACCAGAGTCGTACCTGAGTACCCTAACCTATGATCGTTAAACACAGTGGTTACAGTGTTGGCTGTATCCTGAGAGTCTGACGACAATGTGGGTGTGGACCAAAGGGGCCAGACCTCCAGACCCAGTTTCTCACTCTTTCAGGCGACAGTTTAGCCGGTGGATGAGTGAATGGATTGGACTGACTTACTAACCACCTGTGTTTGTGGCTCTACCATACTGCACACCAGGTGCACAGTATGGGTGGCCGTCTAATGTGTATTGTTTTTACGTACGTGCACCCGGTTAAGGGAGCCCCTAGTCCTACATTAGGTTCGGAAAATAGTTTGGGAATGCCGCAGACTCCTGCTCTTCCCTAGTTGGCTGACATCTACAGAAGTTGAAGTTACGAGTACTCGGAAGTTAATAGAAGACCCGTTTGTTCCGAGAGGAATAATACGGTGGCCTGTACTGAATCCTAATTTACCAAGAACTGTAACAGAAGTTAAGCTACGCAAACCAGATGAAGGTGACGTGTGTCTGAACTAACAAGGCATCTGCAGCTAGGTAGCTATTATACTGGCTAACCCTTAACTAACTCCAGAAGAGACTCTGGTACCACTACCAGACGTGTGTGGGTGTTGTAAAGGGGTGTTGACTTCTTCATGGGCTTCTGTTGAATGTCTTGAAGAGGGTCTGGTAGGTCGCGAAGATGGTGGTGTTAGCGGAGAGCTCCGGCACTGGAAGTGGTGGAGCTCTTTTCTGAGAAAGAACTGCCGTTATGTGGCTGTGCACACATATATAATCCACTTGCCCGTAGAATCTCTGAGGTGCGGATCTGGTAGGGTGAACTCCTCCCGTGGGGTCATCTCTGTGCCTGTGGCAAAAGCACGCATCTCTGTCATGTGGGGTTGCATCTGGTGCACTAAGCTGGCTTCTATCACATGAGAGGGGTTGGCGTGACATCCAGGCCCCGCGTCTAGGGGCGTGTTGGTAGACTCTCAATGCATGTTGTTTGAGGTTCACACCTCGCCTGGGTTACATCATTCCATGTGCAGATGAGGTATAGTTGTTTTTACATATACTTATCCAAGAGCGTCATGCGTCAAGTTTAACAAATAAATGATATTTAGCGGTCCTGCAAATCTGAGCTGTATTGTATTGTTCAAGCAGAAGTTAGATATTGCTAAGGGATAAAATGGCACATCCGTAAACCTACAGCAAAAACTCTGAACAAGAATTCAGTCTTTCATTTGTGCAGTATGCAGCAAGGAAACTGAATACATAACCTTATTTTTGGCCATGGTAATAAAAATTTCCTACCTACCTTTGCGTTTCAAGAAAATTTGTGTACTGATATATGTGCGGTTTTAAATATTCCCAGAAATTCACATTTCAACCAATTTGTACTGCATATTTCAGTTTTCCATTATTATTATTTTATGAGTTTTACCGGCTGGAATTCAGCATTTTTTGCAACTTGTTGAACCATGGCAAGTGTTAAAATCACAGATGTGCCAAAGGAAATGTTACAAAGTTGTGGTAAACATACATACGTGACTTTTAAAAAATTACTTTAGTTGGTAACAGCTGTTTATAGTTAAAACACACAATTCTCATAGATCCAGTTCCTGCTATCACGTATGAAATTATAGAGGCTACTCCATGGGTCTCATGGGTCAATGCATTTTCATACGTACGCACATCACTTTAGCAATCAAAACTATATTTGCTGAACGATATATAAGACTGCACTAAAACGTCAAAATATTAGAAGCACAACTTTGTAAATAATGAAAATAGTTTAAAACACAACATATACATTATTTACATAACATAACTTTGAGTTTCACGTAAAGGAACAATTTTCCTAACAGCCAGCATCAACAATCAATAAGTCATGTCATCAGTCATGCCAACGCAATGTCTAATTTGAATCTCATACCGCCACTGAGGATATGGTTTTACAGTTGTAGCAGCCAGGCTCACAAATTAATTTTCACTCAGGTTACACTATTTTATTTGGCAATATAAGGTCTTCAGATAAGAAGAGGGAGGAGCAAAATATGTTTTGAACGTGAATAGTGAGTTTTGTTGAATAAATTCTGAGAGATGTAATCATTACCAATAAAATAAGGCCTGTTGCAAAATAATCATTATTAAATTGTATTGTTAACAATCCATGATTAAGTATTTTAATACTTAGCACAGCTATTAAAGTAAATAAACTTTAGTCACCATAATAGTGTATAAATATTAACATTTGGTTTATTTAAAAATCATTAAAAAATTCAACAATCATGATTTGAACCAGAAATGTGTAAGTTGCTGTGGTACACACTACCAGTTGCAATAACAGGACTCACATATGGAGAAGTTGAATAAATGGTATGTATGAACACTTGGCTGTTAGGTGTTTTGCATTGTTCCTAATATGGGAAGCCTTAAAACATGTCGTAAATACTATTACACAGTGTATTCTTGCTGACTTTTACTTTTATAAATTGCAAAATAACTACATTGTGCTGATTTCCTCATTTTTAGGTTAATAATTACATTGTGATGCATAATAGTCTGGATGTGTAATATTGTTCATGCAAGTTTGTCATATTACCGGCTCTGGCAAAATTATATGCGCTCCGCGCATGCATACGTTTAGTTTGCGCCAAGAATAAAAGAAAATCAGGGCCCTAATACATATTAGGTCTTTGGCCATGGCTCAACTAAGGCCTTAACAGGCATTATAATGTTCAGGAATACTGTTAAGACCTAGACATGGCTTAAGCTTGAGGCCCCAAGACCATAGGACACCCCAAATAACTAATTTTTCAACCATACATAAAACCCAAGTATGTTTAAAAACCATCATGAAAATAGGAAAGAGCATAGAGTTGTTAACCGAAATACCTGACCTGTTATCTGGGGAGACTTCCCTCGCAGCTAAGCGTCTGATCCTGATACCAGGTTTCCGTAACACTTAAATACAAATCTCGAGCACTTCAACTGAGTAATATGACCCTTCAATATACATACCCCTGAGATAACGTCTCCAAGAACAGCAACTGGAGCCAAAAACCTCCAACATATCCCATTATTACACCCAAACCCCACAGGCAAGAAAAATCTTACAGGGAAACCAAGGTCCATCACTAATTCACTCCCTCAGCATCGTGACTCCCTTCCAAGAATCAGGCCTGCCAATTCCCGATCTAGCCTGTCGACAACAACCCCAACCATCATGCCCTAGACTATCAACCAGCTGACCTGCGGCAACACACTTCCCAAAACTCAATCCCCACTCAATCCCGCTCCAAGGACACTCTCTACCTGATTCCTCACACTTAATACTAATCACCACATACCAACTCCCCTCTAATGAACTGTCGCCTTTTCCATTACTGGGTATTTTGTCTCCTGAGAGTCTGTTCCTCCCCCCCCCCCCTTCTCACTTCTATCACTAAGGGTTTTTTCCACCTTTGAAGCAATAGATACCAATTAATTTAAATGCTTAGGTTTTGTTGCCAAACATAAATTATGATTATTACGTGGGTGGAGATTCTGAAAAACCACATCTTTAAAGTATTCCTCCTCACAAGGTAATTTCAACACTTCTACTAACCCACGAATATATTTTACGAACTCCAACATAGTTTTGTTTTACATCTGTTTGCGTTCCAATATGCTTGACTGACATTTTGTAAGTGCTACCTCACTAGAAACTTCCTGAAAACCGGCTGAACTTAACTTGGAAATGTCCCAATCCTCTTCCTTAGCCTGACTGAATGTAGGCTGCAAGGTTTCTGGTACTTTAAAAATAGCTACCACGTAAACTACACTTTTCTTACATAAGTTCAAACTTATCACGGTCTGAAGTTTCTCTAAAGAACTAACAAGAGCTTCTAAATTTAACTGAGACAATACTGGTATTTTCGAATTTTACTCTGGCAGCACATTTTTTCTATATTTTAAATAATGGAGCAGGCTCACTAACAGATCCAGAAGCAGAAGCAGATTCTAAACTCCCCGCACTGACGTATTTTGCAGGTTTTTATTTACCAAGTCCTGAAGCGTTGCCTTCAGAGAATCGATAAGCTCCCCTTCCTCCACAGGGACACAAACCTCTGACATCACGGTGATGGTTGTATTTTTGGTTAAGCCCTGAATCCAGCTGGTTGCCATGATAAACTGAAAAAAAGGAAATAATATTAGTATTAGACTACTAATTCCTCTAAACATGACCACTAAGCAAAGGGTAAGTATGGGCTCAACACTACATAACCTAACATATTATAACTCTTTTAAAACTCAATCTTACACAGAGTGCAAGCGACTTTTACATGTAGTGCACTAAGCAGAGTGCAAGCAGGCGTTTACGTGTCATGCACTAAGTAGAGTGTGCAGGTTTTACTAAGGCCCCAAGACCGTAGGACACCCCAAGTAACTTATTTTTCAACCATACATAAAACCCAAGTATGTTTAAAAACCATCATGAAAATAGGAAAGAGCATAGATTTTTAAATAAACTAAGACAGAATATATCCGGCCAAACTACATTAATATACTTGAGGTTAAAACTACACTACAAAGTGAAAGATTGGAATTATCAATAGTATATTTTAATATTCCTTAATTATTTTTGTCCTCTATTCTTTGCACAAATATTACAAAGACCTCAAGGGGATCAGAACAACAATCCATTTTGCCATCTTAAAACAAACATGTATTTTACAATTAAATTTAGAAGATATGCATACAAAAATATTATTTCCTTTTTATTACATTTCTTGTCACATGGACCGGATTGTGTCGTTCCCTCTCGTTCTCACTCTTTTATCTCTCTTGGGAAGTTCATATCACCTGTGGGGTAGGAAAAGTATAAATCTTGTCATTTCTAATTTCAGCACATTTAATACCAATTACAGCATCAATAGTGACGTATGAAATTGTAATTTACAACTGAAACGAGATTTTATTGTTTAAATACCTATTATATGTTATTTAGATGTGATGCGATGGCACAACGCTTACAAAACCAGCAGGTTGGCAGTCGTGGTGTGGAAAGGAGAATCTAGAATCACGCACTTGTCCCAAACCAAACTCATTTAGGCGGGCGATTATATCCATTGCCTTGCGACTGGCAGTGATGTGGTGACATGTCAATGACACAATGTGTTTCTGAACAAAGCGTTAAGTTTGTAATCGTGTTTTTTAAACATCCTAGCAAGTTACAATGTTGTGATAAAAATGTGTTTCTACGGCAGGGTTAAAAGTGTTGTGTTTTGATCACTGTGTTTGAAAGGGCGTAGTGGCTGCATTGAAATTTGTTACGCAGGCCCAGTGTGTGTGTGTGGATTTTAAATATGTGCAAAATGTATCCGTTTTAACCATGAACTGATGTTATGATGAAGTTACTTATTGAAATTCACGTCTGTTTATCACAACGTTGTACCTTTGCGCTAGGTGTTAGGAACATAGTTGTGTAACGAGCTTACGTTTCTGTGATTTGAACGTCTGCCATGATTCCCTCAAAATACTAAGCCCAACCAGATAAATTTTGATAAATAATACAGTAAACCTACAAACCAGTAAGTACCAGTGCATGTAAACATTAGCGGAATAAATGTTATCGTAGGCCTATATGTTTGCATGTTCACCAATGTCTTTTACGTTTGTCAATGCTACAAACAATAAATACGCAACATGAGATACGTGCTTGAATTTACTGTGTCCCTTCATTTTAATTTTTATTCTAAGTAAGGCCGTCCTTTTAACGGAATAACCAAACACATATTAATAACAACAGGTTAAATATTACTGTTGTTTCCGCCACAGTTGTAACAAACACTGTCATGATAAACTATGAATGTGTATTATGTGTAACAAGCTATATTGTGTGTAACAAATATATATAAAACCGACCTAAATATTGCTATAGGACTAAATTGTGAACATTCGTAGGAAATATGACAGCATTCTTTGAACAGCAATCAACCAACACATTTGTCAGTTATTAAAGTAGACGTCACATGGCAGTGTTTATGTTTACGTGTAGCGGGAGGATACGTAATCAGTAACCAAAAGTAGATATTTAGCAGGGCTTCAGAAAAGGCCAAAGTTATCGTGATTCAACTATATTTTCAAATTAAAACAGAGAAAATCTCTGGCTTCTAAGTTTTGGCAGAGGCCATTTAATCTTCCCGAACAGCCCGTTTCCAAAACGGAGGGCAAAACAAGATCAAGAATGAAGCTATTCGATCAGCCCAAAAATGGCAGAGAACTGACAACATACAGAGTATCATTTTCGGGAAAATTTAAATTATTGTTGACTTGAAAGTAAAGAACGTGAATATATTCATAAAATTTGCCATACAGCAATTTAAATGTTGATCTTTCCTATTGAATAAATAAATAAATACATATATATATATTACCATACCAAATGTACTTAGAGTTTCCAAAATATTTCTGTGGTAATTAGCTTTACTGACTTTAGAACCGAGAGGTTTTGTGAATACTGCACCTCTACTAGTTTTTGATGAGAGCAAGCAAGACAGTAAATTTAACATTGGAGTAAGAGAATATCACATATATATGACTGTGAGCGAAAATTTTCCAGCAGATATGTAGGCATACGGTCTCATAATTCACGATAGCCTGGTCGTCAACTGTATACTGGGAGGATGCTGGGAAGACCTAGACTCGACTTGGTGGGTGCTAGACAGTCCTACAATCGACTTGGAGGGTGCTAGACAGTCTTAGGCTCGACTTGGAGGTTGCTAGGCAGTCCTAGAATCGACTTGGATGTTACTTGGCAGTCCTAGGATCCATTTGGAGGGTGCTTGACAGTCTTACGCTCGACTTGGAGGGTGATATGCAGTCCTAGGCAGTTCAAGGTTCCTCCTCCCATATTTACTAATATATCTTATTAGAAAATTGGAAGTGATTCCTTATTATGTTGTGCAGAAAATACTTATCCTGCTCATATTATCCAAAAATATCCTGACTGTAAATTAAAAATTAGAGCATTAAAATGACGTTTCAACAATCCTTAAGGGTGTTACATCTTTATTTAACCAGTGATCAAACCGAAATACCTGACCTGTTAGCTGGGGAGACTTCCCTCGCAGCCGAGCGTCTGACCCTGACACCAGGTTTTGGTTACGCTTAAATACAAATTTTGAGCATTGCCTCACTATGGGGGTAGGTACAATCATCCACCAATAGTGAGCCAGTGTCAAAGAAAACCTCCTCGTAACTATTGCCTAGCGGTGTACGCACAATTCGCTAAGTGCAAACAACAGTCCAGTTGATTTTCTATGACGTAAAGTCCACCGATTCAAATTCAGACATTCAAATTGGCACGGGTCAGGTGCATGGTTTCCACCACACGGTGAACAAGAAACACTGCTGACATCTGGTGGGCGCCACGTCAACTCCCGCCGGCACCATGCAGCTGGACAGTTTAATGTTGACATTGCCGCAGTCAGGAGCATGTCAAATAAAACATTTATTTGTGCAGTAATTATACAGCTACAAGCCGAAACTCGATCAACGTGGACATCCTTCTTCAGAAATGTAAGAGTTCTTAAATATAAAAATAAGTTCTGTAGTATATTTAGTGCATTTTTCACATAATTTGTTTTCACTACACGTAGCTCAATCAATAATTTTTCATGGTGAACGGGTGAAGTCATTCTTGCATGAGGAAACGTGGCAAGGCGGAGAGACACAACGCTTAATTATTAGCGTACGTGTCTCAAGCTATACCAAAACCCTTATAAAAATGTTCTGGATTACTATACTAAGTAACTGCTTTCTGGCTGTCTTGCATCCTTCAACATTCATAATTATCACAGTGCAGTCACGATAATAGAATATTCATACATCCCTCAAAGGACATGTTTTAATAATTTTTAGGAACATAAATAAGTCCAGTGGGCTACTACCACATAAATTGTCACCTGTGTTCACAAAGGTGAACATTAGACTTTATCACAATGAGACATGTACAGTAATCCTTTGCTAACAGCATCAACTGTAGTATCTTGAATACTGTTTTAGCTATGCACTGATTTGTTTTCGTAGACCTTTTTTCCAACTCCCATACAAGTTTCTATTATCCACAGCTTTCATTCTATGGAAAACTAGCTGTTACTGATGTTAGTGGTTGTGCATTTCTCACGCTGCCATTATAAACTTGGACATTTGTTGTCCCAAGCAGCGTGAAGCAATAAATTACTTCATGCCAGAAGGGGATTGGGGTGTTTTGGGGTGGAGAAGTTGCAGGCCGGGGTCAGTGAGAATTCGTTGTCTTAGTTACATACCGCTCTCTGCCTTACCTCCCCTTTCATTTTTTACTTCCGCCATCCCTCCTCTTTTGCTGTAAAAACAGCGGCACATAACATACTAGTTTGTTAATCAGTGCATGTATGATAACTTCAAATTTAACTCAATATCCTTTTTTGATTTTTTTTTTGTGGTTATGTGTGTGTGTGTCAACATAAGATGCTAATTTAATTTTTATAGTGGGCAATTGTTTTTTTCTTGTGAAATTAATTTTATGTGTAAAATGAATAAAGGCAAGTGTGTGCAAATAAAATATGTTCTTATAGTCCCATATTTTGGTGAGTAAGGTGACAGGCGGGAAGTACTAGTGGTAGGTGACTTGTCGTCTTGTCGGTGAGGGGTAGCAGAATACAGCTTATTAAGTCGTCGTCTTCTGATCAAGCGGTAGCGAGGGCACGACGTGATACAATACAGAACTCGCAGTTTCAGTCCCCTGAGACTCTGCTCCAGAAGTTACTGTTTCAGATGCCCAACCTATCTTCGGTCTGATTAATTAACCCTCTTAAAACTGGATGGCAGGTTGAATGCATGCGCAGCAGTGCTGACAGGAAAGACGCTGGATTAGTTACAGTAGTTGTAGGTTGTGCCAGTGATCGGAGTAAGGAGGCACAATCTCGTTCGGCTCATCGACTAGCTGTGAGTGGTATGAGACCAGCTGGCTGCCTGGCAGCAAGACGCGCAACTCTTTGCTCCTCCCTCCTTGCACCGTGTCTCACCTTAAATTCCATAGAGTGGGTTTAGATACTGAGGACTTTGAATCGAGCACCATGGACACAGATAGCCCTAGATTAGTGTTGCCTGGTAACAGTTTGCCAACGCGCGCTCCGATGCTTCAGAAGATCTCCCACGGTTGTGGACTGATCAGAAGCGTTGGAGTCGTATGGGTTGCCAAGACTATTACTGGGTATGCGATCCCAACCAAGGCGCGGCCGTAGCACTTAAGCAAATACCCCCGCCAGCACCTAGGTGCTCCGGTAGGGATACAACTCAGATGTACTGTCTCTCCCTGGTTTAGAAGTGTTGCTAGTGGTCGGGGCTCCTCTTTTCTACTCCTCCAGTACCTGTATACTTGATAGGAATAAAATAGATGGCCGTCTAATGGGTGTGTATTCAACTTGGAGCCGCCTGAGGGGGAGTCTCCAGTTGTAGCTAATTCATAATAATAATAACATCCAGTTTCCGGTCTGCGGTACTCAGCTGGCGGTCCTCCCAGCAGTTGGTGACAAAGTACTCTATGGATGAGACTCGCAGTTAAGAGAAACACAGCCGTGTTTTTTAAGAGTTTATTGAACACGGTGACACGTGCTCTCCTGCCAAGAAAACCGGTGGTTGGAAGTAATCCTACGATAGCCAGGTGTAGGTGACCTGGTCCTAGGCTAGTTGGGGAAGTGAAATGAAAACTCTCGAAAATTACTCAATGCAAACCTAACTCTAAGCAGGGTGGCTGTAGGAGACAAAGAAGTTAAGTGTGGAATATCTGGTAGCTATAGAAAGCTTCTGGTAGCTATAGGTGATTGGCTTCACTGGATGGTGCGGTGGCAGTGCTGCAGAGCTCTAATGGCAACATTAAGGACGGCAGCCTCTGGTGGCTGCTGAAGACAGTTGAGTTGCTGGCAACAGCCTCTGGAAGGGCTGTTGAAGATCTAGCAGTAGTTGTAGGCTCCAGCACCCAGGTGCTTGGAGAAGACTGCAGGAACAAACTGGCAAGGTCCGCCGCACACCGACTTATATAGCAGGGTAGCGCATGTCATGGCGTCTGCGGGGGAGGGTGTGTGAGGTGCGAGGCTGGAGTGGGGGTAGCACCCTCTGGTCATCTCTCTGCCTTTGCATGTCCTCTGTGACATTCGTGCATGGCCAGAGGCGGCTGATGGCTTATAGGCTCTCAGCATGAGGGGTAGGGGTGACGCACCGCTGTCTTTCACAACCCTGTGTATCCATGTGTCCGGCTGCCCTCCAGGATTGGAGTAGACCATTACTTCTGTGTACGAGATGGTGCGGGGTTGAATATCAGGTGTATAGAAGTGGTACACTAGTGTTGCAGTGAGATGAGTTGTAATCATTGTGGATAAATGTTATAAGCTGCATGCGTCAATTAATATTTCAAGTAGACCACACTAAATTTTTGTATTCCCGTAAACATTTCCGGGCCTCATTATACCAGTGCAGATGCCAACACATCATCTAAATTTCGTATAAATTCAACACATTGACGTGAATTGCATCTATTGGCATGTTTTCCCCAACACTGGGCCGCTGTTACGAATTGAATCGGCCCTTTTACTATGGCAGTGGTGGTCGCCGGCTGGCCGCCGTTGCGCCAGCCATATCTGTCGGTCCTGGCATGAACAACAGCTGTGCTGCACTCAGGTGGCTCTAACACGAGGATCACCACCTACTTCACAGCCCAGCCCATAGATCTAGACCCAAGCAACAGGAGCAAGCCGCCGTCCCCGGCCGCATGGCTGAGAATCTAGGCGCTCGCCCAGCTACATGCATGTGGCAATGTTCTCGCTGCCAGCCCCAGCACAGAAGTGATTTAATTTTTATTATGTATCTTCATATCTATTATCGATAAATATAGGACTATGTGTTTCTTCAAATGTTACGCATCTCCAACAGTGTGTTTAGTTACTGTTTTGTGCATATGTAATACATCCAAATTTTTAGTAATGAAATGCCTAGTCGGCCGGCATAACCAATACCCCTTTTCCCCATAAAAGCTTGTATTCTTCTACCGTGGTTTTTTAAACTGCAATATTTTTAAAAACGTATCCCCCACAGTTGGCAAGGGATTGCTGTATCTGCTATTGCTCTCAATTTACTTTAAGACTGAGTGAGATGGCACAGTGGTAAACTTGTGGACTGGAATCCAGTTCAGCCATCCTGATTTTGCTTTTCTATGATTTCCCGCTATCACTCAAGGCCAAGTCCATTTCGTTGTCCACACCTGCTCCTCTTAGACACTTGCTCTATCCATAATGACCTTGCTGTCAATGAGACATTAGACTCTGCCTACTTTATGCTAAGTACTGCAGTCATAGTTTACATCAAGGGCAGTTTGTTTGAAAGACTGATGTAATGGGAAAGCAGCTGGTGATGAGTGGCTATGTGTGCAGGTACCAGATAATGATCGACTGCTGGAACATCAAAACCAGGGAGCGGCCGACCTTCACTGAGCTGAGGCAGCGGCTAGACACTCTACAGGAGGCTTCTGCCAGCAACAAGTACCTCACACTGGAGATGCTGAGTAGCTAATACTTTTGCAGCATGTCATTAGGCAGCAACAGTAGCCCAGAGATTGGTACCAAGACAACTTAGCTGCCTCCTGCTTTCTCACTTCAAGCCAGACACCTCCGTGTGTTCATTTTTTTTTTCCTGGTTCACATTTGTGGTGATTCACTCGAACCAGCATGTCCCAAAAAGACTTGTGTACGCCTTATCAACATCTCGTGTGCTTGGTTTTACCAGAACAACACCTTGCTACCAGCAAACCAATATTCTTTAAGAAAAATTTGTTTATTGACTCTAATGAATGACAAAGATACGTACATTGTGCTGTACCTAGCTGTAGTCCTTTTTACCTCTATTAAGAAACAAGCATATTCCAGCAGTGCACAAGGTTTGGAAGTTAAAAGGGTGTTGAGAGTCATTTTAGACAACTTAGAGCCAACAATTAGTTTTTCAACTGCGAGATTTGATTGGCATGGACTGATAGATCAACCTGCTTGTGTGATACACAGAACTGACTAGTTATTCATTGCAATGGTTGTTGGACATTGGTATTGTGGATATTTAATGCAAAGCTGAATCACAAAGTAAACATAATGAGGTTCTGATTAGTTCAAATGTACTCCTTTACCCGTAAGAATGGATGGTCCCATTGAATCCAAAACACCATGTAGGCCAAAAGCCTTTGTGCAAATTCAGATTTTTTTGACACAAAATGAAAACAAAAAATAGTCTATAAACTTTTGCAAAACTGAAATGAAAAAAAATACGAGATCTGCTATAGTGAAAGTGTAACAAATTTTTTGTCAAATTAATTATTATGACAAATTCATTGCAAAATAAAACCAAAGTAATGTAGCATACCACAGGAGTTCTTGCCTAATTAGATATTTGTTTTTTTTTTTAATAAGTTATTTTAGTTATAAAATAATGTAAACAAGCACAATGATTTACAGACAAAAGTTTCTTTGCTGGTTCACTAAATGAATTTTTATTAAACCCCTGAATATTCAGCCAAATCTGGGATTTTCTTTTCAACATTTGGCAACCAACCAAATTTCTTACAGAAACAAAAATGAAAGTTCTTATTTTTCATTTTTGTTTTGGTATACCGATTATTTGCATAGTACTATCATTTGATATGGCACTTACCGATATCCTGCACATTGTCAACTTGCTATGGATTGTCTACATACATGCACACACAAAATATAGCAGCAGTCAGTGCAGAATATTGGTTGCCCACATAGACTGCTCGCCTCTACAACCTCGCTGAGCTTGTGTTCATCTCTTCTGCATTTGGTATAAATGCTTGATTGCATCACATTTCTACATTGCTGTATTGATTATCATAGCTATGTTTGTTCAAATAAAGATTTAGTGTAGACTGAATACAGTCAGTGTGGAAAATGGCAGCAGATGCGAGCGGTTGGTGTGTGTCCTCATGTGTACTGTTCCGTGAGTTACTACAGCACAAGTGTTAACAATAGAATTAGGAAATTGTTAAATATAACATAATGTTTGTGCACAATTATTATAATATTTTGTGTTTTGTGCTTAACTTAAATTAGATTCATTTAAGTGTTAATATTTTTGCTTTATTGACTTTGTTATAAATTCTATAGGTACAGTTTGTTATTTAACATGGTAAACATACACACATCCTATACAGTAGAACCTCAATGCATCGTTCCTGCTCCCTTCATTTTCATGTTCGACGTTGTTTGTTTTGCACTGTGCCAAGAAGCATCCCTTCAGAACAATGATGACAGTCAAAGAGTCCACTCTCATTTATCCAGATCCATCAGTTTTAACTTTTAAGCATTCCAGTGGGAGTCTTTATACTCGTCCCCCATTGTCATTAGACTGACACATCACTTCAGCTGTCACAAATGTCCGATATAGCCAGTAATCTGCCTGAAAACTCTCCGAGCCACCATCCCTTAGATATATAACTCTGTTATAACAAAGCAGGACATAACACTGTTATTTCATGGTCCTGCTATTTCTCTATAAGGCTTAGTGGTTTCATTTTCTGCCCATAACAGCACTAATATTTTTCGTTTGCTGCATATAACATCAGTATTTGTTCAGTTCCTGGCAGGTACTTAAATGCAATTTTTCTCTTCAGTGAACTATTGCATATACTAACAAAGTGGTAGCCTTGAAACAGATAGAAATAAATTTTTTAACTTGGAATATTATTATGTACACAGATTTTAGAGGTGATGGTCATGAAAATGACAAAGATAACGAGCAACAGCAGATGAGTGAGCAAGCTTTCAGTATGCACTTAATTGTGCGTGTTCATATGAACACGTGCATTAGTTACACATGCTATGGCAATGGAATTCTATCACTGATAATTTTGCATCTCATGATTGAGATGATGATTAACTTGAAATGAATGATAAAGGTATTTTTAAATATGGTAGTCGAATGCAGTTTCTGGGCGTTTGCGGACAGTTGAATTAATGTGAGTAATTGACCTATGAGAAGCATTTCAATATCATCTTCACACCTCTCGAACCTTCTAAACTGTAATATTGTAGTAAATCCCAACTAGTGGAGTTAAATAAATTATGAGTGTTATGTAACTAACAACTCAGAGGAAGCAGCACGAAACCGGGTGGGGGGGGTACTGACAGTTTTTTTTTATTAACGATGATAATATTGTTAAGGTGCTCTCATATTTAAATTTTTGGCTTTCAATGCAACATGCTTCATTTTTCTCAATATTAGTGATGGGACGATTGAAGGTTTTTGTTGATTCTGATTCTCGAATTGACTTCAAATGTTTGTTTTGATTCTCATTTCTGCGCTTGATTCGATCATCAACTAATTTTAAATACATTGCAACATTTATATACAGTTGTACGTTTCTACATTTCATACAACTTACAGCGGAAACTACAATAATGAGAGTGAGAGACAATAATTTTTCGTAGTTGAATTAGCAAATTTAGTAGCATTAACTATTTCATCCAGTACTCTGTGGAAGAAATTTATAATTTTGTCGTGTAGAAATGGCCCTACTAGGTAAAACGAATGTGTCAACATCGTGTGATTTCAAGAATACTGCACATTTCCCAAAACAATACAATTTCAAGCATATACGGTAAACATGAAGGCAAGTCGTACATACAGTGAAAGTCCGATGTAACAAGTATGCTTTATAACCAAAGTCAGCTATAACGATACGTTTAACGGCACCGTCAATTGCCCATATACTCAGTGGGAAAAAGAAGATGGTAATAACAAATGCAGTGTGGGCTTATTTTCGCTATAACGATATCTTAAATAGCTCCACTCAGCAGTTTCCTTTAAAAAAAAATGCAAGAAGAATTGATTGCATTAAAAAAATTAAGAAAAGGTTTTGGTTTGCGTGCGTGAACCTTGTGAAACATGGCAACATTGCTGCCGCCAGATGGCCGCGCACATACTTTGGCAACGCCGCACAGCATGCCTGTCGTGGCCGCGTGGCTGGCGCCGCGCTGTGTTGTCCAGTCCATCACCGGCACTCAACTGTGTTCTGCCACGTGCTGCTCATGCGCTCGCCACTGTGTAATTGTGTAAACGCAAAGCGGACAGTTTTAATATCAGCCAAAGCTAATAGTGAAATGCAACGTGAATATCTGTCCCTAAAATAAAAGTGAATGTAGATTAACCTACGGATTAGTGGTTTAGAAAAGGGGGGGGGGGAGATAAATTGTTTCTGGCAATAATAAAATGACATCTCAGGTCCTGCACTGCATCGTCAAGGAATAGACCTGAGAGTACAAGTAAATTATTTATTCATGCTATTATTGCACTGAACAGCTGCTAAGAATTGGGTAATCTGATTGCCGGCATATTGTGCAATTGAGTCGCCGGCAAACGTCCGGATTAAATTCTGTTACGGGAATGTTTCTGCTAGTTGCAATTTTCCTGACTTCAAACGGAAGCATTTCTGTGGTGACAGAAAACCCATTATTCCTAGTGGTGTGCACATGTTTAAACAGCTATTATTCCAGTTCTGGGTATTTACACATTTTGCCTCGCAAAGCACTTTTTTTGGGCAATTTGTACAGCATATAATTTACCCCACACCAGCACCGTACATTTTTACCGTTGACCAACTGCCCTTTTTCCATGTTCACATGCATATTCTACAACCATGAATTTAAATTTTGCATAATAATTTGCTTGTTCCTTTTCCATTATCATGAAGCCGTGTTCCAATTGGCACTTTTTGCTAACAAAATGCTCATGTGACCTGTTTGTCTACAAAATCTACGATATATTTTTGTAATTTGCATTTTTGACAACGTCGAAGTTGACAAATTAGCAAATCGCCATCATATCAGATTTTATTTTTGAAATCATGATAACACCGAAATAATACAACATTACATGCTAGGTAGTTAAATGCCATATTGTTTCAACTAAACCTTACAAAATGCCAGACACAAATTAAAAAAAATGAAACTATAGTCCATTCCCCATTGGAAGCAACTTTCTCGGAGCCCTGCTAAATATCTACTTGCAGGCCCGTTTCGTATCCTTCTGCCAAATGTAAGCAAACATTGCCATGTGACTGCCATGTAGCATCTGTCAAAATCAATGTTTACATTCCATCGTGTGTGTATATATGTTCGTATACTTTCGCTACACCTAAAAATAAATATTGAAATGTGACTCCTACTTTTATACCTGTCAAATGTGTTGTTTACGGTTTACAGCGTTTCAAAGAATTCTGTCATATTCCAAAAGCCATTCCATGTGAATATACACAGTTTAGGCCTCTAACATTATTTAGGTCAGCTTTATGATGTTTTAAAAATGCCTGAATTGAAGACAGTTCTTACGGTTATTTTACATTAACATATTTGTTTTGCACCACGTAGTTCAATACATGTAATGCACGTTAGTATTTTGCTGCGACTGTGTTAAATACTGTTACAACTGCGAGGTAAAGGGGTATACTAATTGTAATTATTTTGTTATTGATATGTGTTGGATCATTTCTCTAAAAGGACGGCCTCAGTTGGAATAAATGTTAAAACGAAGGAACAACCAGTGAAAAAGGCACGTTAAATTCAAGCACGCAACTAGTGTTGCTCATTTTGGTCATACAAATTTTAAAAGATAGCGGTGAACATGCACACCAATAAGCCTACAATAACTTTTATTTCGCTCATATTTATTTGTATTGCTACTTACTGTTTATAAGGTTTATTGAAATTTATCAGACTGGGCTTAGTATTTTTTCTTCTGGAATTGTGGCAAATTACGTTTCACGACTGTGTTTCAAACCCCTTAGGGTAAAGGTACAACATTGTGATAAATAAACAGACGCTGATGCAAATAAATAACTTCATCATAAAAATAGTTTACTTTTAAAACGTATAAATGGTGCTAAGCAAATATTTGAAATCACGTACACACAGGGCCAGCGTATTGACCACAATGCACAAAGGCATGCCATTTCACAGACGCGATGATTAACACAGTAGATTTATCACAACATCGTAACTTGTCTAGGTAGGTTTAAAAACACGTCTACAAACGTGATGTATTAATTTGAAGTATTTTTCGGAGTAAGAATAATTTACATTTCATTTGACAAAAAGCAACACGCCATGTCATGCTTCGCCACGTCTGCCAACTTCACTAGGTAACTGCCCCGCCATCATATCTAAATATATTAAAATACGTACTCAAACATTAAAATTTCTTTTCAGTTGTAAATTACAAATTCAAAAATCATTATTTTGCTGTAATAAGTATATGTTACAACTGAAAACATGGATAATATTACTGCTTAATAGTGAAGTCAAATTTCCCGAGTTTGAAAGAGACGAAGAAAGAGAGAGAAATCCACAAGCCTCGCCCAGCAGACAGTTTTTCAAATGCTTTCTCGCTTGATAAAACAACACCGTACCATTACGGTCTACTAACGATATTTTCAGATGTTATTTTAAACTGTAAAAATGTGATATGTTGCCATCGGGGCTACTTAAATATTTAAATATTTTGATAGGCACCATTTAATTTACAAATAGTATACTAAAAAAAATAGGTTAAAATAATATTACAACTGTGAACTATTTCTTACTGGTCGTTGCCAACACGTTGCTGCACTCGCTGTTGTTAATTCATATTTTAAAAATAAATAAATATTACAAGTTATAGAAGATATTAAGATAAAGGTTCATTTATTCAATAATACAGTACTCTAAAGTTAACCACAGTGTTATATATTTGTGAAATACAGGTTATAAAAAAAACAGGTTGACATGTTATGCCTAGAGTGTTTTTTCAAAGGTTGATTTTCATAAGTCGCTTCCAATAAGCAATGGACTATAGAAACAAATTGGAACAGCCTCACGTTTGTTTATCTGTGAAGCGGGAAGCGCGCACAAAAAAAAAGAGAGAGAGAGAGAGAGAGAGAGAGAAACCTAGGGTTAAGTCACGCACTTTGGCACTTTAGTCACGCGCATCACAATATTGTGCTGTTGATGAAGGATGCCTGCATGTGCAATCGCTTCACAGAAGCGTGTAGTTGACAGACAGTTGTTCCCGAACGTACACAAATCTCACAAACCTCAGGCTTTAAAAATAGTTCCATGCAGCCTGTACATGCTAAATATGGTATACATTGTATGTGGTACTACATGTAACAATTGTTTGGGTGACATTATTTATGAAAGTTACCATTTCATAGTATGGTATATGCATTTGTGAACATTTTTGTTTCATGACCTTCAGAAAATATGTTATTGTTTTTATACTAATATTAACGTCACCTAAATTAGAGTAGCAACCTGTCGGGCGACGAGTACGTATAGAAATTTTAAGGGCCTAAATTACGTAACTGCCTTGCACACCTGCAAATACAGCATATACATTTGGAGAGTTGTAATAACTTCATGTGCACATGTCGCCCGTCTGTCTCAGTGTTCCTGCCCACAGCCGCTGCCGTGGCGACAGGAAGTGCCATGATTTTGGCCGACCTTGTGCATGGAGACAGCTGAGCATATTGTGCATTGTCTTACCACCCTCGCCGCTTCAAAACCTTGCATGAGACACATCTGATCTCCGCTAGTAATTGAATTTTATGCCATATATATTTAATTTTAATGAGTTATTTTATCAGTTTTTTTTTGGGTAGTACCATTACAGTTATTATACAGCACAATTAAAAAATATGTAAATGTGGAATTTTGAAAAAAAAATTTATAGCGAAAGTCTGCCATAGTGACAGTTTTTTGTGCCGATATAAACTATCGTTACAATGGACTTTCAGTGTATATGTATTCTTTTCGTAAATTTTTTGGTGTGATTTTTTTAACTTTTGGTTTTGTTGCGGCTAGCAATGTTTTATAATACGGCTGAATGTAAACAAAGCAAATTAATTGCCGTGCATTGAAGGTTAAATACATACATGATAGACATTTTATGATCTTTTACATCTGCTGCAGCATCTTCCATAATTTTTGAGACTATATATTTTATGAAAACAGTCTAATTAACACATCATTTGAGATATAGGTTGTTCACGGTAAAGTGAGCACTTTTGAAAGCCCTCTCATTTGGAATAATAGTCAATAATTATATTTTATTTTAGTTTTAGACGTCAACTTCAGAGTGCTGTAAAATAACCACATTGTGTTTATTACTTACATGGCAATAATTATTTTAAAAAGTGGTTAAAGTATTTTAAAAAAATGAAAGAAAAAGTAACTAGGGTCTCCAAGGTGCTCACTTTACCGTAAACAGCCTATATCGCATTTTCGTGTCTCAAAATTTTCAAGCAACTGTCAATGTAAGCAAACATTTGATTTAGCGCTGTGGCCATAGATTACACTGCACACATTCAAGTGGTGAGTGTTCACTTTGCACCATTGTGTTCACTTCGCACCAATGATACTAGCGCTTCGAGGCAGTTTGTTGTTATTTCAAAGTGCATATTTTACTGCTTGCGTAATCTTTGGAATAGGTTTGTTTACATTTTGTTATGTAAGAAAAAATCTTAACATAATTATATGCGTGTGTTGCATGTAGAACTATGATTTCCGAGATTTAAAAATTGTCTCAAGAAAAAATTGAGAATTTTTTCATGTAGAGTATTTCTTAATATTGCCTAGAACTCTCACAACTTTAGATTTTTTATTTTTGTAGTTTCAAAGTAAATTAGTGTGTATAACGTGGGAGAAGGGTTAATTTCTTATGGAGAACGCTAATTTCATAAGATATTGCGCATTTGTCTGTATTTCATGATATTTTGCATTTTAACTTTTATTTTGTTGCTATTTAGTTTTATAGCGTCTTACTACAAAATCATGCCTCTAATTATGTCTGATTAAACACAACTGAATATGCAAATAAACTATTTACATGACGTGTACAGCACGACCAGGTTTGTAGAATATGTTACCCAGTAAGGAAATTTTACAGAACCAAATTGTGCTTTAGAATGCAAAAAATCGGAACTCGTTGATTTTTCGATTCATGCAATAATTGGTGGAATCAATACTCGAATTGTCCCATCACTTCTAAATATATAGGCCTAAAGAAATTCAATTAATTATTGACTAACTGTTATGAGATATGGTGGGAATAAGCTGCTGGGCTACTGATTACGTTATAAAAAGTAGACAGAATGAAGAATTAGTCACAGGGCTGTACTCGTGAATAAACACAAAAACAAAAGGCAGACAAACACATTCTCCATGCGGATGCAAGGTCGCACAATGTTTTGCTGGCAGAGCCAGCTTCATCAGGTAGTGAGTGGTGGCATACTGCAGTCTGGTGAGCTGTGGGTGGCAAACAATGAACCTAATGACCATGAAGTGAACTAAGGTGAGGCAGGAAATATGTAATGTGACATACGGTTTATCTTATGTTTAAGCAAGTTGTCTGTCTGGATTTGGTGGTGTATTGATGGGTCAGTTTTTACCATTGCAGTTCTGCACTGTTACATATCAAAAGGATGTAGGGCCCTCGCCACTTTGGTTGCGTGACAGGAGTCAAAAGTTCTGGTTGGGGAGGCTAAATCATCTGCACCTGGCTTCTCTTGTAAATTTACATTTTCCCCAGCTATGGAGTGTGTCTCACTTTGAGTGTTAGTAGACAGGCCATTGTTCTCTGCATTGCAGTGAACATACTGTAGCTGGTAGATTAAATTTTCTGTCACACATTTGTAACTGTCTTGGATAAGATAAATCAGATTGGTAAGTCTGTTATTCAAGGAGGTGGTAGACTTTAGTACAGCACATCATTTAAAATGTTGGATATTACTACATAGCTCATGTCCTGTACATCAGTCTTTCACCACATTCAATAGCATAATAACCAATCAGATTTATCTTATCCATTGTAGAGGCAGTGGTGACAGAACGGTTAGCATTCTTGTCTCCCAACAAGACAAAATAAAAAGGTTTGACTTCCAGCTAAGTCACGTACAGATTTTCACATGAGGGAATTATGCCGGATATTGAAGCTAGTTGGAGGGGGTTGTCTAAGGGTGTCCCATTACACTTGCCCTTTCATTCCGTTGCTGTAACATACTCACCTCAATCATCCTCAACAAGTCACAAGACCTCGCTACTAAGAGAATTCCAAATCTCTTTAT
This sequence comes from Dryococelus australis, assembly GCA_029891345.1. Classification (NCBI taxonomy): domain Eukaryota; kingdom Metazoa; phylum Arthropoda; class Insecta; order Phasmatodea; family Phasmatidae; genus Dryococelus; species Dryococelus australis. The sequence goes on from CM056995.1 coordinate 3,324,290, forward strand.
TTACTGTTCTTCCACATTTCAAATTTCCCACCTCACCCTAGTTTGTATTCTGGCCTATACATTCGCTGTTTGCCACACACTAATCACCCGACTATAGTGTCCCACCTTTCACCAAACCATAGTGTCCCACCTGTCACCAGACTGTAGTGTTCGACCTCTTACCAGACTGTAGTGTTCTACCTCTTACTACACAGTAATGTTCCACCTCTCACCACACTGTGTAGTGTTCCATCTCTTACCAGACAGTAGAGTTACACCTCTGAAAACACAGTAGTGTTCCACCTCTCACCATACTATAGAATCCCAACTCTCAACAGACTGTAATGCCCCACCTCTCAATAGACTGTAATGTTCCACCTGACACCAGAGTGTAGTGTAACACCTCTTACCAGACAGTAGTGTTTCACATCTTGCAACACAGATGTGTTCTACATCTTACAACATGGTAGAGTTTCACCTCTTACAACAAAGTAATGTTCCACATCTTACCAGAGAGTAGTGTCACACCTCTCACCAGACTATAGTGTACCACCTCTTAACAGACTATAGTGTCCCACCTACTATAGTGTCCCACATCTCACAGGACTGTATTGCCCTACCTCTCACCAGACTGTAGTGTTCCACCTCTCACTAGTCTGTAATGTCCCACCTGTCACCAAACTGCAGTGTCCCACCTCTCACCAGACTATAGTGTTCCACCACTCACCAGACTATAGTGTCCCACCTCTCACCCGACTGTAGTATACCCCCTCTAAAGAGACTATAGTGTCCCACCTCTCACTAGACTATAGTGTTCTACCTCTCACCAGGCTGTTGTATCCTACTTCTCACCAGACTATAGTGTCCTACCTCTCACCAAACTGTAGTGTCCCTGCTCTCACCAGACTATTTTTTCCCACCTCTAACCAGACTGTAGAGTTCCACATCTCACCTGACAATATAGTAGCCCAGCTCTCACTAGACTATAGTGTCCCACTTCTCACTAGACTATAGTGTCCCACTTCTCACCAGACTGTTGTGTCCTACCTCTCACCAGACATAAGTGTTCCACATTTTACTACACAGTAGTGACCCACCTCTCACCAGACTGTAGTGTTCCACCTCTCACCAGACTGTAGTTTTCCACCTTTTACAACACAGTAGTGTTCCACCTTTTACCAGAGATCATTGTTCCACCCCTTAACAGTAAGTAGTATTCCACCTCTAAAGAGATTTTACTGTGCCACCTCTGTACCAAACTGTGGTGTCCCACCTTTCACCAGACTTTCGTGTCCCACCATTCACTAGACTGTAGTGTCCCATCCCTCACCATACCGTAGTGTCCCACCTCTCACCAGACTTTAGTGTCCGACCTGTCACCAGACTGTAGTGTTCCACCTCTCGCCAGACTGTAGTGTTCCACCTCTCGCCAGACTGTAGTGTTCTCCCTCTCACCAGACTGTTGTATGCCACCTCTGAAGAGACTGTAGTGTCTCACCTCTCACCAGACTATAGTGTTCCACCTCTCACCAGATTGTTGTGTCCTACTTCTCACCAAACTATAGTGTTCCACCTCTCACCATACTGTAGTGTCCCACCTCTCACCAGACTGTAGAGTCCCACCTCTCACCAGACTATAGTGTTTCACCTCTCACCAGACTGTTGTGTCGTACCTCTCACCAGACTATAGTGTCCCACCTCTCACCATACTGTAGTATGCCACCTCTGAAGAGACTGTAGTGTCCCACCTCTCACCAGACTATTGTGTTCCACCTCTCACCAGACTGTTGTGTTATACTTCTCACCAGACTATAGTGTGCCACCTCTCACCAAACTGTAGTGTCCTACCCCTCAACAAACTGTTGTGTCTCACCTGCCACAAGACTTTTGTGTTCAACCTCTTACTAGACAGTATTGACACATCTCTCAACATTCTTTAGTGTCCCACCTCTCACCACAATGTAGTTTTCCACCTTTTACGACACGATAGTGTTCCATTTCTTAACAGAGATTATTGTTCTACCCCTTAACAGACAGTAGTTTTCCACCTCTCAAGAGATTTTACTGTCCCACCTCTTACCAGACTATAGAGTCCCTCCTCTCGAAAGACTGTAGTGTTCAACTTCTTACAACTCGGTTGTGTTCTACCTCTTACCAGAGAGCAATGTCTAACCTCTCACCAAACATAGTGTCCCACCTCTCACCAGAATGAAAGGTCATGCCTCTCATGATGCTGTGGTGTCCACCTCTCACTAGACAGTAGTGTCCCACCTCTCCAGACATTAGTGTTCCACCCTTTATCAGACTGTAGTGTTACAACTCTCACCAGACTGCAGTTTACCATCTCACAACATGCTGCAGTGTCCCACCTTTCACCAGACTGTAGTGTCCCACCTCTCACCAGACTGTAGTGCCCCACCTCTCACCAGAGTGTAGTGTTCCACATCACACCAGAGTGTACTGTTACACGTCACCATACTGCTGTGTCCCATATCTCACCAGACTGAAGTATCCCACCTGTCACCAACCTGTAGTGTACCACCACTCACCTAACTGTAATGTTCCACCTCTCACCAGAATGTAATGTACCACTTCTCACCAGAAAGTAGTGCCCCACCTCTCACCAGACTGTAGTGACCCACCACTTTCAAGACTGTAGTGTTCCACTTCTTACCAGACAGTAGTGTCCCACCTCTCACCACACTGAAGTATTCCACCTCTCACCAGATAGTAGTGTCCCACCTCTTACAAGACAGAAGTGTTTCACCTCTTACCAGACAGTAGTTTTTGACCTCTTACCAGATAGTTGTGTTCCACCTCTCAACAGACTATAGTGTTCCACTTCTCACCAGACTGTAGAGTGCCTGCTCTCACAAGACTATATAGCCCACATCTCACCAGACTGTATCGCCGTACCTCTCACCAAACTTTAGTGTTTCACGTCGCAAGGGACTGTAGTGATCCACCTTTCTCCAGAATGTAGTGTCCCACATCACACCAGACTGCAGTGTCCCACGTCTCACCTTACTGAATTGTCCCACCTCTCACCAGACTGTAGTGTCCCACCTCTCATCAGAATATAGTGTCCCTCCTCTCATCAGACTATATTGTCCTACCTCTCACCAAACTTTAGTGTTCCACCTCTCACCACAGTATTGTGTTCCACATCTCACCAGACAATATGTGCCACCTCTTACAAGATATTAGTTTTCCACCTCACTAGAGTACATTGACCCACACTCTCACCAGACTGTAGTGTTCCACATCTCACTAATCTGATATGTCCTACCTCTCACCAGACTGTAGTTTTCCACATCTCACCAGATTGTATTCATCCACATTTCACCAGACTGTAATTTTCTATGTCTCATAAGACTGCAGGGTCCCACATCACACCAGAATGTAATATTCTAAATCTCACGAGACTGTAGTGTTCCACCTCTTACAACCCGGTGGTGTTCCACACCTCACCAGACTGCAGTGTACCACCGTTCACCAGACTGTAGTGATCCACCTCTCACCAGAATGTATTATACAAACCTATCTCAAGACACTAGTGTCCCGCATCTCACCAGACTGTAGAGTCCCAACATTTGCAAGACTGTTGTGTTCCACATCTTACCAAGAGTAGTGTCGCACCTCTCACCAGAATCTATCGTACCACCTCTAATATTACTCTATTACTCTTACTAGACTTTTGTGTTCCACCTCTTACTAGACATTAGTGACCCACTTCTTCACCAGAATGAAGTGTTCCCCCTTTTACATGACTAGAGTGTTCCCCCTCTCACCAGACTGTAGTATTACACCTATCACCAGTCTGTAGTGTTCCTCTTCTCAACAGACTGTGTTGTTGCACCTCTCACTAGACTGTATTATCCCACTTATCACCAGACTGTAATGTTGCAACTATCATCAGAGTTTTGTGTCCCACCTCCACCCAGACTTAGCGTCTCACCTCTCACCAAACTGTAGTGTTCCTCCTCTCTCGAGACTGGGGTGACCAACTCTCACCAGACGGTAGTGTCCCACCTCTCCCTAGACTGTAGTGACCCACCTCTCACCATACTGTCCTGTCCCACTTCTCACCAGACTGTAGTGTCCCACCAACACTGGACTGTTGTGTCCCACTTCTCACCAGAATGTTGTGTTCCCGCTCTCACCAGACTGTAGTGTTCCACCTCTCATCAGAATGTAGTATTCCACCTCGAACCAGACTATCCTGTCCCACCACACACCAGACTGTAATGTCCTACCTATCACCAGACTTTAATGTTCCACCTCTTACCAGAGTGTAGTGTTACACCTCTCAAAAGAGTTTAGTGAAACACCTATTACCAGACAGTAGTATTTCAGGTCTTACAACACGGATGTGTTCCACCTCTTACAACATGAGAGACTTCCACCACTTAACAGAGAGTAGTATTTCACCTATTACAACACGGTAATGTTCTACCTCTCACCACAATAAAGTTTTTCCACCTCTCAACAGAATGTAGTATTGCACCACTCACTAGATTGTAGTATCCGACCCTTCGCCATACTGTTCCCTCTCACCATTCGCCAGACTTTAGTGTTCCACCTTTTGCTAGACAGTAGTGTCCCCACCTCTCACCAGACTGTAGTGTCCCACCTTTCACCAAAATGTAGTGACCCACCTTTCATCAGTCTATAGTGTTCCACTTCTCACCAGACTGTAGTTTTCCACCTCATATCAGACTGTAGTAATCAACATCACACCACACTTTAATTTTCCACATCTATCCAGAATGTAGTGTTCCACCTCTCACCAGACTGAAGTGTACCTTCTATCACCTGACTGCAGTGTCCCACCTGTCACCAGAATGTAGTGTTCCACCTTTCATCAGAGTGGAGTGTACACTTCTCACCAGACTGCATTGCCTCACCTCTCACCAAAATAGAGTGTTCCACCTCTCAACACACTGCATTGTCCCACATCTTACCATACTGCCATGCTCCACCTCTCACCAGACTGGAGTGTTCCACCTCTCAACAGAATACATTGTCCCACATCTCACCATACTGCCATGCTCCACCTCTCACTAGACTGTTGTGTCCCACCTTTTACTAGATTGTAGTATATCACCCCTCACCCTTCATGTTGCCTCCCACCTCTCACCAGGCTGCAGTGTAACAAACCTCACCTTACTGTTGTGTCCCACATCTCACCAGACTGTAGTATACCACATCTCACCATACTGTCGTGTCCCACCTCTCACCAGACTGTAGTTTTCCACCTCTCACCAGAATGTGGTGTTCCACCTGTCACCAGACTATAGTTATCCACATCTCACCTGACTGTAATTTTCCACTTCTATCCAGACTGTAGTGTCCCACCTCTCATCAGTCTGTTGTGTTCCACATCTCAACAGAATGTAGTCTTCCACCTCTCACCAGACTGTAGTGTCCCATCTCTCACCAGACTTTAATGCCCCATCTCACACCAGAATTTAATTTCCCAAATCTTACCAGACTGCAATAACCCTCCCTGCTCCAGGCTGTAGTGATCAATCTCTTACAAGAGTGTAGTGTTCCACCTCTCACCAGACAGAAGTGGTGCACATCTCACAAGACTGCAGAGTCCTATATATCACCAGACTGCAGTGTCCCACCTCACACCAGACTGCAGTTTCCCACCTCCTACCAGACTGTAGTGTCCAACCTCTCACCAGATTATAGTGTTCTGCCGTTCACCAAACTGTAGTGTCCCACCTCTCACCAGACTATAGTGTACCACTGCTCACAAGACTATACTGTTCCACCTCTCACCAGAGTGTAGTGTTCCACCTTTCACCAGTCTGTAATGTACCACCTCTCACCAGACTGTAGTGTCCCACTTCTCACCAGACGTCAGTGTTGCACCTCTTACTAGACAGTTGTTACCCAACTCTCACCAGACTGTAGTGTCCCACCTCTCACCAAACTTTAATGTCCCGCCTCTCACCAGACTGTGGCGTCCCAACTCTCACAAGACTATAGTGTTCCACTTATTATTAGACAGTAATGACCCACCTCTCAACATACTGTAATGTCCCACCTCTCAACAGACTATAGTATCCTACATTTCACCATACTTTAGTATTCTATTTCTCACCAGTCTCTGAAGTCCTATCTCTCACCAGACTGAAGTTTTCCACCTTTTATAACATGTTAGTGTTCCACCTCTCCCTAGGGAGAAGTGTCCCACCTCTCACCAGAATATAGTGTACCACCGCTCACCAGACTCTAGTTATCAACCTCTCACCAGACTGTAATGTCTCACCCCTCTCCAGACTGTAGTTTTCCACCTCTTACAACAGACTAGTGTTCCACCTCTTTCCAGACTATAGTGTCCCACCTCTCACCAGACTATATTTACCTACCTCTCACCGGATGTTAGTTTCCCACCTCTCACCAGACTGTAGTTTTCCACCTCTAACAACATGGTAGTGTTCCACATCTAATCGGTCTGCAGTGTTCCACCTCTCACCAGACTGTTGTTTCCCACCTTACACCAGACTGAAGTTATCCACCTCTTACCAGCCAGCATTGTCACACGTCTTACCAGACTGTATTGTCCCTCTTCACACTAGACTGCAGAGTCCCACCTTTCACCAGATTGCAGTATTCCACCTATCTCAGGACAGTAGTGTCCCACCTCTCATGAGACTGTAATGTTCCACCTCTCACTAGACTGTATTGATTCACCTCTCACCTGGCTGTAGTTTTCCACCTCTTACCAGACTGTAGTGTACCACTTATCACCAGATTGAAATTTTTCACATATATACAGACTGTACTGTCCCACCTCTCACCAGTCTGTAGTGTTCCACATCTCACCAGAATGTAGTGTTACACTTCTCACCAGACTGAAGTGTCCCACCTGCCACCAGCCTGTAATGTCCCACCTATCACAAGACCGTAGTATTCCATCACTCACCAAAGTGGAGCATACACTTCTCACCAGACTGCATTGCCTCGCCTCTCACCAGACTGGAGTGTTCCACCTCTCTACAGACTGCATTGTCCCATCTCACACCATACTGCCGTGCTCCACCTCTCACCAGACTATGTGTCCCTCATCTCACCAGATTGTAGTATAACCACATTTCACCATACTGTCGTGTCCCAACTCTCACCAGAATGTAGTGTTCCACCTCTCTCCAGACTGTAATGTTCCACCTCTCACCAGAGTGTAGTGATTCAAGTCTTACCAGACAGTAGTATTTCACATCTTACAACACGGATGTGTTCCACCTCTTACAACATGAGAGACTTCCACATCTTAACAGACTGTAGTATTTCACCTCTTACAACACTGTAGCATCCCACCTCTCACCAGACTGTAGTTTCCACCTATCATCAGACTGTAGTGTTACATCTCTCATGAGAATAAGGTGTTCTACCTCTCACCAGCCTGTATTGTTCCACCTCTCACCAGAATAAGGTGTTCCACCTCTTACCAGAATGTAGTATTTTACCACTCACTAGATTGTAGTATCCGACCTCTCACTACACTGTTCCATCTCACCACACACCAGACTGTATTGTCCCACCTTTCACCATCCTATACTGTTCCACCTCTCACCAGACTGTAGTTTTCCACCTCTTGTCAGACTGTAGCACCCCACCTCACACCAGTCTATAGTGTTCCACATTTCACCGGAATGTAGTGTTCCACTTCTCACCAGACTGAAGTGTCCCACCTGTCACCAGACTGTAATGTCCCACCTATCACAAGACTGTAGTATTCCATCTCTAACCAAAGTGGAGCGTACACATCTCACCAGACTGCATTGCCTCGACTCTCACCAGACTGGAGTGTTCCACCTCTCGACAGACTGCATTGTCCCATCTCACACCATACTGCCATGCTCCACCTCTCACCAGACTGTTGTGTCCCACTTCTCACCAGACTGTAGTGTTCCACCTGTTGCCAGAGAGTAGTGTTCCACCTCTTACCAAAAATTATGTTCCACCTCTTACCAAAAATAATGTTCCACCTCATACCAAACAGTAGTTTTCCACCTCTTGCAAGACCTTGGTACCCCTCTCTCACCAGACTGCAGTGTCCCACCTCTCGCCTTACAGAAGTGTCCCACATCTCTCCAGACTGTAGTGTCACTCCTCTCGCCAGACTATACTGTCCCACCTCTAACCAGACTGTAGTGTCCCACCTTTCACCAGACTATATTGTCCCATCTCTTACCAGACTTAGTGTCCCGCCTCACACCAAAATGTAATGTCTCACCTCTCACGAGGCTGTGGTGTCCACCTCTTACTAGACTGTAGTGTCCCACCTTTCACCAGACTATATTGTCCCATCTCTTACCAGACTTAGTGTCCCACCTCACACCAAAATGTAATGTCTCACCTCTCACGAGGCTGTGGTGTCCACCTCTCATCAGACTGTAGTGTTCAACCTCTCAATAGACTATATTGTCCCACCTCTTACCAGACTGCAGTGTCCCTCATCACAACAGGCTGTAGTGTCTCACCTCTCACCAGGCTAGAGCATGCCACCTCTTATCAGAGTGCAGTGTTCCACCTGTCACCAGACTGTATATTTCTTCCACTCACCAGATTGTAGTTTTCCAGCTCTCACCAGACATAAGTGTTCCACCTTTTACAACACTGTAGTGTTACACCTTTCACCAGATGATAGTGTCTCACCTCTCACCAGAATGTAAGGTCCCACCTCTCACGAGGCTGTGGTGTCCACCTCTTACTAGACTGTAGTGTCCCACCTCTCACCAGACTGTAGTGTCATACATCTCACTACACTGTACTTTTCCACCTCTCTCAAGACTGCAATGTCCCACCTCTCACCAGACTGTAGTGTTCCAACTCTTACCAAACAGTAGTTTTCCAACTCTCACAAGACTGTATTATCCCACTTTCACGAGACTGCAGTGTCCCACGTCTCGCCTTACAGAAGTGTCCCACCTCTCGACTGACTGTAGTTTCCCACCTCTCACCAGACTGTAGTGTTCCACATCTCACCAGACTGTAATGTGCCACCTCTTACATATTAGTGTTCACCTCTCACCAGAGAGTATTGTCCCACATGACACAAGAATATAGTGTACCACCGCTCACCAGACTATAGTGTTTTACCTCTCACAAGACAGTAGTGTTCCATCTCTCTCTCCAGTCTGTAATGTCCCACCTCTCGCCAGTCTGTAATGTCCCACCACTCACCAGACTGTAGTTTTCCACCTCTTACAACACGGTAGTGTTCATTCTCTTACCAGAGAGTAGTGTTCCACCTCTTAACAAACAGTTGTTATCCACCTCTCAATAGATTCTACTGTCCCACTTCAATCCAGAATATAGTGTCCTACCTCTTACCAAACTATATTGTCCTACATCTCACCAAACTGTAGTGTCCCACCTCACACCAGTCTGTAGTGTCCCAACTCTCAACAGACTGTAGTGACTCACCTGTCATCATACTGTAGAGTACCACCACATACAAGACTATATTGTCCTACCTCGCACCAGACTTAAGTGTACCACCTCTTACCAAAATGCAGTGTAACACCGCTCACCAGACTGTAGTGTTCCTTATCTCACCAGACTATAATTTTCCACCTCTTACGACATGTAAGTGTTCCACTTCTAACCACATAGTGGTGCCCCCCTCTCCAAACTGAAGTATCCCATCTCTCGCCAGTCTGTATTGTTGCATATCTCATCAGAATGTAGTGTCTCACATCTCACCAGACTGTAGCGTTCCACCTATCACCATACATTATTGTTCCACCTGTTACTACTAGGAAGTGTTTCACATCTTACCAGATGGTAGTGTCCCACCTTTCATGGGATAGTAGTGTTTCACATCTCACCAGTCTGTAATGTCCCACCTCTCACCAGACTGTAGTTTTCTACCTTTTATGCCATGGTAGTGATACACCTCTGACCAGAGAGTAGTGTACCACCCTTTAACAGAGAATAGTTTTCCACCTCAAACGATTTTACTGTCCTACCTCTTACCAGACTTAAGTGTCCCATGTCACACCAAACTGTAGTGTCCCACCTTTCACCAGAATGTAGTCTTCCACCTCTCACCATACTGCCGTGCTCCACCTCTCACCAGGCTAGAGTATCACAGCTCTCACCATACTACAGTGTCCCACCTCTCACCAGACTGTAGTATTCCACCTCTCACCAATCTGTAGTGTTCCTCCCCCCAAAGGAATGTAGTGTTCCACTTCTCACAACAGAGTAGTGCCCCCCTCTCTCTAGACTGTAGTGTCCCACATCTCACCAGAATGTAGTGTCCCACATTTCACCAGACTGTAGCTTCGCACCTCTCACCAGACATTAGTGTTCCACCACTTACAACTAGGTTGTGTTTCACCTCTTACCAGACATTTGTGTCCCACCATTCATGAGCTAGTACTGTTCCACCTCTCAACAGACTGTAGTGTCCCACCCTCACCAGACTGCATTGTTCTACCTCTCACGAAAGTGTAGTGTTCTACCTCTCACCAGACTGTAGTGTCCGACCTCTCGCAAGGCTGTGGTGTCCACGTCTCACCAGACTGTAGTATATCACCTCTCACCAGACTGTAGTTCTTCCACCTCTTACCACAGTGCAGATTTCTACCGCTGACCATAGTGGAGTGTTACACGTCTTACCAGACTGCAGTGTCTCTCCTCACAACAGGATGTAGTGTCTCACCTCTCACAAGGTTAGAGCATCCCACCTCACATCAGAGTGTAGTGTTCCACCTCTCACCAGACTGTAGTGTCCTCCTCTTACCAGACTGTATATTTCCACCACTCAACAGAATTTAGTTTTCCAGCTCTCACCAGACATAAGTTTTCCACCTTTTACAACACGGTAGTGTTCGACCTTTTACCAGACATTAGTGTTCCACGTCTCACCACACTATAGTGTACCACCCTCACCAGACTGTATTGTTTTACCTCTCACCAAAGTATAGTGTTCCACCTCTCCCCAGACTGTAGTGTACCACCTCTCACAAGGCTGTGGTGTTCACCTCTCACCAGAGTGTAGTATCCCACTTCTCACCAGACTGTAGTATTCCACCTCTTACAATAATATTGTTTCCACCTCTCACCGCAGTGAAGCGTAACACCTATTACCAGACTGCAGTGTGCCTCCTCACAACAAGCTTAAATGTCCCACCTCTCACCAGGCTGGAGTGTCCCACCTTTCACCAGAGTGTATATTTCAACCACCAGAATGTAGTGGTCCAGCTCTCCTCAGACTATAGTTTCCCACCTCACACCAGAGAGTAGTGTTACACCTCTCAACAGACTGTAGTTTCCTACCTATCACCGGTCTGTTGTGTCCAACCTCTCACCAGATAGTAGTGTTTCACCTCTTATCACAAAGTAGTGTTCTACCTATTACCAGACTTCAGTGTCTCACCTCTTACTAGACTGTAGTGTAACACCTCTCTCCAGACAGTAATGTCCCACCTGTCACCAGACTGTAGCACCCTATGTCTCACCAGACTGTAGTTTCCACACATCAACAGACTGAAGTGTTCCAACTCTCACGAGAAAATAGTGTTCTGCCTATCACAAGACTAGTGTTCAACCTCTCACCAGAAAGGAGTATTCCACCACTCTCTAGAGTGTAGTATCCGTCCTCTCACTATACTGTTCCGTCTCACCTCACACCAGACTGTAGTGTCCCACCTTAAACCAGACTATAGAGTTACAACTCTCACCAGTGTGTAGTTTTCAACCTCTTACCCGTCTGAAGTGTCCCACCTGTCACCAGACTGTAGTGTCCCACCTGTCACCAGACTGTAGTGTCCCACCTGTCACCAGACTGTAGTGTCCCACCTGTCACAATACTGTAGAATTCCATCTCTCACCAGAGTGGAGCGTACACTTCTCAACAGACTGCATTTGTTCACCTCTCACCATACTACTGTGCACCACCTCTAACCATACTATAGGATCCCACCACACTAGATTGTAGTATACCACTCCTCACACATGTTGCCTCCCACCTCTCACCAGGCTGCAGTGTATCACGACTCACCTTACTGTTGTGTCCCACATCTCACCACATTGTAGTATACCACATCTCACCAAACTGCCGTGTACCACCTCTCACCTGAGTGTAGTGTCCCACCTTTCACCAGACTATAGTGTATTACCTTTCTCCAGACTATTGTTGTCCACCTCTCACCAGATTGTAGTGATCCACATCTCACGGGACTAAAATTTTCCATATCTATCAAGACTGTTGTGTCCCACCTCTCACCAAATGTAGTGTTCCACTTTTCACTAGACTGTAGTGCTCCACCTATCACCAACCTGAAGTGTTCCAACTTTCACTAAACTGTAGTGTCCTACCTCTCACCAGACTGTAGTGTCCCACATCTCACCAGACTGTAGTGTTCCTCCTCACACCAGACTATATTGTCCCACCTCTCACCAGGCTCTATAATGGCACACCTCTCACCAGACTATAGTATACCACCTCTCCCCAGACTGTAGTGTTCCACCTGTTACTAGACTGTAGTTTTTCACCTGTCACCAGACTGTAGTGTCCTACCTCTCACCAGACTGTTATGCCCCCGTCCCACCAGACAGTAGTATCCCACCAGTCACTAGACTGTAGTGTTCTACCTATCACCAGACTGTTGTGTTCCACCTCTTACGACATAGTAGTGTTCCACCTCTTAGCGAACAGTACTTTTCCACATCTGACCAGATAGTAATGTCCCACCTCTCGACAGACTATAGTGTTCCACTTCTCATCAGACTGTGGTGCTCCACCTATCACCAGACTGTAGAGTCCCACATCTCACCAGACTGTAGTGTCCCTCCTCACCAGACTATATTGTCCCACCTCTAACCAGAATGTAGTGTCTCATCTCTGACATGTCTATATAGTGGCCGACCCCTGACCTGACAATATAGCGGCCCACCTCTCGTCAAACTACAGTGTCCCACCTCTCACCAGTCTATAGTGTTCCACATCTCACCAGAATGTAGTGTCCCACATCTCAACAGACTGTAACATCCCACCTCTCACCAGACATTGTTCCACCTCTTACAACTAGGTAGTGTTTCATCTCTTACCAAACAATAGTGGCCCACCTTTCATGAGCTAGTAGTGTTTCACATCTTACCAGATTGTAGTGTCCCACCTCTCACCACTCTTATCCGACTATATAGTGGGCCACCTTTCACCAGACTATAGTGTCCCCCTCTTACCAGACTGTAGTGTTCCACCTCGCACCGGACAGTAGTGTTACACCTCTCATCACAGAGTAATTCTCCCCTCTCTCCAGTCTGAAGTGTCCTACACCTCACCAAACTGTAGTGTTCCACATCTCATCAGACAGTAGAGTTCCACATCTCACCAGACTGTAGCATCCCACCTCTCATCATACTGTTGTGGTCAATCTCTTACTAGAGTGTAGTGTACCACCTCTCACCAGACTTTAGCAACCTACATCTCATCAGACAGCAATGACCACCTCTTACCAGACTGAGTATGCCAATTCTCATGAGACTGCAGTGACCTACCTCTCACAAGACTGGTGTCCCACCTTTCACCAGACAGTAGTGACCCACATCTCATCATACTGTAGTGATCAATCTCTTACTAGAGTGTAGTGTACCACCTCTCACCAGAATGTAGCAACCTACATCTCACCAGAATGAAGTGTGCCCTCTCTTATATGACTAGTGTGTTCCCCCTCTCACCAGACTAGTGTGTTCCCCCTCTCACCAGACTATAGTATTGTTCCACCTCTCAACAGACTGAAGTGTACCTCCTGTCACGTGACTGTAGTTTCCCACCTGTCACCAGACTGTAGTGATCCATGTCTCAACTTACTGTTGTGTCCCACATTTCACCAGAATGTAGTATACCACTTCTCACCAGAATGTAGTGTTCCACCTCTTCAACACGGTAGTGTTCCACCTCTAACCAGACAGAAATGTCCCACCTCTCACCAGACTGAAGTGTCTCACTTGTCACCAGACTGTAGTGTCCCACCTGTCACCAGACTGTAGTGTCTTACATCTCACCAGACTATAGTGACCCACCTCTCACCAGACTATATTGTCCTACATCTCACCAGATTTTAGTGTCTCACCTCTCACCAGACTTTACTGTCCCATCTCTCACCAGACTGTAGTGTCCCACTTCTCACCAGGCTGTAGTGTTGCACATCTCACCAGACTGTAATGTGCCACCTCTTACAACATGTTAGTGTTCCAACTCTCACCAGAGAGTAGTGTCCCACCTATTACTAGACTATAGTGTACCACTTATCACCAGACTGTAGTGTTCCACCTCTTACGAGTCAGTAATGTCTCACCTGTCATCCGACTGTAGTTTTCAACCTCTTAAACATGGTAGTGAGTGTTCCACATCTTACCAGACTTTATTTCCCAACCTCTCACCAGAATGTAGTGTCCCACATATCACCAGACTGTAGAGTCCCACCTCATGCAAGACTGTAGTGTTCCACCTCTTACCAGAGAGTAGTGTCAAACATCTCACCAGAATGTAGTGTCCCACCTCTCACCAGACTATATTTTCCTAACCTCTCACCAAACTTTAGTGTCCCACCTCGCACCAGACAGTAGTGTCCTGCGTCTCACCAGGCTGTACTTTCCACCTGTCACCAGACTGTAGCGTTCCACCTCTCACCAGACTGTACAGTTCCACCTCTTACAACACAGTTGTGTTCATCTTCTTACCAGAGAGTAGTGTCCCAACTCTCACCAGACTATAGTATCGCACCTCTCACCATACTATATTGTCCCTCCTCTCACCACATTTAGTGTCCCATCTCTCACGAGGCTGTGGTGTCCACCTCTCACCAGAATGTAAGGTCACATCTCTCACGAGGCTGTGGTGTCCACCTCTCACTAGACTGTAGTGTCCCACACTCTCACCAGACTGTAGTGACCCACTTCTCACCAGACTGTATTGTCATACCTCTCACCATACTGTACTTTTCCAACCCTCTCAAGACTGCAATGTCCCACCTCTCACCATACTGTCGTGCTCCACCTCTCACCAGACTATAGTGTTCCTTCCACCTCTTACCAAACAGTAGTTTTCCACCTCTCACAAGACTGTGGTGTCCCACTCTCACCAGACTGCAGTGTCCCACGTCTCGCCTTACAGAAGTGTCTCACATCTCAACAGACTGTAGTGTCCCACCTATCACCAGACTGTAGTGTTCCACATCTCAACAGACTGTAATGTGCCACCTCTTACAATATGTTAGTGTTCACCTCTCACCAGAGAGTAGTGTCCCACCTATCACAAGACTATAGTGTATCACCGCTCACCGGACTATAGTGTTCCACCTCTCACCAGACTGTAGTGTTCCATCTCTTACCAGTCTGTAATGTCCCACCTCTAACCAGACTGTAGTTTTCCACCTCTTACAACACAGTAGTGATCCTTCTCTTGCCAGAGAGTTGTGTTCCACCTCTTAACACCCAATTGTTATTCACCTCTCAAGAGATTTTACTGTCCCACTTCCATCCAGAATATAGTGTCATCTCTCTTACCAAACTATATTGTCCTACCTCTCACCAGACTTTGGTGTCCCAACACTGAAAAGAATGTAGTGTCCCTCCTCTCACCAGATTGTAATTTTCTTTATCCCACCAGACTGCAGGGTCCCCACATCACACCAGACTGTGATGTTCCAAATCTCACATGACTGTAGTGTTCCACATCTCACCAGAATGTATTTCTCCACCTCTCACCAGAATGTACTGTCCCGCATATCACCAGACTGTAGAGTCCCACCTCTTGCAAGACTGTTGTGTTCCGCCTCATACCAGAGAGCAGTGACACACCTCTCACCAGAATAAAGGGTCCCATCTCTCACCAGACTATAGTCCAACCTTTCACCAGACAGTAGTGATAAACATATCATCAGACTGTAGTGGTCAATCTCTTACAAGAGTGTAATGTTCCACCACTCATCAAGTTGTAAAGTCCTACATCTCACCAAAATGTAGTTTTCCAATTTTTAAATCATGGTAGTGTTCTACCTTATACCAGAGAGCAGTGTTCCTTACCCCTTAACAGACAGTAGTTTTCCGCCTCTCAAGAGATTTTACTATCCCACCTCTTACCAGACTATAGTGTCCCACCTCTAACCAGTCTGTAGTGTCCCAACTCGCAACAGACTGTAGTGTCCCATCTGTCACCATACTGTAGTGTTCCACCTCTCACAAGATTGTAGTGACCTACTTCTTACCGGACTGTAGTGCTCCACCTATCACCAGACTGTAGTATACCACATCTCACCAGAATATGGTGCCCCACATCTTACCAGACTGTAGCGTCCCACCTCTCAACAGATTTAGTATTTCACCTCTAACTAGACAGTAATGACCCACCTCTCAACATACTGTAGTGTCCCACCTCTGACCAGACTGTAGTGTACCACCCCTCACCAGACTTTAGTGTTCCTCTTCTCACCAGTTTGTAATGGCCCACCTCTCACCAGACCGTAGTTTTCTACCTTTTACACCACGGTAGTGTTCCACCTCTCACCAGACTGTAGTATTCCACCTCTCACCAGACTACTGTTCCACCTCCACCCCGACACTAATGTTCCACCTCCACCCCGACACTAGTGTTCCACCTCTCACTAGACTCTAATGTCCCACCTCTTACCAGACTATAGTGTCCAAACCATTTAACAGACTATAGTGTCCCACCGCTCACTAGACTATATTGATCCACCACTCACCAGACTTTAGTGTCCCATGTATCACTGGACTGTAGTGTCCCACCTCTCACAAGACAGTAATATCCCACCTCTCACCAGACTGTAGTATGCCACCTCTCACCAGACTATAGTGTTCCACCTCTTACAACACAGTAATGTTCCACCTCTTACCAGACAGTAGTGTCCCACCTCTCACCAGACTGTAGTGGTCCACCTCCAACAAGACTATAGTGTCCCATAGCTCACCAGACTATATTGTCCTACCTCTCACCAGACACTAGTGCCCACCTCTCACCAGACTGTAGTCTTCCACCTCTTACAACACGGTAGTGTCCCACCTCACACCAGACTGTAGTTACCCACCTCTCACCAGACTGTAGTGTTTCACATCTCACCAGAATTTAGTGTTTTACATCCCTCCAGACTGTAGTGTTCCACATCTCACCAGACAGTTCCATCTCTTACCAGACAGTAGAGTTCCACCTTTTACCAGACAGTAGTTTTCCACCTCTTACAACAAAGTAGTGTTCCACCTGTTACAACAAAGTTGTGTTCCACCTCTTACCAGAGAGTAGTGTTCATCTCTTACAGCACGGTAGTGTCCACCTTTTACCAGAGAGTACTGGCCCACCTCTCACCAGACTATAGTGTTCCTCTTCTCACTAGACTGTAGTGTTCCTCCTCTCACCAGACTATAGTGTTCCACCTGTCTCAAGACTGTAGTGTTCCACATCTCACCAGACTGTAATGTTCCACACATCTCACCAGACTGTAATGTTCCAACCTCTTAAGTCACGGTAATGTTCCACCTCCTACCATACTGTAGTGTCCCACCTCACCAGACTGTATTTTCCCACATCTTACTTGACTGTATTGTCCTACTTCTCACCAGACTGTAGTGTCTCATCTCTCACCAGACTGTTGTGTCTCTCCCCTCTTCAGGCAGTAGTGTTCCACCCCTCACCAAACTGTATTTTCCCACATCTTACTTGACTGTATTGTCCTACCTCTCACCAGACTGTAGTGTTCCACCTCCTACCAGACTGTAGTGTCCCACCTCTTACCAGACTGTGGTGTTACATCACTCACCTGACAGTAGTGTTCCATCTCGCACCAGACTGTCATGTTCCACCTCTCACCAGACTGTAGTATTCCACCTCTCACCAGACCGCAGTGTCCCACCTCTCACCAGACTGTTGTGTCCCACCTCTCACCAGATTGTAGTGTCCCAACCTCACCAGATTGTATTGTCTGACCTCTCACCAGATAGTTGTGCCCCATGTCTCACCAGGCTGTAGTGACTGTAGTGCCCCACCTCTACCCAGACTGTAGTGTCCAACCTTTACCCAGACTTTTGTGTCGTACCTCTACCCTAACTGCAGTTTGCTGAAACGACCTATATTCTGTAAGACTTCCCTTCTTCTTTACAACAACATTCAATGGTAATTTCCAGCAGCTCTGCCCAATATCACACAAGTTTTGCTTGTTTGAAAAGAAAGAAACAAAGAGTCAGAGAATGTAATCAAAGTCGCAGCAACAGCATCCAGTCACTGCCACCATCTGGATACACATTGTAGACCTACAGCAACAAGTTTTAATGCCCTACCAATGCTTTGTTGACAATCAACAGTGGATCCATCAGCTTTCGTGTTTGACTGCACTACACGCCTGCAGCGCAATTGCGTCTCGAAGTACAAAAGGCCATGTTGTGTAGACAAGCAAAAAATTTCTCTTGGTGAGCACTCGTTCACTGCAACTCGCAATTGGAATATGAAAATTTGACTCCTGTCAGAGCGAGTTCCTGTAATTTGAACAAGCAAAACTCGGCCAGTGCGCACCGAGAGCAGTCCATTGCAGTAATTGGAATACAATAATTGATCAAAGATGGGGTAGACCACTAATTCGTCTTCTGTACATGTACCTAACTTAGACCTACTCCAATCCTACACAACTGTCAAATTCCATGGTCAAAGGTGATGACCATGTTTGTTTATGTCCTAATTATAAAATTACAAGCACTCTTATATTAATAAAATACTTTTAACAGTTTGAATGTTATTAAAAATCATCACAAATTGATTGGAGGAAGTATAAAAATATCTAAAAAGCATTTGTTTACTAAAAAGTGTTCTAACCTCAAACCCAACCCCCGCCATTTTTGCTAGACATGTAGGCAGAAAAGCAGTTCAATGTTGTGATGGCAAGTTAGTGGAGCAAAATGGATCTCACGGTTGGGAACGGGACTGGTGGTGTTCCGTTGTTTTCTCAGCAAACATTCTGCAAGTAGATTTCTGGGTGCCAGGTATTACAGTGGCAATAACGACTAGCTGCAGTAGAGCAGACTCATCTCCTCCGGGTTGTGCCGTGGCCAACGGACTGTGTCCTCCCGGTGCTCCAACCATCGTAATGAAAAAAAATACGTCACATGTACTGTGTGTTCTATGCAGTGAGATCTCTGGGCAGCTCGCACACCCATATTTAAGTATACAAAGACAAAACACAGAAATTCATGATAAAAGACTAGCACAGTACACTTCATAGAACAGACGGGAAAGGTGGCGCCCCACTCCTCTAAAGTCCTTGACGTGTGTCACCCTACCCCTTGGCAGTTTCTTACACCGGCTGCTTCCAAGGGCAACACACACACACACACACACTCGACGACTCATCACTTGCGAGCAGTGTAGTGGTGTGTGGGTGCAGGAGTGGGCAGGAGCAGTGTAGTGCAGGGAGTGTAGCGCCACGTGTGTCCACCAGCCCTGACCTGGCGGAAGAATACACAGCCACGTGTGTTACGTAAAAATGGTCATAGCATTTCCACATATACATTCCTGGTCACGTAATAGAGACACGTAACACGCAAATGAGTGAAATATGTTTACACGCCCTTTACGCCCAATGTTATTGTTTTTAAAGTGTTATTGTTTTATGTCACATATGTTTATTTTTATCAACACCGATGTTACGTTCACACCATGGCATTTCAACAACAACGTAAGCTGTAGAATAATTATTGATTTTTGTTTTGTGCAATATTTCCACATATGATAACATGTGACGGCATACTTGTATATCCACGTGTGCAAGTAGATCCTTCTGTGGCATGCGGGCCCTAACCGCCAGCCCTTGCACCACAGTGATGAGTCAGTCAGCAAGACGCACCCAGAAGAGGAGGCACATGTGAAACACCGTTCCTGCTTTTCCTGCCCGGACGGCATCAACTTTCATCACCGATCATCCTTATAAGCTATAGTTAATTATCAAGAACCTTATTTGTTTTAGCTGTCCGGGACACTCCCCCTCTCCTCCCCTGGAATTGCATCGCCTGGGGAGTTTTTAACGTAATCAGCACACAAACTTTGTGTAAGCTAGTGTATCCGTTATTCTACTGGAGGGAATGTTCAAACCGCATGTACTGATGACTGCGTTTATTCGATTGCCGCAGGGCGTTTCAATGCATGGGCCCCAAAATACCTGCCAATTCCTGATGCAAGTGTCTGTGAATTTTAATGGTAAGTATTAAATTGTATGTGTCCCGCAACCTAACCAAAGTATCGCGAGTAGCATTTATGGGCGTGTGTGTTGGCCCTGACAATCCACACGTAGGGAGTTCTGTTTTGATTACGTCAATGTTATACTAATTTGCAATACCAAGTGGTAATTGGGCCGCCCAAAGAGCCCCTCCTATAGGAAACACAGAGGCCACCACATCAGGTGAACTACTGCAAGATCTACGCGGGAATGTAGTCCTGGTGATTGGCCTGCAACATCCCAAGGTTACGATGACTCAGCTCTACCACAAAAGCATCAGTGATGTCGCCACAGCGACATCTGGCGCCTAGCGGGTATACAGTTCCTAACACCTTTCCCAAATTATGTTCACCGCCTTTGTAAATCCCAATCAACCCCATATCATCCAGTCAAGCCACGTCACCCTTAGGCGACCCGAATGAGGATGCAAGAACTTCATGTTAGTTCATTGGGTTTTATTTAACATGCTCTTCCAGGAAGCAAACTTACATGTTGCGCTGGGCTTAACCTGCTGGCAAGATTACTGAATACAAAAGGCACGTGGTCACTATTAATTAATATGAGACAATAAGCCTTCCCCAGCAATGCTATTCCAGGAGAAGGGAGGAGCAGAGAAGTCTTGGGCGACTAAAACACATGGGGTTCCAGTAAATAAACAGTCTATTGCTTTGATCTTGGTTATTAAATATTAATATGCCACCCAAGAGCGCGAAACACGACCCTGTCGATCCGAACATCCCACTCGTCAAAACACCGTTGTATGACTAAACTCTCCCTCGCGGCGTGCTAGCCATGTTGGCGGGCAATAAAATTGCACTGACTATTGTCTTACACTTCAATCTCTTACATATATATATATATATATACACACACACACGTAGATTACATATTCATAATTCCTGCATAAACAATTGGTGACAATCTCGTGTGCGCCGGAGCCCCAGATATGGCTAAGAATGTGAGGTCATGAGTATGTCACCACACTAGAAGGGTGATATTAGTTGAAATGATGCCTCAGGTGGCGGATTCTCGATAGATAATTACATGTACACACTTAATTAACGTTAAAATCTGCATGTGTCGTTAGGTGATAATTACAGGAATGTGTGCGGATATAATGACATACGGTTTTCATAAGAGGTGCAGAGCCGTGCCTTGTCTTCTGTTGTATGATATTTACTCTCTATGCTGGAGCGAGCGGATTCCCTAAAATGCCTAAAAATGCTCCTATTAATTAAATCGGCTAGGGAGCCGCTCGTCACTTTACACTTTCTGCAGAAATGTGATTCCCTGTCTTTTGACACTACTTGGAGCCACGTCGCACTCCGGATTCGGCTACGGGCCTATCGACCTCGCCCAAATCGGAAAATGTGGGAATAAGTGGTGCCACTTATCTCAGTGTTCCGTCCAATGGCTGTTGCTTCTAACTGTCGTGACTTCACGGGACACACTCATATAGGCCATATTCCATTCATCACGAGAGTTACCTCTTGTGTTTAATGTTAAATATTAGACCCACGGCCACGAGTTACAGGGCTGTGTAAAAGAAACGTGGTCACATTAAATTATTTAAGTACAATTTAAGCCTACGCGTGCAATGCAAGCACTATGTAGATGTGAGGGGCGGTGGAATCCTGGGCAGCTGAAATACGAAAAAGGTTCGATATGCTACAGTCACTATTGCTGTGAAATTATTAATTCAACATGGTGATGGCTGCCTGAGTGTCCGAAACACGAGCCCTGGCGGGATGCAGCACACCCCTCACAAAGATGAACCACTACCGACTTCTCCGCGCTGCGTGCCGGCTGGCTTGGCGGGTTGGCACTGCGCGCTGCACTACTTTTCTTGCACACACAACATTTGCAAATTGGACATGTACCCTGCATGCAGGTTGTTACATATTGCTCCTAAAATTAACCCTGTAAATACTACTCATTATTCTAAAACATTGCACTGCGTGGATGATGTTAAGGAGATGAAAGACACATGAATGAACTTTGCAGAAAATTACAAAAAGACACTTCGTAAACACTGTGGGCTTTTGGGCTGCAAAGGCAGGTATTTTTCTTATTTGTGTCTCCGTACATGAACTTACCTCGACCTTTTATTGCATAAATTAAATACCAAAAATTTGAAGTGTCTATTTTCGGTTTCCTGCACCACAGATATGTGGTCGCGCTCCCTCTGCTCAGCACCTGTGTCGTTCCTTGCCACAGTGCACTTGCGCTCGTAGAGAGCGTTCACACACTGCATTACAACCTGGTGCGGTAAGTAAAGGGGCTGAGAGGAAGGGGTCACAAGGGCACAATTCAACTTCACTGCAATAAACTGTTTAATTTACTGGAACCTCGTGTGTTTTGGCGACCCAAGACTTCTCCGCTCCTCCCTTCTCATGGAATAGCATTGCCAGGGAAGGCTTATTGTCTTATATTAATTAATAGCGATTATGTGCCTTTTGTAATTAGTGTTACCTTGCCGGCAGGTTAAACCCGGCACAACGTGTAAGTTTTCTTCCTGGAGGAGCATGTTTAGTAAAACCCAATGAACTAACGTGAAGTGTTTGCATTTTCATTTGGGTTGCTTAAGGGCTATAGGGGTGTGGGCCGCCACCTTTCCCGCCTTTTCATTGAAGTGAACTATGCAAGTGTTTTTTATCATGTTTTTCAGTGTTTTGTACTCATGTACTTAAATATAGGTCTGTAGCCGCCCAAAGATCTCACTGCATAGAACAAACAGGACAGGTGATGTATTTTCTTTCATTACGACTGTTGGAGCACCGGGTGGACACTGTTCATTGGCCATAGGCATACGACCTGGAGGAGAGGAGTGTGCTCTACTGCAGCTAGTTGTTATTGCCACTGTAATACCTGGCACCCAGAAATCTATCTGCAGAAGGTTTGCTGAGAAAACAATGGAACACCACCAGTCCCGTTCCCAACCGTGAGCTCCATTTTGCTCCACTAACTTGCCATCACAACATTGAACTGCTTTTCTGCCTACATGTCTAGCAAAAATGGCGAGGGTTGGGTTTGAGGTTAGAACACTTTTAGGTCAATGTTAGGTACATGCACAGAAGACGAACAAGCAGTCTACCACATCTTTGATCTATTAGTGCATTCCAGTAACTGCCATGGACTGCTCTTGGTGCACACTGACCGAGTTTTGAGTGTTCAAATTACAGGAACTCGCTCCGACAGGAGTCATATTTTCATATTCCAATTGCGAGTTACAGTGAACGAGTGTTCACCAAGAGCAATTTTTTGCACTCTGAGTCTGCTTTTCAGATCATTATGGCAGCGACCTGTGATTATATTAAAATCACGAATACTATTGCAAATTTTGGAAATTCTACAAAATATCAAACATTTCGGCAGCAAATATTTCATGATATTTAAAACGGAACAAATATGCTCTTGGTATATTGACGTTATAATTTGTAATTACAGTCACGATGAGGTTAATTTTACCCAGAGACTGCATACATTTGTTGACGAGTTAAGTGAAACTGAAGAAAATTATCCTTACGGAATTTCATAATTTAAAATTAAATCCTTTTATCAATATCACAATTCAATCATTTTCTCCAAATGATATTACGTCGCGCAAATGTTTTGCAATGTTCTCGTGGCTTGTTTCAAATATCAGTACTTTATATATATATATATATATATATATATATATATATATAGAGAGAGAGAGAGAGAGATAGAGCGAGCGAGGGAGTGCTGCGGGGGGTGGGGGAGAGAGAGAGAGAGAGAGAAAACGCACGCTAGCTCTCTTACGTCATTTTCAAAATTTTCAGGGAAATTGATAGGAAATAAACTGACAATTCTTTGTAAAAAAAACAATATAATTCCATTGCATCAGTATGGCTTTGTAGAGAGAGGGCACATCTAAAAAATCTGCTATTTACAGTTTTACTGGAAAGATATTAACTTCTTCTAATAAAACACAATACTCAAAAGGTATATTCTCAGATCCTTCATAAGCTTACGATTGTGTTGAGCACAATATTTTATTGCAAAAACTTGAACAGTGTGGAGTAAGATGTGTAACCAATAATATTTTTAAATCATATCTTTAAGACAAACAGATCATCACCACATTACGGATGTTATGTCCAATACCAGAACTACTATAGTAGGAATGCCACAGGGATTAATACTGAGACCAAATATATTCGTAATATTTATTAATGATTTTCCAGAACAAATAACCAATGGCTCAGCTATAATGTTTAGGGATGACACAAGTACTTTGGTAACTAGTTCAAATAACGTTCTTGAAGAAAATATGAAACAAACAGTGACTGAGTTGACCAGTTGGTTCAAGTATAATAAATTAATATAGTCCATTTCATATAAGTGATCTCAAATTTGACAGACAATGAGACCAACTTACACACTATGTAAATAGTAAATGCTCTCGCTCCTACAATACTGTATCAGCTGATGAACTGCGGGATCCGTGATGTTAGGTTGGCTATTTTGATGATGTCTTTGAAAGAAAATAGTACTCGGAACTAAAAGTGGTAATTTAAAATTTTAGTTATACTTACAACATTTATGGTTTAAATTATGTTTCTAATGCAATAATAAATTTTCTTGACTATTAGTAACATGACTTTAAAATTATTTTCAGTATTTATGACAGAGTATGTCGACACGCACGAACAGTAAACATTTCCAGCCAATGGCTAGACATGTTTATGTTTCCAGCCCGGTGAAGGAAGTTGTGTGAGCGCGTCTTTTCTCATCATTTTTATTATACGAATATCTTATTGATGTTGTCAGAATATTTGATTGGTAGTTAATTATTTCTTTATTTGCTTTCTCCAAACATAGTTGGTTGTAGGTACCATTGTAGTGCGTTTTGTTGAGTGAAATGTAATATTAATTGGCACGTCGTTAAACTGCTCGTTTAGCCATGCATATTTACCATTGTAGGGACAGCTTGCAATACAATTTCATTTTGCAATGTTGTACATTATGTGCATCGTGCCGCATGACACTACCAAGAATATAAATCATTTATAATCCAAAATTGCTGGTCGGACGATAGAATTGGTCGGGCTTACCGCAATCTATCTTGTATTTAATTGGCTGTTGACCGTCGTGTCATGCGCATTGTGGCTATGTGATTCCGGTATCGTAAGAACATTGAAAAATCCCGTCTCGTGAAAGACTATAAACTAAAGGCCCCCCCCCCCCGGGGGGGGGGGGGGCACTGTGTTATTATTGATTGAAACTCTAACACTCTGGTTCTGGAGGGTTTCAAAATGTAAAGATTACTGGCCATACACACTTGTAAGTTGTATTACTTTATTTTTTTTAGAACGTATATAAAATTTGTCAATCTTGTTACGCAGGGATACTTGTTGGAAAATAAATTTAAATGTTTTTCCTGTTTTTAAAAGCTGTATTTGAAAGTAACATAATGGCATGTTGGTTTCAACGTTGGAGTCTTTCATAAACTTTTTGCACATTTTTGTTTTGCAAATTAAAAGTGCTCATATATTTTAACATACGGTGTTAAGAATATTGTAAGAGTAACGGAAGAATAATTCACATAAACAGGATTTACATTGGAAAGACAACTTTTTGATATCAAGTAAATTACAACATGCTTATCAAACAAAATTCTTTCAATTTAGTACCCAACGAAGGTGCTCCAACATCATAAAGAAGTGTCTCATGCATCAGCAGGAACTGCGACACTCCAAAATTTATCGCTAAGGAAAAATAACTTTATGATGTCTTCAATCTCCGATTGCGGCGGAGGGGGGGGGGGGCATCTTATTAGTGTGCAAGTAACATGTTCATTTGATATATTGTTTCTGTAGGCCACATCTGCTTCTCTAGAACGCTTTGTAACATCTCTGAACTGAAATACAGTTTTTCATTAGGTACCCGAGAACAAAACTAGGGCTATATTCACAATTTTGAGGAGGGAGGTTGTGCGACTGAACTTCAGTGTAAATATCAAAGTTTTTATTTGCAGCATGACAATCTGAACACGTAGGTATTTGAGAAAAGTTATTAAAGTATTTTGTATGTAGACCTGCAATACGTAACATTTGAGTTACTAAATGAGAGTTATTAAAATTACTGAAATTAAGTAACATTTGCTTAAATATTATTTTGGCTACCTACATCCTGTGAATTATATCCACCATAAAAGTATCAGGCTGTACAGAGTTTGTTGTCGTATCATACTACAAAGCTGAATCATGTACTTTTAATACAATATCAGGCATAGCCTGTATGTAAGAATATATATTGTATTTGATAAGAAGGTGCTGTACGGGGAGGGGGATGGGTGGATGGTATTTCGGTATTTGTGCATTCCTTTAGGGAGGGTGGAGATCTTGGTATTTGGTGTTCGTGGAAACCATGCTAAATTTTTATGTTTACAAGAACTTACTTCAGGTAAGTATGACAAGAATATTAGTCATTAATATATTAATAGTGCATTCAAAAACAGTAAAATATATTTTATTCATTTGATAATCAAAATACAATTTAATTTTCGTGCATCCTGGTTACAAATTTCTTGCAAGGTAAAACATTATTATATGGGCTGTTAGTCATTTACATAAAATATTTATAAACTAAAAAAAAAAAAAAATGGAATTGTTGCCAACCTGAAACTGTCTGAACAGCCCTTCACAGCTTCTAAAAGTTATTTGGGAGGAGGCACATGCAGTTTGTTTACAAAAACAGTCAGTCATATGTTGTTTGTTTACCAAAACTGGCATTTACAAGGTGTTTGTTTACGAATAGTCTCCTTCAATGACAGTTCATCTGTGGCTGAATGTTACATAGCCACCAGATGCCATTGGCACTACTTTCCTAGAACTGTCAAATTGAAACCACTAATATGAAATGGGATATACTAAATTTCTAGAGTTCATTGTAGACAGTAATTTAACATGTAATGAGCATGGTGATAGTGTCTATAAAAATTGAGTTCAATGTGCTTTGCGTTATATACCTTAAAAAGGATTTGTAATAATAATACTATACATGCATACGATTTGTCAAATTGTCAGTCCATAATAAATTCTGGAATCATATTTTGTGGTAAATCTACATAATGGAAAAAGGCTTTTAGGTTACAGATGTTAGAGAGTAGCTTAAAGTTGTTCCTAAGTTTAGTTTAGTTTCCATTTAAAATCTTTAAATTCTTGAAATGTATACATTTTCGTAATCTACCGAAATTTACTAGCTACGTTCAATTTATCATTTGATTATTGATCTCTATTTACACTATCTCTAATTCAGATTGTAAATATTTTAATCACGAATTTTTCTGGCCTTTGAGTGACTTTGTAGGGCAGGCTTTCATGTAGGAATTATTTCTTCCTTGCTCTGAGGCGCCAATTTCAATTCTATTGAAACATTATGTTTCGGCACATTGTTAAAGGAACGAGATTTCCGAGACACTTCAAAAAACGCGTGTTACTAGTCGTCAGAAAAGATGGATCGTCTGTTCGGGAGACCGGAAATCTAGACGTTGAATCCTGAGGATCTATGTCATACTCGTATCTAGAGCTAGTTAAAGGACAGAAGAATTTAAAAATGTCACGACTTATGAATCGGTTAATATAACTTCGTAACTGTGTTCTGCAAATACTATAAATCAAGTGACATTGAAAAATTGATCTCAATATTAGCTAGGTCACTTGAACAGGCAGCAGGACGCATTGAAAAATATGTGTGTAGATATTGTTCCGATGTATTCTTTTTCTTGAGTGTGATAGTCTTTCTTATGATGAATCTTTTGCAAATATCAATTAAATACAATATTCAACTATTTAAACGTGACGTCTAATTTTTCTAAGGTTATTGTGTAATCATGCTTCATTCTGAAAGTTATTTTTAATGATTTCACATTTACATATAAGTAAAATATGCTTGTGAACTGTGTTTTGCCTTACATTACAGTGAGCTATGATTTTGCATTTAATCCAGGTTATTAAAAAAAGGCTCATTAGTAAGAATTCTATTTTATTATGTTATCATCAAGTTAAATCATCAATTTGAGATAAGCTAATTGGAAATATTTATTTTACTACTGCAAAAGTAGTTGGCGCCCATATGTTAATTAGAAATTTCTACATTCAGAAAGGTTAACAATAAATAATTCTTTTGAACCGATAAGTTGGGCACAAATATGAATCTTCTTTTAACACAATAAATAATAAAATCGCTAATAAATTCTGGCTTTATTATAGAGAAGTAAATAGTGAGAGTAAACGTAATTCGGAAAAAGAAGCCATTGTAGGCCGCTATTTATAAATAACAAAATTCTCACTCTTCCATGCATTTATTTGTACCACAGTATTCTTTTTTACATGGAAAATATTTAAAAAGTTAAAAATAGTGATATACACCATCACTACACCTATTTTCCACAGAACCTTGAAATTGATATTAAATCCATATTATGCTAGGGCAAAACTAATAAATAACCTACCCAGCCATTTGAAGTCAATTAATAGTTTACAGAAATTAAAAAGAGCTGTTAAATTATATATTTTTTAAATAAGACCTTCTATTCCGTAGAAGAATACATACATTAAGATGAATTTTTCTATAATGCAGAAAAAGAGTGATATAAGGAGACCTCATGTAATACCTTGTGTTTCAATATAATAAAGACTTTACAAATTTATACTTTAATACCTATCTTTACATGCATTTTAACATCTTGTACTGCAACCAAATGTAGGCTTAACATGTTTGTAGAGTTTCTAGAATTAGGAAGTGTGTTAATTATATTATTTAAATATTATATATTTTTATGTTAATGTAATTGTGTGCAAATATCCATATCGCATAACTTAATAATAATAATCGACAAGTTCTTTCCAAAGTGTATTGGATGTATATGGGATGCAAAAAAAAAAAGTCTCCCACATGAAACAGCGAATACTATAGCTGCTACACCACTATGGCCTCCATCATCTTAAAACGGGAGGATTTGAGAGAGATTTGGTGGTTTGTAACAACCAAGGTATTGAGAGCCAGTGAGGATGAAATATGACACATGGAGCAGCACTGAAATGCAAGGGTGGGGAAAACCGGAAAACCTAGAGAAAACATGGTAGCCAGCAACACCAATTAGCACAATTCCTGTGAAAATCCTTGATTAATCTCACAGGGAAAGCAAAATGGATCACATTGGTGGAAGGCAAGCGCCCTACCACTATGCCAAACGCGGCGCCCCTCCCCCTTCACATCATCATTGGGAAGGGCATGCAAAGAACCTCATTTATTCAGTGATAATGCTTCCTCTTAGAGGAGTGTTTGTTGGTGAAGTTTCTGCAGCGTGGTTTTCAGATATTGAAACTGGATAGTTTTTAATGTATTCAGAGGAGAATTTCACACTAAAAATAATAATTGCATATGTGGACCTCTTTGGCAGTGGTTAGTACACGTGCACTTTTTATCGATATCATTGTGGTGCATGCGTATTTCACCACTGTAGTTCAACAATGTATTTTAATTATATACCAATGGTAACTTTACCCTGTCCAACATTGTAGATGCAAGAAACAAAATTGTACGTTACAGTAAGGGTTAAATAAGTATAAAAGTGTATCATAACAGAGAACTTATGTAATGTAAAGTGAGGGAATAACTAAAATGGGTTTTGAATTTATTTACCAGTATCCATTTACTATATTGACAATAAATATATATAAAGGAGATGAAGTCATATTGGAAACAAGCCGAGTCATTGTCAGTATTAGGAATTTAAATATAAAAGCCAGCAAATAATCATTTATTCGTTGCTCGGGAACATGTGAACTTAGCCTTCCAGAAATGCAGCAGGCTACTAGTCGCTTTTTTGTTGCACGCATTACTGATACGCAACCTGAAATACATTATATGACAACGGTATAATGCTTGTTATACTTTATATAATCATTTATTCAAAAAACGGTTTTCCACAGATCCTGATTTATGAACTCTATATCTCAAACACGTGCTTATCGTCTCACATAACCAAATACTGGTGCGTGGTACACACACTCCAGACCAGTAGTTTTATTGGGGAAATTATTTGATTGGACAACTAACTCAAGCCAATAATAAAATAGTAAAACTTTACTCGTGATTTGCAATATATATTTATATATACGTCGTCTTCTTTGTTCAACACGAAATGCTTCGAAGGTAACATTTCTCTCAACGTCATTCCAAAGTAAATACAATGTGTTGGATTACTGTCAAGATGGTGGCTAGAAGTCATTTTTTTTTTAATTTATATCTTCACATATGTTAGAATATGCCATATCCTGTATACCCCATGCTCTGAAACAACTTATCTTCTATGCTATGGTCCTATTGGCTGCTTGGAAGGAAACACTCGGTGTAACCGCGAAAACACGTTCTGTTTTTAAACTTGTTCAGATATGGCTGCCGAATGTATTAAGGTACGTATAAGTTTGTACTTCAGGCGAATTCGGAAAGTTGTTCCTAAATGTAAATATTGTTTTTCCCTTGTTAATATTCAGTATACAGCTTGTCCCTTAACAAGTTCTAGGAGTGAGTGAAGAGATTTGGGCGGCTCTTAACAGCGGAAGTCTTGGGAGCCGATGAGGGTGATTGAAGTGAGTATGGAGCAGCGCCGGAATAAAAGGGCGGGGAAACGGGAGATCCCCGAGAAAACCCACCGATCAACGATATCGTCCGGTACGATTCCCAGGTTTTGAACCCGGTTCGCCTTGGGGGGCGAGCGGACTAACCGCTCGGCCATCCTGACCCCTCAATTCTAGGAGTTGTGTTGTGAAGTGTCATGCTATATTGACAATATGTTCAGTTTCGGTATTATCATCATCTGACCTATTAAAGGAAGCATTTCCCAATTTATCCTCGGCAAGTCGCAGTAACGTACCCTGATTTACTTATGGTGTTATTTATTTGTAGTACATTAGCTCAGCGATCACTATGCTACTGTAGGTACAGATAGTTAAAGGCTGTTCATGATAAAGTGAGCACTTTTGAAATCACCTTAGAAGAAAGTCACTATTACAACCTGTTTATATTTTATCTCACGCACTGAGTGACATGCCCCCATTAAAGTTGGTAATAAATGATTGGCTGTAGTTCCATATCTTACTGAGAAATAAAAATATATACATACATACACTCACAATTAGGCTACCGCCCGGAGGCGAGCTGTCTCACCTCTCCTTCACTCAACCAACTCCTATTCCACTCCTTTCGTGAATTTACCAACCCCTCTTACAGATACCAATTCCTCCCTCAACACATTCCACTCCCTCACAGACCTCACAAACATGGACTGCCTGCCTCGCTCCGTTCTCCACATCCTCTGAAGCTTCTCACTGTTGTTTCCTCTTCCTCTAAACACCCCCTTACTTAGCTTGCAGTGTAGCCCTCCCCATCCTACTTCTTTCACCACCCTGTACATCCTGACTAACCATTCAACTTTCCTCCTGTCCTTCAATGAGCTCCACCCCATTTCTTTCATCATCACTGATGGCCTATAGTTCCCTTCTTCCTCATCATCCTGCCCTTGCCTTCTCCCCTACCCTTCACCCATCTTGCTGCCTTTCTCTGCACCTTTTCCAGTTCTCGCACCTCCACCTCCACATACGGGTCCCATACTGCTGCAGCATATTCTAACATTGGCAGTACCATTGTGCCATACGCCTTCTCCTTCACCTCACAGCTGACGCCATTCAGCACCCTTCCCAGCATACCCAGAGCCCTTCTTCCCTTTGCTACCACCCTCTCTACCTGTTTTTTCCACCTGAGGTCTCTCTGCAGTACAATCCCTAGATACTTATATTCTGCTGCTTCTTCTATCTCGTGTACCTCCAATCTGAACATGTCCCTGCTTATCATCTTCTTCCTTGTGAACCTCACTACCTTAGTTTTTCTTACATTTATCTTCATTTTATTTTTCCTGGTCCATAACCATATCTTATCAATGTCCACCTGCAAATTTTGCCCCCTTCTCCCACCTCAGTATAGACAACACAATTGTCTGCAAACAATCTGAGTTTTACCCTAATCCCCAAACCTATGTCATTTACCATTACGGTAAATAATAAAGGACCCAGCACGGTTCCCTTGTGGTACCCCTGACGTAACCTCCTCTTCCTCCGATATTGCCTCCCTCACTTTCACCCTCTGCCTTCACCCCCTGAGATGTTAGGCAGCCATTTGTGATAACTCAAAATAACAGAAAGTGAAAGAAATTATTTAATGCGTAGAAGTGTGAAAATGGGCAGATTTCGAAACTATTTACTTTTATAATAATTTACAGTTTCTCTTGACCCACGCATGGGTAATGGGATGAGTCCCGTGGCAATGTTAATTTTGCATAAGGCGGAAGAACACACAACGTGTATACAAGTAGGTCTTAATCAGGGCTTTCTAAAGTGCTTATTGTAACATGAACAGCTCATATATTCTTTATCATTAATCTATTATATTGGCCAGGAAATGATCTGTTACATTTTCAGTTGTAGGTATCGTATCTTCTGGCTGGTATAGAATGTATCAGTGGGGAGCCATGGCAGCTGTAGGCCTAAGTAATTTTTTGCAGGTTATGATGTGTTACTAATGCTGATGTTACAATTTCCAGTTATAAAAGTAGTTTTGTAGAAAAATGTACTCGGGTCAGAGTCAAGTGCAGATGGCCCTGTAATACCCCCCAATCAAGGTAATTTGCCAAAGGTAGCAATTTCCAGCCTCACAGAGTATTACCTTCGTTGTGAACTGATGTTAGATTATGATTAACTACATCCTTAATAAACACTGCAGCACCACCATCGATACAATTATTTCTACAAGAAATATGTGCAACATAGCCATGTAGATTAAAATACAGCGTTGCCTGATTTTTCAACCAAATTTTGGATATGATAAGCACAGATGGATAATAGCCTAACTGAGCTAAAGATAGCTTCAGATCCTCAAGTCTATTCGGTTATTCTTAAGAATAGGGGTTTTCTGAAGGAAAAAAAAAGTCCTAGAAAGTGGTATGGTTCCATTCTACTAATTTCACAGAACACAAATTTTCTAGGGGCATCAACATTTGACCAATATAAACTCCAAAAACTATAGTAGGAAGAGCTATGAATATCAGGGAAATTGTGGAGTAAAAAAAAAAAGTTAATTAAGTACATTGTCATTATAAACTTTTACCCCTTAATTTCCCTCCAGTTCATAGCCCTCCCCACTATCATATTTCTAAATTCTATTGGTAAAATTGTCAATTTAGGTAATGTTCAGTTTAATAATTTTGCAATTAAATATGTTTTCATGAGAGAATATTACAGTAATATTACAAATAGTACAAAAATATGTTAAATTGCAAAACACACACACATTATTTCTAAGTACAAATAGGCTACACATGACAATCATTAATGGGGAAACTCCAAGCTTTGCTGATGCGCGACACATTCACGTCACCACTTAAAAAAAATTGCAGGCATGCCTTGAATCACTGTTTTGGGGATTTGCTCCCTGGCTCGGTGCACAATGTTTGGCTACGCTTGTACAGTATTTTTGCAATTTAACAAATATTTGTGAATAAATGTTATATGATGTGCATGTTTCACTCGTTTTACCCCATAATTTCCCTGATCGTCACGGTCTTCACTTTTGAGTAGAGTGGAAATATACCACTTTCTGAGATTTTATTTTATTTTTGAAAAAGTCCTTTGTACTCAATAATACAATGTGTACCCTATTCGACGACATTCTAGACACACTCACATTACCGAACAAATATTGTAATTTAAATAACTCTGTGTATATATTAACACTCATGTACCCATATTTTCACACAATTATTTGATTTAACACGTCTTATCTGAATGAATTGCATTGAAAACTCACTTTGACTCAGTTTATAAAATTAGTGCAATTTAAAAGTGAGACAAGAGATGTTGTCACTGATGCGGCACAAGGTAGTGTCTTGGGGTCCCTATTTATTTTTCCTTGTGTATATATCAATGATATAGGCAAACTAAAGCTTCACGGCTCTCCAAAACTATTTGCAGACGATACTGCATTATTCTACAACACGGTCACAGACATGCAGGAAATGTTGCAACACATGCAGGAGGAGTTGGTTGTTCTAAGTGAGTATTTTAGGATAAACAAGCTAGCCATAAATGCAGACAAATCAAATTATGTAATATTCACCTCATCTAGAAGTAATCATAATGTAAACACTTCTCTATAGATAAATAACAAACAAACAAACAACCAGGGCTCACTATGTGAAATATCTCAGTTTGTACATTGATGAATACCTTAACTGGAAAGTGCATATGAATCATATCATTAACAAAGTACTTCCTGCTGTAGGAATCCTTTGGAGATTGAGGGGAATTCCAGTTGAAATAAAGAACATTATTTATAATTCCTTGATAAACAGCCACTTACAATATCTATGTATGGTATGGGGATCAGTATCTAAGTCAGTTTTGAAACCTTTACAAATTGTGCAAAATAAAGCAGTTAAAGCTGTGCATGACCTGCCTCATTGTACTCACAGTAGAGTTGTGTATACCACCTACAATGTTCTTCCTATAAAATCCATGTATATATTCAAATTGCTAAACTTCATATTTAATAACCCTTCTTGTGATGAACCTGTGAAACATACGTATTACACCTGTCATGCAGATCATAAATTTCTCCTCAACATAAGAACAGAAATAGATAGAAAGGCCATCAATTTCCAGGGTTTCCAGCTGTGTAATGCACTCCCAGAGTCACTTAGAAATGTGCAAAGCCATGCTCGATTCAAGAAAGAACTGAGGCAGTTATTGCCAAAAAGGCTGGATGATGAAGAAGATATACTTCCAGATATGATTGCTTGGTCTGTTCGCTAATTCAAGTATCTCTTGCGATTACTTGCTTAAGTCACATAATTAGTATTTGGTTGTATAGGGTTGAGTTATATATGGGTATGTGTGTGCATATTGTATATGTATATGTAGTGTGAACCCCATAGGCGGCCGTGGTAGGTCCGCGCGACACTTGCTTTTGGACTGTCCGTCGAGGAGAGCTGGCGAGGTAAGACGCTGTCACGTACATACTACAACCTTTTAATACTGATGTAGATTTCATTAGCTCATTTAGTATACCTGTCAACCTTTGCTTTGGGTATATTAATCAGACATTTCCCCAGCATTATGCTTCCGCTTAACCTAATTATTTGCGCCCTTGCAGGTTTTTGAATTTTAATCAAGGAAAAAGATGTCGGAGAGGTCACGTGGCCCGCACAACTTAAAACAGGCTCCATCCGCCCATGTTAAAGGTGTTTCAGTGTAATTTCTGTATAATTGCTACGTGCAGTATTAAGGGCTGTATTTCTATGTATTTATTTGAGGGTATTTTTAATGTTTTATTGTGTTAAAGCCACATCGCCCATGGCCACACTCTCAGATATCGCAAAGTCCATATCTGCGCCATCCATGCACTTTCAGGGTATATGTGTGTAATTTCGTATGTGCTTTATTAATGTAAGGGTTCTATGTATTTTTCATTCAGGGTTCTGTGCAATTTCATGTAAATTGATGCTTTGTATGAATGACCACGCAGTAACTTTCATGATTGATTTTCCCGCCATCAGGCGAACCATGAGTCTATCTGCTTAAATCATCAGAGGAATATTTTTCTGAACGCTACTCCCATTTTGTCTGAGAATAATTTGCTGTTTTTACAGAGAAATATTGCAATTCATCAATACTATTTGTCACTGTATTAATTGTAGGGCTCTATCATGAATGAAATCAAGGAGCTTTAAATTGAGCCAACTGGGATTATTCACCTTCACCACGTGGTCCACTACAAACTTTGTCCAGTGGCATCCGCGCCATCTAAGCTTTTCACGCATCTGCGTGTTTATTGTGACTAATATCGTGCCCCATCTTGTTTCATCTATATTTGTGCAATTTTGTACGGTGATATTATTTCCGTCGGCTATGTGTATAGGCCGTCACCACACTAACCGCGTGCTGGGAGGCGCGCCCTGACGAGTCCACGCGAGTGATGCTAAATAATCACATATGTTTATGTTCAGATTCATCTTTGTAATTCTCCATGCCCTGTCTTCAGGAAACACCTACAGTCCACCCTAGCGGCTGTAGACCCCCTTCCTTGTAAAGGCTGTGTTATCTAACACCACAGTAGAAGTCATCCATCTAGAAGTGCGCTAGAGTAATTGCGGGCTGGGGAGCACCCAAACGGACTTAGCTAGAAAAGTCTGAGTTTATCAAGTAAAATTTCTGTCATGTTATTTTATGAGCAGTAAAATAAAAGAGCAAGGCTCATAGTAGGCCTATTTTAAGCCTTTTATTTGTAGTGACAGTATCCTCGCCACACCATTTTTTTTATGTTAAAAGTTTATTAAAGATGTTTAGTATTGCAAAGTGTTTCGTAAGTACGCTCGGATGAGACGGACACACAGAACCCACAGCATCTCTGAGAACTCTGAGTCTCAACAGTGCGTTGACTGGGAAGTACCGCTGATGCTCATTATCAGTAAGTAATTTGTGTTTTTGTTCGTCTCGTGTCTAACCCGACAGCGTCAGATCAAAAATGCTTTCTCTGACAAAGCATTAGATAAATATGAATATCCAATTAAAATTGACGCTATACCGTAAATAGAAAATCAGATTGACACCTCTATAAATGTTTTCTCTTGTGATGACAAGTTTAATGTATATCCATTAAAGCTTACAAAAATTAAAAACGAAAAACATATAAATATATTTTATTTCAAAGATGATACAAATTTACATTACTGTTGGATTTAAGTTTTATCGAGGTTGCTTTCAATGCAAAAAAATAATCATAAATGTAAAAGTTATATATGTGACACATGTCTTCAATTCTTTACATCTCAAGAGAGATTAGATAAACATACAGAAGATTGTTCTAAAAACAAATCAGTAAGAATCACTTTACCATTTAAAGGTGAAAAAATACAATTTAGTAACACTAAACGTACTGATGCCGTCTCCAGTCAGCGGCGCTAAAACCCATGATAGCGCTCACCACGCACCTGACACATGAACATGCACGTGCCAAAGAGGCTCCGATTTGATCTTTTCTTTAACAAAATATTATTTGGGGTGTAAAATGTGTGTTATTTATTTTTAAGGGTCTGAAATGTCTTAAAGTGTTTTAAAATGTATATTTGTGAATATTGGAAAATGTTTGGTTATAAATTCAAACCGCATGCTGCACAGAGATTAGAACAGTTCTACTCCGGCCAGAATGCTGTAATAAAAGACATTCTAAGAAGATGAGAAATTACAAATTAATATGTTTAATGTCTGTTCATATTTTAATTTCTAAAGTGCCTTTTATTTTTCAATAATAAAATATTTGACTCAGCGTGCATAGCACTTCCACCTATGCGAACCTGGTAGGCAGCCATGCTAAGTCCGTGTGACGCTTGCCTCAGAGCAGTCTGTCTAGGAGAGCTGGCGATGTAAGACACTGTCACTTACGCACTACAACTTTTGAGCACTGATGTAGATTTCCATAGCACTTTTAGTATACCAGTTAGCCTTTGCTTTGCATACATTTTGCCAGACGTTGCCCAGCGTTATGCTTCCACTTAAATAATAATTTGTGCCCTTGCGGCTTTTTCAAAAATTAATCGAGGAGGAAGAGAAAGATGTTGGAGAGGTCACGCGACCTGCGAAACTTGAATCAGGTGCCATCTGCTATTGCTAAAGGCGTTCCATTGTAATTTCTGTATTATTGGTGTGTGCAATTTTAAGGGCTTAAATTTAATTTATGTATTTAATAGTATTTTTCATGTTTGACCATTTTACTGCCATATCACATACAACTACGTGGTTAACCGCATCCAAGTCTATATCCGCGCCATCCTTGTGATATTAGAGCTTGTTTGTGTAGTATCATGAGTGCAATAATTTATGTCATGGTTCTATGAATTGTCATTCAGGTTTCCGTGTAATTTTCACATAATTTGATGCTTTTGTGTTTCACCATGCTGTCACTTCAATGTTTGCTTTTGCCACCACCAGGCCTGCTACAGGCCTGTAACTACTTTAATTATAAAGAGGATAATTTTGTCAACAAGAATAACAATTTGTCAGAGTTTAATTTGCCTTTTCCCATGAAGAAATATTGCAATATCACCCGCACCACGTGGTCCGTTACGATCTTTATCCAGCGGCATCCGTGTCATGTAAACCTGTTTTCACGCATGTGCGTGTTTATTGTGAATACTCATCTCGTGCCCCGTCATCTTCTAAAGGTATTTATGTAATTTTGTATTTATGTACAGGCCATCATCACACTACCCACGTGCTGGAGGGCGAGCCCCGACAACTTTGCGCTAGTGATGCCAAGTAATCACACGTGTTTAAGTATCATCAGTTGGTTCAGTGTGTATTTCACAGTGTCCTGTCTTCAGGGATAAATTGTCAGTCCACCCTAGCAGCTGTTGACTCTCTTCCCTTGTGAAGATTGTGTTTTCATACACCACAGCGAGATCATTCATCTAGGCATGCGCTTGAGTAATTGCGGGCTGGGGAGCACCCAAGCGGAGTTAGCTAGACACGACTGAGTTGTATACTTACATTTCATAGCACGTTGTTTGTACGCACGGTATAAATAAAACAGGTCTTACAGTGATTCATTCTTTTATTTTGTAGAGACAGTGTCCTTGCCACCTGTGTTTTTCAAGTGTTAAAACATTCAGCATTGAATTTTAGTATTGCAAAAGTGTATTGTAAGTACGCTCGGGTGAGATGGACACACAGAACCCACAGCATCCCGGAGAACCCTGAGTCTCAATAGTGCGGTGATTGGGAATCACTGCTGGTGGCCATATCATCAGTAGGTAATTTGTCATATTGTTCGTCTCGTGTCTCACCCGATGGCATCATATCAATTTTGTCCTTTCATTCACAAAAACCCTCGACGTCACTGTCACTCAAGTCGCATGGACCTCCCATGGCTGCCTACGGGGTTCATATAAGCAGAAGTGCTATGCACGCAGAGTAAAACTTTTATATATTGAAAATGAAAGTGGCCCAAGTAATTTAAATATTGTTTTACATTTTACAATTTTCTTGTTAATTTTCTGTATTATTTTAGTGTCTTTTTATGACAGCGTTCATGCCGGAATATTACTGTTCTTACTCTCCGTGCAGTGCGCACTTTGAATTCATAACCAATCATTTTCGTATTGACAACAAACACTTAAAATATATTTAAGACATTTCGAACCCTGAAAATAAAATAAGACACATTTTTCACTGCAAAAATAATATTCTGTCAGGAAAGGTCAGATTTGAGCCTCTTTGCGCACGTGCATGTACACGACACGTGCGGGGTGAGCGCAGTCATGGGCTCTAGCGCCGCTGGCTTTTAGCCGGCGTCAATGATTAGGGATGTACTGTTTTTATTATGCTCAATTGTTGATGTGAGATTCGTAACTTGGTGCTATGTGAATATTTTCTCCTCTTCTTGAGCTCTAGTCACCTTTATGTATGTGGGGGGCTTTTAATTGTTAGGTGTAAATTTTTAAGTGCTATTTGTTAATATCCTAGTCATGACATTGTTTTTTTGGTTTGAAACCCATAATAACTAGCGGAACGATTGAGGATTAATTGGTATGCAGTCACAGTGTTTGGGCTCTGTTGTTTCTCAACGCCCCTAGGAATTTTTAAGGTGGGGTAATTGTGATGACTGGGTCGTCACTGATCGGTTTTAGAGGCCTTTCTCTAAAGTTAGTAGCACTGTGTGTGCGATCTGGGCCTTGCACTAAACTCTTTGCTTTTAATGTGTATTTTGATATTGTTATCAATATTATGGATTTCACACACACACCCCCACCACACACACACACACACACACACACACACACACACTCACTCACTCACTCACTCACTCACTCTTTTATTATGCATTTATACTTAAATCGTGATATATATATTTTTTTTTGTTTTTTTTTTTTTTCAGCTGCTTTGTATAAATGTAATTTCTTTGAAGTGCATTTGTGCTGAGGTACTGAAGCTCTTTGATATTGCGTGTGTAGTTCCCGTAGTTATCGCTAGTGGCGCTTGGGTAATGGCGTGTTCCTTGTGGTAGGTCTGGCAGAAAATCGCCAGCTGTCTAGCTTTGTGGA
The DNA here is from genome assembly GCA_029891345.1 of Dryococelus australis. NCBI lineage: Eukaryota > Metazoa > Arthropoda > Insecta > Phasmatodea > Phasmatidae > Dryococelus > Dryococelus australis. Next base: position 3,364,694 of record CM056995.1, read on the forward strand.
GGCACCGGGAGTGTGCTCGCGATGTCAGCTGTATGTTTGCTGAGCGCGTCCAAACGGAAGGCAATGGTGAAGTTTGCCTGTTGCAGGAAGAGGCTTCGGCAGTGTAAAATGTATAAACTGTGCTAGAGATGTCTGAGTTGAGTATAGGTTGCTTAGAATTGTTTGCCTACGTGAAATCCACTGTAACTTGTATGTGGGTACTTTGCAGTACGGAGTTCCGTACGTCACGTCTTGTTTGTAAAGTTGCGTGAATAGATTGCTAAAATGAAAGCGCGTAAGTTATGTTGTTGCACTCCAGGCTTTGTAGCTTGCGGGGATTGCAGCTGCTCAGAGCGGCCGTTGCTTTTCGTGTATGCCTGGAGGTGGCTTACACGAGTTCTATCAACAAATATTAAGGTACTGTCTAATCAAAAATTCCGCCCGACAACACAGTGGGCTGTTTCGTCTGAAAGTTTCCCCACAAGTGGCGACCACCTGTTTTTAGTGTGTGTAAACAGTATTTGTCACAGCTATTTTAATGTGCAATTTTGGAGCACCTGTGTATGATGCATTTATACTTGTGATCGTGTTATATAGTCACTATCGTAAATTATGGCTAGAGTGCACCATGTCTATGGAGGAACTTAAAGTTGTGTATCAATCATTTTTGCCATGATTAAAAATAAAAACAAATCAAACATTGCTTAGTGGAATTATCCATTCATACTGTTGTTGATCCTGGACATATTCAATTGAAATAATATTGCACAAAGACATGAATGCTTATTTGCCTAAATATTGCAGCTGTACAGTTAGTATATTTCTTTGGAATATATTCATTGGGATGAAGGGGCACAAGGGGTTTTGTTATTAAAGACGAGTACCGCTTGTCCCTTGATATGATATAAATGTTACATGGGAGTTTCAGCAAGTGAGGTAGGCTTGAAGTGCCTGAGCCCTTAAGGGACAAGGGCAACTCATAGCAGATGTACTCAAAAATTTTAGAAGTACATATATAAATGCATATGACTTAGATACTGCATGATATTTTACAGCACCAGTATTATCGTGGGATGCAATGTTAAAAATGACTAAACAGCCATTAGATTTATGACACAATTTTTATATAATTTTTATTGTAGAAAAAGCAATTAGAAGTGGGATATCACAATGTAAGCAATATGTTAAAGCCAATAATTAATATTTAGAAGATTATAATCCAAATCACAAGTCTAACTGTTTAGCATATTTTGATTCCAATAATCTTTATGGATGGGAAATGTCTCAATATTTACCATATGGAGGTTTTCGCTGGGTTTATTATACATTAAATGATTTAGATTACTGGAGTAAAAATATATTAGATTTGGAGGATAATTCTGAATATATATATATATATATATATATATATATATATATATATATATATATGTTTTAGAATATCTACAAGAATTACATAATTTATATAAAGATCTTCCATTTTGCCCAGAAAATAAAGCAGTTCCCTCAAACAAAACAATCTAAATTATTAACAAATTTATACAATAAACAAAAATATGTAATACACCAGGATGGGTCCCGGCAATGCCTCCCCCTGAAAGGGTGGAGCCCCTTCCTAGGCAAGAATGGAGAAAGTGGACGAGCCAAGGGAGAAAGCCTGCCGCAGCCCTCATCATCAACAGCGGAACAGTTGGTCAACCTGGCGACCAACCCCAGCAGCTCATCGGAAAGGACTGGAGAGGAGAAGAGTCATGACACCCTGGTCGCAATACCGGTGAGTGCGCTTTACCAGTCGCCTGTGTGCACTACGGCCATCTGCGATATCCCTCCACCGTCGGGAGCGGACAGTGAAAGTCAGCACTGCGCACCAGTCACCCGTGCCACTGCTGCGAAACAACAGCCCACTGCCGTGAGGGCTCAAAGTGAAGCAGAGGATACCAGCAGCTCGTCAGTTGCCGTTGAAGCGGATGTCGCCAGCACCCAGGAAACTGGCTCCATGTAGACTGCTACCAATTGGCCCACGTCACAAGCGGCCCCACTGCGTGCCAGGCGCACGTGTCACGTTCCTAGATGCTACTGAGAGGCACCATGGAGGGTGCCTACTGCATTCCACTGGCCTGCTGCCCCCACTGCAGTGCCATGGAAACGAGTGTGTCGGCTGAAGCGACGGGTCACCAAGTACCAGCGACCTCCACCAGCATCAGCAGGAGAGTGAGTATCTGGCTGATGCCAGTTTAGACTATCATGCCTCCCTCGCAGTAACCCCCATAGATAACCTAGTAGGGAGTGATAGATGATAGGAAAGCCTGAACCTGATTTACACAAGAGTGCAAGAATTCATAGATAACTTAGTAGGGAAGGCTAGGTATTAATGCTACACCGTACAAAATGCTAGCCAGTTAGGATAGGCAGTGCGACGAGAAATATCTGCTTCATCACCCAAGAGTAAATATTGCTTGTGTACCCTGTAATTTTGTAATTGCTTTTCTAAGGTTGAAAATCCAAATTTGAATAATCTCATTGATAGGAACCATGGTTCCACACATTAAAAAGTGTGTCCCAATTAACGTAATCGACCTATCAATGGACACCAGTAAAGTAAAAGTTAACAAAATTTATTTTGTACTTGGTCCCTAGTTTGCTAAACAAAGTTTTGTTTGCCAGAGGAAAGTTAATGTAGCATCAAAACTGTAAGCGGACGGAAAAGTTGAAGTTTGGATTTCCCCAAAAATCCCCCTAGTGCTCACATAACGTAAGCATTTAAAATGAAAATTTTGTTGTTGTTTAGAAAATTAATACATGTTTAACGTAATGCCACTGAATTCAGTGAGCACTATTAGGAATTGTGAACGCATAATCGAAGCCTATCAGCAGGCCCGTGAACATAACCACGACGTAACCCTCTCCATTCCTTGCAATCCAACTGGTTAACATTGTTTAACGAATCCTCTGTATATGGAGTAAGAGCATAAGGCGAGAACTCGCTGTGAGCACATCGTAACTGCCACCCAGGAAAATCCGAACCTTCTTAAAATTTTAATTTTCTAGTGTTGAAATGTCATTAGCGCAAAATGGCCCTAACCCTGAAAACTTGTGTAATCTCATAGAATTACAAAGTGTATTTTGTGTATAGGTTGCACACCTTGTATAACCCCTTTTTGTATTTCTTGTTACATCAATTAACGTAAAAATTAATATTTTCACTTAGGTGAAACCCCCACGTAACAGGAACACAACCCTGTGAGATGTTTTGTAGGTGTTGAAATTAGCATTGGCACCGAAATATGTAATCCAGAAAGTAGAAACGTAGGCCTAGTAATATTTTCCTTGACCCTTTCAGACCCACTTTAATTTATGATTTCAGGTGTTGCAAACAAAAAAAAATTATGATGCATGCTGTGGACACAGCACCTGTTTCATTGTCATATCCTTAAAGCTGTAGGCTTTATGTTCAGTTACATGAATAAGAAACAGTTATGACCTAGACCAGTAAGACTGTTTGCGAATCATTTACCCACAGGTAATATCATCAGTCATTGATATTCGCAGTGTGCAGTGCAGACCAAAAATTACCTACACATACGTAATGTACACAAATGTGTACACTGGGTCTGAATGGGTGAAGGAGGGAAACCCTTATAATCCCTAGATTTTAGTGTGAGTTGTGAGAGAAAATGTAACTGTAGCGTAATCCCTGTATGAGTTAGTTAGATTTGGGTTGTGAGAAATATGTTAACCCCGCGAGATCTATTCTCGTCAAATATAATGTGTACCGCCATCAGCACAGTCCGTGAATTTATCTGCTCTGCGCGAGTCAGATAACTGCATATGCTACAGTCACGAGAAGTCTAGTCTCGCCCCCCAGCCAGTATGGCTGTCAACGTGCATGAATTTGTTTTGATAGTTTTGGATACCCAGTAATGTTTAGTAGAGAGTCAACTCACATCTTGTACTTATTAGGCCTAAGAATTAGATTAGAAAGTAAGAATTTTTTTTGTAATCCCACATTTAACCTCAAATGAGGAATATTGTAATCTTGTAGGTTAGACTAGTTAAATTGAGGTATAGGAAACCTGCTCCCATGTATGTAACATAGGATAAGAAAAGTTTTGTTTAACCCTAGATACTGAGAATTGTTTGAGAGACGTATCTCACCCCAGGAAGCATGTAGAAAAGATTTTCTTGCCAAATGAACCCCCTTGTGTAGTTGGGGCCAGTGCCAAAAGTATTACGTAACACTATGTTAAAGCTCACGCAGCATGAGCGACAACCCTTATGTAACCATGCAAGGAGACGAGCATCCACCCATGTTACCCCTGCTGTAAGTGCAGATCATGAGAAAACTAAGTGCTTATATCCTAGTCTGAAGGAAGTAGAGAAAATGTAACCTGAAGATAAGATTACTTCACTTATGTTAACCATGTCAGACTAATTAATGGAAATGTGTTACGTAGCTTGTAAGAAGTAGTAACTTATGTTAACCCTGTTAAGTAAAATCATGAACATGTGTAACATAGAATAAGAGTGCCTATGTGCAGCCAATTACTGTAAACCTAACTTCATGATTTTATTTACAAATAGTACACCATTAATTATGGCACCCTGGAGTAGTGTAGGATGTGTAAGAATTATTTTTCTTAATGCTCACACTTTCTCTCACGTAAATTGGTTACTGTGTGACAGCGCTGGCTGAATAACAGACCAGTTAACTTCATCCCGCAGGGGCCACAGTAAATCTTCTCCACCATTAATCCTCTGCAAGTGTGATTAATCAACTTTTACATCCATTAGTTACACTTTTTATTTCTCGAGGACAGAAGTAAAAAAATTAACTACCTTAATATTTTGTATTGTCTAAGCTGTTTAAAAGAATTTTTCCTTTTCACTGGTATGTAAACTGCCCTCTAACTAGGAAGGTCTAGGTTCGAAACAAAAGCGACTTGTTCCAGCATCTTCCCTTTTAAACTCACCTTGGCTGCAAGAGAAAAGCAACAGGAAGGCAGCGCTGAGAAGCAGATGGCATCACGCACAGACACCTGTCCGCTACACATCCAAGAGAGAGGGAGAGAGGTGAAGAGGAAGAAAGAGAACAACCATTAGCGACTGATAGTAACCAGATGCTGCGTGACGCAGTAAGGTGCGCTGAATTCCAAGATTAGCTGCACATGTACAGAAGAGATGCAACAGCGGTACAATAATTGAGGCAGCAGCCTTCCACACCTGAAGCGATAGTGTTTTCGTCAGAGATTGGTCTTCGTCGCTTCGAGGGGTAGCCGATTGATGCATGTCAACATGCTGTGCAGCGCAGATATGCGCTCTATGGGGCTTCTTCGCCCTATCTACGAGCAACCAGAGCTTCGGGCAAGTCATTAACAGGGGCATAGTAATTTCACGTATCGAGCAAGGAGACGCCACGCAATGAACAGCCTCATACGTTAAAGTAATGAATGTACTTAATTATGAAATATATAGCCCGCCAGAAATCCCACATGCAAGCACCACCCCGACAATTAAATAAAATATTTTTGATGAACCACTATACTACTATTTAGCTGTGGAAGAAGTTCCAGCAAACTCACGAGATGCCAGCACCCCTGCGACCTTGTGATGTCATAATCCGCCAGCCTCAGAAAGTGGTGTTATAATTTGCAGACGTCTCCGAGCAGGAAGATAAGAAATGAGTGGTGCTGCCACTACCCTGATAAACCTACCCCTGCGTTGGAAGGCTACTCTATCCTGCACCCTGGAAGATCGCTGATCAATGGATTTTCCATGTATAAGGAAGTTCAGAACCATGCTTCAGCGGAGACACCGGGTTCACCGGTCGTGTAGGTAAGTGAGCACTCCCTGGTCTGCAAGAAAACCTCTCTCCTCTCCTCAGTCTGAGAACGGCTTCGAACTCTGGCCAGCAGCTTGAGATGGCAGCACCCGCTCCATCCTACAGTTTGCAAAGGCTCATCCACACCGGCTGACCGCAAGGTGTAGTGTAGTACTCTTCTCTCCAGAAATAATCCGACATCCTGTACCTCACTACCCTTTACCACAGTCAACTTCCTTTGAGTCCTGTGGTAGCAGGTCATTGCGATACTAATGCCTCCTGGATAACCCAGTCACTGAGGATACACTGTGAATTGCGTACATTAGAGATTTGGGATTTTTATTTTTAATTAATTTCCCAGGTTAACCTTCGCCTGTTTCCAGTTTCATAAATATTTTAAATTACTGTTTTAGCCAGATTAACTCTGTATAAGTCAGCCAGGACTTTCCACCCCTTTCCTTTAGCGTAATAAATATTACGTAAAATTGAATTTGGTCACCTACCATAATTTTAGTTTTAGGCTCTTGTTCACTGAGTTATTTAACTGTGATAAATTTAGGAATCTGTGAAATTAAACAACCCGTTGAATAACCATGAGGTGCACCAAACTCCTCAGGTGACAGAGTTTGCAAATGTTTTGAGTCCGCAAGGACATACTGCTGCTCCTGGGTTGCCGGTCGTCCCTCGTTTACCCTCAACTTAGTCCTAATACCGAACCCCACTTCTGTACGATAGGGTCTTGGGTGCAACTGCCAAAGTCACACCACCAGGACTGTACGTAAGTGGAAAGGCAGGCGGCTGTACTCATGCACAGTAAACGAGGTGTAATTAAGAGCTTCATAAGGCGTCGAGAATGCTGTGCTTTACAATACCAAGTTACTGCCGAGGTAAACAGTATAACCCCTAGTAAGGTAGAACCTCCGCTCACGGAACCAGATGACTTAATCTGAGCCATCCAGTCCTAATCAACCCGAAGCTCCCTTAATGGTAGCAAGTGTAACTGCTCCACAGGTAGCCCCAGATAAGGACCATTCAAACTCTTGTCTAATAAAGTTGGCTGTGGGGAAAATCATACGGATTCGACTCCCGCCTAAGGTCGTTCCCAAACCTCGTGCTAACCCCTCCCCGGCCAACTATATCCCCGCACGCTGACTGACGAGGCCTCTACGGATAGCTCCAATGTCTCTGGCCAGATTGCCCATTGCCGCCATCAACTTCGCTTAAATATCATTGTACTCTTTTATTATCCATACACCCAGGGGCAGCTGACGTTCTGCCTGTTTGCAGCCCTAGTTGTGAGAAAGATCGAACTCCGAACTCCCTGGGTGGGAAACGTTCTCCGTACGCCTCACTCTGCTCTGGGGTTTGTCTCCCCTCTCTTCCGACGAACCAGAGAGGATGGTCAGTGTAGTAACCTCTTTCCCACAGAAAGCAAGGAGGACCGCGTGTCAGTGTAAATAGAACAATATGAGAGGGACAACTCTGGTCTCACAATTTAATCAACAAAACATGCCCATAAAATAATAACCATATTGTGAGGTCTAGCCATGTATGGATTTAGGGCGGTGCGACAGGTGCCACTGCACCAAAATGTGTGTTAAAATTACAAAACTATTATTTTAATGAACGTAACATATGTAGTTGTAGCCAACCGAATGATAAATCTGTAGCATATCTTACAGTGGCAATTTCAGAAACTAAGAAAGCTTGTGAAACAGACTATATCGTCATGGTCGGGTAAAGTTAGAAAACTACTATTATAGTGCTATTAGCTGACAGCTGGGCGAGACGCATGGTCAGCAAGAGCTTCCGTTGCCATCCACATGGGGCGCTGAATCCTGAGCATTAAACGCATTTTTATTCCCTCCGTTATTCTGATGTGCACTGGCCAGAGCTATAAGCAGTGTTGTGGATGAAATGCTTCACGTCACCTCAGCCACAGGAACTGAACTCATATAGCCTATTCACGGTTTCCCCATGTGTGACGTGTTCAGATATTTCCAACATATGTCATGTATCACAAGTGTTTTATACCCGTGTTCATAAAAGTTACTTTTTTTTTTCTGTTAAATTGAAATATTCTTATTTTAGCCATAAATCATAATACTTCATTTATGAATAATTTGAATATAAAACTGAGAAAATAAGTATGTTGGTAATGCTTAGTAATAAATAGTTCTTATACAAAATACCGTTACACTGAGTGCGCACGAGTGCGGTCCGTTGTACATCTGGTGTGATTTTCCGGACTAGTTAAACTTAGTATGCACGAGACGAAGGAATATCTTGGAAGTAGATCTTTAGCAGGGCTTCAGAAAAGATGAAGTAAACATGAATGTATTATACAAGCAAGTCTGTTTCATTTGTATTGGTTTGTTTTGCTTGTTTGGGGAGGAGTCTAGAAACTAAAATTTAACCACTAAAGTACCAGGCTATTTGAATATTTAGAATAGATACATTGTTTAAACACAACACCAATATACTACACACACATGCAAATGTGTACACATGCATGCACACACATGCTCACATTAAAATTATTTATAAATGACACCTAAATATATTTTATGATTTAGACGTAAACTGTTTAAATTGAATCATAATAAGTTGAATCATGTTTGTGTCTAAAAGACTTTAATTTTAGGGTTTTACTGTGTAAATCTAAAAAGAAATATCTTTTCCTTTTATTTTCACTTTTAGATTTGCTTGTTGTTTGTATACTTTTTGTGAACTATTTCTATACTTTAGCATAACTCAGCAAGTAACGGAAACTGTAATGCATAGTACTACTGTACTGTTGCTGTTTTAACTTTGTCTTCAATAAGAAGAAAGCACAAAAATTAAGCTGAATAAAGTAAAGTTTAATTTTTCTCGACAGTGTAAGTTGGCCCTTTACTATTGGTTTGATGGTCATGTGCCTGTGTTGGATCACAGTAACATAATAAATACTCATGATATTGTTAACACAAGTAGCGTGAGACACGCGTTACAACTGCACTTCAACTTGTACCACAGGTTTTGTTATGTCCCACTAAAGCAAAATTTGGCATAAATGTTGTGTGCATATCAATTTTCTGTTTTCCACAATCTTGTTTGGTTGTGAGTTCTTTTCTGTGTTAATAGGGGGCAAGAATTGAAATTTCCAGAAGCTCTGAGGGCCACAGTTTGTAGTCGCTATAAATAGTCATTACTACATTGCTTCTCCACAGAATGCATTTTCATAGCATTAGCCATATGATTTTGCTTAAGTTATTGATATACAGAAAATACAGAAACGGCCACATTACAAACCTTTTGCAATAAAAAATAAAATCTGCATTAATTTTAATGTATTATTTTTTTAAGTTGTTATAAGTTTGGTAAATATGAATCTAGCACAGCAATTGACCTTGCTTTTATTTTGAATTAATTGTTAAAAATATATTGTTACTGTTCATGATTCAGTAAAGTAATACCTAATACTTTCTTACTTTCATACAGTAAAATGAGTACTTTCAAAATGTTTACATTGTGTTTGATAAGTAAAGCTCATGACAGTGTACATATTTACACGAGGTGGAATCATACATATTAGCTGAAAACCTAAGTTTTAGAAATGCTCATATCAATATGGATAGCCTTTATGTTTACAAAGGCCATACATTGATTTTACGTAATTCATTAATGTTTTCAGACATTTAGCACCTGATATTGTGGACTGTCAAAATGGGGCCTAAGAAGAAACTTCCAGGGGCTGAAAACAAGAATATGAAAGCTGAAAGATATGCATTAGAAAAGAAGATAGGAGAAAGTTGTTTAAGGTAATTTTTCAATCATGAATATTACTATTATGTTTGACCTGCTGAAGCTGTAGAAAGTGGTGAAGCTAATACATCAAGCCAACACATTACATACCAAGGAGAACCTTGTACATCTACAAGTGTTATTATTAGTGATTGTGGAGCACCTGGCCTTATCGTCATTGAAAACATATGCAAAGAAAAAAAAATACAGTGATGTTTATTGGGATTCGGAAAATGAGGAACAGTAGGAAGATAATGAAATAGCATTGACGAGGGAATGCAACACACTGCAGAAGAGATATTCCTGAGAGATTTTTCATACCTAACTCTAGATAAAGTCCTAGCTTCATTTAAAGAACGCTTTCATCTCTTTGGTAGTCTCATAAACTTGTGTAGGAATTTATCTACAACAACATTTGTCCGCCCAATGTAGAAATCTTCATGAAGCTCAAGAGGAGGATGAAAATGCTGTCACAAACCAAGCAGAGTTATAGGATGATTGTTACACCTTAAGTTTACCATTCCTTCAGGACAAGGTTCACCTATGCAGATTTTTCAGTTCATAAACTACAACAATCTCCATGACAGCTCCCTAATATGTGTGAATCCCTTTGAGAATTCTTTTGACAATCCCTATACCAGTGACTAGCGTCGAAAGGAATTTTTCAGAATAGAAAATAATGAAGACATACTTGCGAATGACGATGCTAGATGGACAGCTGTCCTCTCTAGCTATTCTTTCAATAAACTATTCCATTGCATTCACATTAAACTCTTTTCACAGTTAGTAAAAATTTTCTGATGCACAGGATTGCAAGGTAGCATTCTGTTGAGATATTTAAATATTACTTTTCTTGATAAGTTACTTGTGCAAGTATAGCTTTGATTTGACTATTTGAATGCTGTGTTACATTTATTTGTTTTGCTTTTGGAGTAAATTGTTTTTCTATGCTTACTTTTTATTTAGGGTGAATTTTCAAAAATTTGCACTTCAAGAGTTAGATATTTATAATGTAATGCGTGTAAGTGGTGATGCCGTCGGGTGAGACATGAGACGAACGATGACACAAATTACTTACTGATGATGGGCGCCGGTGGTGCTTCCCAGTCACCGTACTGTTGAGACTCAGGATGATACACTTTGCAATACTAAACATTTACTAAACATTTTTTCACGGGAAATGGTGTTGCGAGGATACTGTCACTACAAAAGAAAATATTGAAACACTGTGAGACTTCCTTTTTATTTTGTCGCTCATACAAATAACGTGCCTGGAAATTTAATGATGATAAACTCGGATGTGTCTAGCTAACTCCGTTTGGGTGCTCCCCCAGCCTGCAATTACTCTAGTGCACTTCTATGTAGATGACTTCAGTGTGGTGTTAAAAACACAATCTTCACAAGGGAAGAGAGTCGACAGCCGCTAGGATGGACTGACGATTTTCCCTGAAGATAGGACATGGAGAATTACAAGATGAATCAATACATGAACATGAACACGTGTGATTACTTGACATCACTACCATGGACTCGTCGGGGCTCGTCCTCCAGTACGTGGTTAGTGGGGTGATGGCCTATACACATAACCGGCTAGGACGGAAATAATATCACCGTACAAATTTGCACAAATATCAATGAAACAAGATGGGGCACAATATGCATGGTCACAATAAACACGCACATGCGTGTAAGCAAGTTTAGATGGCGCGGATGCCGCTGGATAAAGTTTGTAGTGGACCACATGGTGCAGGTGAGATTGCAATACTTCTCCTTAAAAACGGCAAATTAACTTCAGACAAATTGGTATTTCATTTGGGAAAATTATTCCCCTGACGATTGAAACATTTACAGGCTTGCAGCATGCCTGATGGTGGAAAAAGCAAACATGAAAATGACAGCGTGGCCATACATAAAAATGATCAATTTACGTGAAAATTACACAGAACCCTGAACAAAAAACATGGAACCCTGAATTACATTATGGCACACATGATTGTACACAAATAAGCCCTGAAAACGCATTGATGGCGCAGATATGTACTTAGCGATATCTGACCGCATGATGGGGCCATAAAATTATTAAACATGAAAAAATACCCTCAATTACATACATTGAATGAAAGCCCTTAAATTGCATGCAGCAATAATTCAGAAATTATAATGAAACGCCTTTAGCATAGGCGGATGGCACCTGATTCAAGTTGCGCGGGCCACGTGGCCTTTCCGACATCTTTCTCTCTTTCTCCACCTTTGAGTTTCAAAAAGCAGCAAGGGCACAAATTATTTAGTTAAGCGGAAGCATAATGCTGGTGAAATGTCTGGCTAACGTATGCGAAGCAAAGGTTGACCGGTATACTAAGTTGAAACTATGGTAATCTACATCAGTGCTTGAAAGTTGTAGTGCATACATGACAGTGTATTACCTCGCCAGTTCTGCTCGACGGACTGCCCAGATGTAAGCGTCGCGCGGACCTACCATGACTGCCTATGGGGTTCACATAAGCGGAAGGGCTATGCATGCTGAGTAATATATTTTATATTGGAAAAGTAAAATACATTTTAGAAATGAAAATATGAATTGACATTTTACATTTTAATTTGTAATTTCTTATCTTCTGTTACTGCATTCTAGCCGTAGTAGAACTGTTCTTAATATCCGCGCAGTGCGCAGTTTGAATTTTATAACCAAGTATAGTGCAACACTTTCTGAACATACAAATATTAAACATAAGAACACTACGAACCTGGAATAAAAGAAAACATATTTAACACTTGAAAAATATAATATTCCTTTTATAGATAAGTCCAGTTTAAGGCCTTTTTGCGCACGTGCTTCCCACGTGTCATGTGGTGGTGAGCGCTGTCATGGTCATAACACTCGCTGGCTGTTAGCCGGCATCAAACGACCCCTCTCACCCCTCGAAGACCAGGACGGTGCAAGTAACTCACCATTACTCTGGCGGGCTCTACCCGGCTGTGAACCGGACCACCGGTTGAGGGCAAAGAAACATGGCCTTGGAGGTCTTCTGAATCTGCGGCGTTGGCAGGTGGTGGTAGTGTAGGCTGGAACAGTGTTGTGGGAACTTGGTGGTGACTCGCCTCGCCTCATGCGAGTGCTGTGTTACGGCTTGTTAACATCTGACATTACACTCACTGCCCTACTAACCTCCCCAAACCCTTTTAGAAACTCTCTTGTCCTACTAGGTTCTCCTCTGCGGGAGCTGAAAAGCCACGGAAAAGTATCTCGCCTTCACTTTTGGTGTCAAAACTTACATTTTCACTGGTGTTACAACCATATTCAGCTGTGCCTTGCGGAAACCCCTTAAAATTTACTTCACTGGCACTGGCTGTGTTTGAATTTACGTGTGCACTTTAGTTACCACTCTCTTCGTGTACACATGGGAATCCCTTGAAGTTGCTTTGATCTACTATGCTAACATTACCTTTAACATCAAAACCCCAAAATGGTATGTCACTACTACTCACTTCCCTACTTGTGTGTGAGCGTGCCCATTGCCTACTTCCTCACTGTTCGGTGTGGAGTATTGTGACTGTACAAAACCCCTAAATTACATTTTATTTGCCGGGTCGGGTGTTCCCGTGTTAAGAGTTGTTGTTTACATTGGTGCATGTGTTGACATTTCCCTGTGTACTTCCTGGTATACTGCGCCACACTCGCAGAGGTAATGGGCTTAACGGCATCGCCTTTCCTCTCTTCCCTTTAGTTGACTGGGCTACATGCAGGTCGTCACGGTGCCGTTTCGTGACACGTCTTGGTACCAGTTTCATTAAGAACGTGGGGTTTCCCAGTTCTTCTACCACTCTTACTGGCCCTGTCCATCAAGGTGCCAGCCCAGCACAGTGTTTCTTTATCCTGGCTGATAGCGGGTTTTCCCTCATGTACACGTACATCCCTGGCTGTAATTCCGGTGGTGTTTTCCTACTCTCTGGTACAGTACCCTTCCTGATTTTCCCTTGCCTTGGCATGAATTGGTTGTTGGTACACTACCACTGCCTCAGGTGGTATTGGGGTGTTTTCTCTTGGTTCACCCGGCGCACGCAACTCGCGGCCCTGGACCATCTCCTCCGGGGTTTTCCCTGTGGCTGCTTTTACCCAGTTTCTGTTGCAAAAAATTACTTCCAGAATTAGCTCTGTCCACTTGGTGTGATCTCTGCCTCACCGAATTCTCAACTGAATTTTTATGTCTTAGTTCCGGCGCTTGGTCGGATTCGCGGTGGGGTGGTTAGCGGGGTTTATATGGTGTTCTGCTCCCCACCTCGTGCAGTACTCTCTCCACTTCCTTCCTACGAACTGGGTCCCGTTATCAGTCGACAAAGATTCCGGATATCCCTATCTTGGAAAAAATTCCCTTTGCATGATCTGGGCGACCGTGTGCGCGCACACGTTACTTACAGGACATGCATTGGTCCATCTGGTATACAGGTCTGTGATATCAACCAAAAAATCTCTTTCCTCTGGTGGTGCGGGCATACGGGCTCATAATATCTAGCGCTACGGTTTTAAACGGCTCCGTTGGCAGCCTCAGTGTTTGTGTAGCATCGCAGTTTGTTGTCTGCAGCTTCCTGGTGTTGCATGTGATACAACTTTCTACACATTTACGTATATCCCCTTGAATTCCTGGCCAATGAAAGAATTTTTGCATGTTTCTGTGCGTTTGTTCGGTACTTGGGTGCCCATGTTCTAGACTGCCATGTGCTTGCGTGAGTATAAGATTCTCATAAGATTCTGTTTTTCCTTTGGTATGTAGGTTCACCATCTTGTGCAGTTACCGGAGGTTTTACCTGAATCTCACGATCTACCACTCTCCAATGCTTGGAATACTGCGTGGCACAGTGTTGCTGACGTTATGCAGCATCCGGGGAATTTTCCTGCATGGTATGGATTTCTCTGACTACGTCACGGATATTCAATGACACAAGTTCACCGGGTGGTGTGGTGACGATGTTTTGCAAGGTGACGATGTTTTGCAAACCAAAAGCTTGTGTGTCTGTTGTGTTTGTAGCACAGCAAGGTGGTTGGTGCCTCTTCCCAATCCACATTGTCGGTTACCGTTAGGTATGGAGAGGGGTTCCTGGACAAGGTGTCTGCGAGCTCGTTGGTTTTTCCTGCCACATGTTCTACCTTGAAGTCAAACTCCTGGAGCAGTAAAGCCCTGCGGGCAAATTTACTTTTTCCATTGTGCATCCCTTCCAACCAAACTAGACAGCGGTTGTCAGTTTTCAAGGTAAACTGTCTCCCTAACAGGTATGGCAGGTACTTTCTCGGTGCGTGTACAATCACCAAACACTTTCGTTCGTTTGCATGGTACTTGCGTTCTGTCTCCCCATACTTTGCGCTGTGACAGTTTATTATGTTCTTTTTCCCATGTGTTGCCTCCTGGTATAACATGGCTCCGATGCCTTCCTGACTAGCATCTGTCTGCACTACAATGGGTAACTCTGGGTCGGACCTGGCTAGCGGATTACAATTTTGGGAAGCAAGTTTGATCGCTTTAAATGCTTGGTCGGCTTGAGGTGTCCATACAAATTTATGCTTTCGCATAGCAATGCAGTCAATGGTGCGGTTATCACTGAAAAATTTGGGATGAACTCCCGTAACCAATTTATTAAATGGAAAAATCTTCTGACTTGTTTATGTGACTTGGGTGTGGGTTTGTTTTGAATTTCTTGTACGTGTTGTTGTTCTGGTTCGTGTCCGTCTCCTGTTACATAGTGTCCCAAAAACTCCATCTTTCTCATATCCAACTTAAACTTGTCAATTTTGCACGTATGTTTGTTGCGTTCGAGCCATTCAAACACAAGACTGAGATGGTGCAGATGCTCTTCCCAGCTGTTTGACCAAACAAGTACATCATCTAAATACACCATCACAAAGTCTCCTATGTATCTATCTAGTACATTAACCATTAAATTCTGAAATGTTGCAGGGGCACACTTTAAGCCAAATGGCATGTCAAATAACTGGAATCTACGCCTATCTGGCATGGTAAAAGCGGTTTTTTTTTCTGTCTTGGGGGCGGATAGGCACTTGCCAATATCCAGATTTTAAATCCAATCAGGTGAAAACAGTAGCTGGCCCTAATGTGGACAAAGTGTCCTTCATATTGATTATGGGAGGGGGCATGTTTACAGTGCAGTCCACCTGCCACGTGTCCCCACGTGCAGACGGTCTAGATGCGGTCCTATCACGGCTTGGTTGTCAATAAGCCATGGCAATTCCCAAATCATCTCTTCGCATAGGTCCGGCACAATGTAAACATCACATTTGGTACGTGGCTGTCGGGTCCCTACCGTTACGTGCATGACACTTCTCGCCTCTCCTTGTTGATGTGTGGAAGCAAATTGCAGACATTGTGGTGTTACTCTAGTTGTTATTGCCTGCACATTAGGCCTTCGTGTACAAAATTATAACTTGCAGCAGTGTCAATGATGGTGATCACATTTTTACCCTCGAGCTCAACACTGACACTTAATGTGTGTACAATAATCTCTCTAGCCTGGAATACTTTGGCACCTTCATTAGGCAGATAGTTACGACCTAGTGGTGAGATTGGTGCAGGTGCTGTTTTGCCAACCTCCCGACTTAGTTTTCCGACCTGTTACCTTGGTAATTATTTTCCCGGTTGTTGTGGTGAAAGTTCCTTTGGCCACGGCTGTGTCTCGCGGGTGTAAACATCGGCGGTGGTCTCGTAATATCTGGTATTGCGGTAGGTGTTTACATGTGGAAGTTCAGCCTCGGGGATTGGTATGCCAGCCCCGCTCGCACGTCCTGTTCATACAAGCACACATTCCACGTAAACTGCTGTACACTTGCTCTTGTTGCTCTCCGCAGATATGGCCTAATGTCTGGTCTTGACAGAGTGACAGTTATCTTTAGTTTTCCGCGTGTCGGCTGCACTGGGTTCAGACGTTTGAACAAGCCTAACTTACGTTTATGAACTCTTCTACTCCTTAGCGTTCCCGTTGCTGTTCATGGGTTCAACCACTCTTGGGCTTGAATGGCATCTCTATCTGTGTCAAATCTGCCCAATAGCTGATCGCAAAACCCCTCCCGTGTCACACGATAGTCTCAGACTAAATTCCACCATGTGACTGCAATTCCCCTTAGTCGGTTGACGTTGACTTCAGTCCAATCTTCTGTATGTATGCTGTGTCTGTTCAACTTTTCCTTGCAAATGGCTAGAAATATATCCGGGTCCTCGGAGTGATGGCCCGCAAAAGTTGGTAATAGTACATTTAGGTCCGGCCCGGTTTAGCCCTGTGGTGTGTAAGTAACGACTACTGGCTGCGGCGTGGGTTTCACCTCTGGACTACGGCTACAATGGCAACTTACCTGATTTTATATATCTGACACAAACATGCATGTTTTCCATTTGGAAACACACCTTTAACTTAATCCCTTAAAAATTAAAATAATGACTCGACATTCTCGTAGAGGACATCTTTAGATAATTTAACCATGTTAACTCTCGCTCTTCCACTTAATAATTTGTACAAATTCAAATTCTTTAACCATGTTTCTCAGGATATTTTAAATTCCTTCAATTCCACTGCCACCTCATCAGGCAAAATTCTCTTACATGGAATATAACTCATCTCTTAATAATCACTCTGTTGTATAGGTTATCTAAAAGAACTACTCAGTTCTGAAATTCTTCTCTTACTATATACTCTACATTAATCACAGTTATATTATGATTCAGTTTAAAAATATGGCTTCTCTCCACAAAACCAATTCCCATTCTTGTGCTACCATTAATTAATAATATTTGTTGTAGAATCTTCCACATCAGTTAACTCACACTTAATAATAATAAACCGTTAAACACTTTTAAATATATCTTTCCCCTTTTAGCTTATTCCCTTTTTCTCTCCAAATTTTCATCCTTCAACCTAAAAATAAATCACTCTTAAATGAACTCTTAATTCTTGAAAATAAAAAATTAGGTTCTTTCTCTCCTTACTCAAGTTGCTTACAACGATGATGGGACTATATCTTGTTGGGTTACACTTTTGTCAGTGTCTTTGTATGATTAGCTTATGTACACAAAATTTGCAAGGATGGACATTATTTTTGCTAATGTTGTACAAGCAGTTTGACTTATGTGTCCATCTGTGGCAAATTGGACATTGCTTCCTAGGGACATCACTCATGTACCCTGTTGGACACGGCTTCCTATGGACAACATTCATGTGCGCTGTCGAACACGGCTTCCTAGGGACAACACTCATGTGCGCTGTCGGACACGGCTTCCGAGGGATAACACTCATGTGCGCTGTCGGACACGGTTTCCTAAGGACAACACTCATGTGCGCTGTTGGACACGGCTTCCTAGGGACAACACTCATGTGCGCCATTGGACACTGCTTCCTAGGGACAACACTCGTGTACGCCATCGGACACGGATTTTGAGGGACAACACTCATGTACGCTGTTGGACACTGCTTCTTACGGACAACACTCATGTGGGTGGACTGACGGGTTTTCTCTGAAGACAGGACACTGTGAATTACAAATGAAAACCCTTAATACACATTAACACACATGATTACTCTGCATCACTAACGCAAACTCGTCATGGCTCCCCCACCAGCACGTGGTTAGTGTGGTGATGGCCTATACACAGAGCCAGCTAGGACGGGAATAATTGCACCGTACACTAATTACACAATTACATAGACCCTTGGATGATACATGAAATAAGATGGGACACGAGATGAATATTCACAATAAACACACACATGTGTGAAAACAAGCTTAGGTGGCCTCGGATGCCGCTGGATGAAGTTCGTAGCGGACCACGTGATGGTGTCATAAAATATTCAAACACGAAAATTACCCTTAAATACATGCATAAAAATATAGCTCTTAAAATTGCGTGCAGCGATTATGCAGAAGTTACAATGAAATGCCATAAACATAGGCAGATGGCGTCTGATTCAAAACGCGTGGGTCGCGTGACCTCTCCGACATCTTTCTCCTCTTTCTCCTCGATTAAGTTAAAAATGCCACAAGGGCATAAGAATTAGGAAAGCGGAAGCATAATGCTGGGGCAAATGTCTGGCCAAAATGTGCACTAGCAAAGATTAACTGGTAAACTACATTGACTATGGAAACCTAAATCGGTGAACAAAAGTTGTAGTGCACAAGTGACAGTGTCTTACCTCGACAGACTGTCCAGATACAAGCGTCGCATGGACCTACCATGGCTGCCTATTAGGTTCACATATGCGGAAGTGCTATGCACGCTGAGTGAAATATTTTATATTGAAAATAAAATTGCACAAATTAAATTAGATATTGTTTTACATTTCTATAACTTTCTTATGAATTTTAGTATTATTTTAATGTCTCTTTGTGATGGCGTGCATGCCAGAATATTAAGTGTTTTTAATCTCGGTGCTGCGGGCACTTTGAATATTCATAACCAAACAATTAAAATTAATACAAACACTTTAAAACATGTTAAGACATATTAAACACTGTAAAGACAATATAACACATTTTACCCAGAAATTAACATTTATTGGAAAGTTCAAAATTATCGGCCTCTTCGCACATGTGGGGGACACATGTCACGTGAGCGCCGTCATGGGTTCTAGCACCGCTGGCTGTTAGCCTGCATCAATACTAGGATTCCCAATATATAAAAGAAGAAGTTAAATGGTTACTGGAGATTTATCCTTGTCTTGGCAAAACAAACTATTGACACTTGCAGCTGACGAACAAACAAAAAAAAAGACAAAATGGCAGCCTTCATAAAACAAAACTTCTCTCTTCAAGAGTTACGAAAATGAGAGAGAATTGTTACTTTTCTCTCCTGGCGCCCTATTGACTCCTCGCACCGACGGAAAATAAATTTATTAGATATTTGAACTGAAATGTCCTAAATACAAAAGAAGGTTAAAGTCACAGGCGGTGGTCATTGTGAGTAACGTGATCACATATGCAGGCTGTCCAACTCACAGGTAACAAACAATCTTGCTGCTGCGAAAAACTGTTGTGATGTGCTCACTGCTCGTTGACTGTTGTGATACCCAAGAAAGGTCGTTCTTCCCTATATATTGGTCGAAAGTTTCCTCATTTAAAACGTATTGTTTTTGAGCAGTCGGTTACGTCAGCTAAAGGTGACCTCTGTTATTTTCCTCATTTCACCATGTCTTGCCTTGCGGTGGCGATGTTTTTAGTTTACTAACCCAGTGAGAAGGAAAAGATGCGCTATCGTCCTATGACGTCTGTTGTTGACATCTGTTACTACTGATGAAATGAGGAAAGAAAAATAATAAATTTGGAAAAACGAAAATATATGAAATACGAACAAGTTGTCATTGTCACAACCTTTCAAATATTACATGAATTACTATCCTTGACTAAAATATAGACAATTGAAATACTTCCCGAATATACCAATTATATATATCTAGCTGCAATGCTACATGTACTGTACTAGGTGGGGAACAGAACACCGTACCACCCCAGCATACTATCCTAGGGCTAACCCAACGGAGAGACTTAACCAAGACGTCAAAATCCAATTACGTGTCTGGTTAGTCGAGGGCCATACTAGGTGGGCCGAATTGATCCCGGAGGTGATGTTTTGCCTACGGAATAGAGTGAATGCGACAACCAGGAAAACACCAGCTGAGATGGTACAAGGTCGCGAACTCCGTGCCCCCAGAGCACCCCACGAAAACCCGCCCAGACCACCTGAACAAATTGCTGAACACCAGGTGCAAATACATGAAGCCAGGGTGAAACAGATCAGTTGTTGTAATGTGTGGGTACCGAATAGCAAGAGGCCGCCACCCGAACTTGTACCCGGGATGTACATGTACGTAAAAAAAAACCTGTTATCAGCCGGGGCGAAGAAGTACTAGGCTGGACTGGCACCTAGATCAACAGGGCCAGTGGGAGTGGTGGAAAAGATGGGAAATTCCATGTATCTAGTGAAGTTGGGACCCAGATGTGTCACAAAATGGCACCATGACGACCTGTGGATATCTCGACCGACCGCCTGTAGGGAAGAGAGGTAAGGAGACGTCGTTACACCCAGTACTGCAGTGAGTTTGTAGAATTTCACCGGGGTGTACACAGGGAAATGTCAACATGGACACTGAAGAGAACAACAACAACAACACTAACACGGAAACACCCAGCCAAGGTAATGAACTGTCATTTAAAGGTTTTCCCCCGACTGAACACTCAGCACCTAGTAGTGAGTACAAGTAGTACCGCAGCACCATATCTGGGTTTTCCTCTTAACGCTTGTAACAACACAACGAATCAGAGTGAATTTAGGGGGTTCCCAAGTGTACACGAAGAAAGTGGTAACACAAGTGCACATGTAAATGTCAACACAACCAGTGCCAGTGAGTTGAGTTTTAAGGGGTTTCCCCAGGGCACAGCTGAATTTGGTTGTAACCAAAGTGTAAATGTAAATCTTGAAACCACTTGTGAAGGCGAGATACCTTTTAGAGGCTTTCCAGTTCCCGCACGGGAGAACCTAGTAGGGCAAGAAAGTTTGAAAGGGTTTGGGGAAAATAGTAGGTTAGCGAGTGTGAAGTCAAGTGTCAACAAATCGCAACACAGCATTCGCAAGAGGCGAGTTGAGACACCACCACCACGTAGCCACATTGTTGTTCCTCCTTATACCCCCAACCCCTGCAAATACTGAAGGAACCGACGACCTCCAAGAACATGCTTTCTTTGTCCTCAATCTGCAATCAGCCAGGCAGAACTCGCCGGAGAAATGTTGCAATGTTCGCACCGTCTTGGCCTTCATGGGAAAGGTCGTTTGACGCTGGATAACAGCCAGCAGCGCTAGAGCCCATGACGGCGCTCACCACGCACGTGTAACGTGTCCCACACGTGCGCAAAGAGGCCAATAATTTTGAACTTTCGTATAAATGCTATTTTCAGTGTAAAATGTGTTCTATTGTATTTGCAGGGTTTAATATGTCTCAAAATATGTTCAAGTGTATGTTACTATTTTTAAATTATTTGGTTATAAAATTGAAAGTGCCTGCGGCACCGAGATTAAGAACATGTAATGTTCCAGCATGAACGCTGTCATAAAGACACACTAACATAATATTGAAATTCGTAAGAAAATTATGGAAATGTAAAACAATACTTAATTTAATTTGTGCCATTTTATTTTCATTAATGAAATATTTTGCTCGGCGTGCATAGCACTTCCGCTTATGTGAACCTCGTATGCGGCCATGGTAGGTCCGTGCGATACACGTCTCTGAGAAGTCTGTCGAGGAGAGCTGGCTAGGTAAGACACTGTCATGTATGCACTACAACTTTTGTTCACTGATTTAGGTTTCCATAGTTAATTTGGTTTACCGGTTAACCTTTGCTTGCGTGAGTTTTTGCCAGACATTTTCTCCAGCATTATTCTTCCGTTTTACTAATTCTTACGCCCTTGTGGCATTTTTAACTTAATTGAGGAGGAGGAGATATATGTCAGAGAGGTCACGCGACCTGCGCAACTTGAATCAGGCGCTATCCACCTATCTTTATGGCATTTCATTGTAACTTCTGCATTATTGCTACACAAAATTTTAAGAGCTTGGTTTTTATGTATGTATTTGAGGGTAATTTTCGTGTTTGAATATTTTACGGTAATATCACGTATAACCATGTGGCCGTCCGATGCCAAGTCTTTGTATACGCCATCGTTGCGTTTGAGAGCTTATGTAACATCATTTAGTGCAATATTTTATGTCAGGGTTCTATGTCAGTTTTATTCAGGGTTCAATGTATTTTCATGTAAATTGAATATTTTTGTACTTGACCACGTGGTCACATTGTTTGATTTTTACCTCCATCGGGCATGTTACAAGCCTGTAACCACTACAATCGTAAGAGAATAATTTTCTCAGCAATAATAATTTTTTGTCTGATTTTAAATTGCAATTTCCACGCAGAAATATTGCAATTTCACGTGCATCATGTGGTCCGCTACGAACTTCATCCAGTGGCATCCGCGCCATCTAAGATTGTTTTCACACATGTGTGTGTTTATTGAGAATATTCATCTCGGGTCCCATCTTGTTTCATGTATCATTCAAGGGTTTATGTAATTTTCTAATTAGTGTACGGTGCAATTATTCTCGTCCTATCCGACTCTGTGTATAAACATGGGGCACAATATGAATAGGCAAAAATTAACACACAGATGTGTGATGTTAGCTTTATATGGCACGGATGCCCCTGGATGAAGTTCGTAGCGGACCACGTGGGCGGGGGTGAAAATGTAGTATTTCTCAGGAAATTTGGTCAATAATCATCGGCCAAAATTTGTATAGGCATTATAAAATTGATCTCCACAAGAAACGAGCATACAAAAGCTCTAGGTGCCGGATGGTGGGAAAATACAAGTACATGCATTGACCGCTTGGTCAAGAACAAAATGCATCAAATACAGAAAATAAAAGAACCCTGTTTGAAAATATTATATAAACCCTGAGATAAAATTATGGCGCACAATATGGTATGAGAATTTGCCCTCATAACGAGGTGATGACGCAGATACGGACTTGGTGGTGACTAACCACGTGGCCGTGGGCTATGTGGCTGCAAAACATATTTAACATTACAAAACCCTCAAATAATGATACACACATATTACCTTTTATATTGTGCATTTCAACTAAGCAGAAGTTACATTGAGAAGCCATAGACAGGGGGGATGTCACCTGATATACAAATAGCGTGGGCCGCATGACCTCTCCAACATCTCCTCTCATTTTGTTTAAATTCCAAAAAGTCTGAAAGTTTGTAAAGTAAGTTGAGCGGATTGCATTACACTGGGGATGTCTGGCAAAATGTATGCTAGGCAAAGGTTAACTGGTAAACTATAATTTTTTATTGAAACCTACATCAGTCCAAAAAGATGAATTGCGTATGTGACAGTGTCTTACCTCAGCTCTCCTAGAACGACTGCATGGATGTTAGCAAATACATGGATGTTAGCAACAAGATGTGTTTCTTTCCAAGCAATGTTACGAGTCCCCTACAACCCGCTAACGTAATGAGTTT
The DNA here is from genome assembly GCA_029891345.1 of Dryococelus australis. Classification (NCBI taxonomy): domain Eukaryota; kingdom Metazoa; phylum Arthropoda; class Insecta; order Phasmatodea; family Phasmatidae; genus Dryococelus; species Dryococelus australis. Next base: position 3,388,345 of record CM056995.1, read on the forward strand.
AATTATCTCAGTAATTCAGCTTCAGATGTATGGGTCAGCCTTAAATAGTCCCACTATATGGTAACGTAATTAATTAGGTGAGGGGCACAATCAATGAGGGAATGTATATGTCCGGGTGAACGGTTCAGCAGCGCCCTGAGATCACCTAGAGTCAACAACTTTGGCACCGCCTGTTGACTGTGCCTGGCGCCTAGTCGGGTAAACCAATCCTTAAAAATTCCTGAACAGCATGTTCACCGTCCCTCAAATTCCACCTTAACCCTAGGCCATCCAACCACACTGTCATTGTGTACTTTATAAAGTTTAAAATATTATTCTTTTAAATTTTGCTGCAGAGAATATTTAATGGTAATTATTAGTAATCAGGGCTATAGTGTAGAGTTTTGTCCCAGATATTTGGCTTACTTTTGGCTTGTTATAATTAATGCTAGGCAAAAACATATACAAAATAGTTAAACCTATTAAGTGATGGTTTTACTTTCACTGACTTTTTGTTTGGTTACGATGTGATAAACATGTGATCTGTAATGGACGTTACAACAGTGTGCATGAACTTCTTAAATCTCACTGATTTTGTTATGGCTCTAGTATCTGGAGCTGCACTTCTGACCTCCCTACAAACTGTCTGGGCTATGTGAGGCTGGACTATGTGAGACTGGGCTATGTGAGCCATCAGTGCATTTTAGGGAAGTGAAGATATCTGGGCGGCTCTTAACAGCGAGGTCTTGAGAGCCGGTGAGGGTTATTGAAGTGAGTATGGAGCAGCGCCGGAATGAAGGGACGGGGGAAACTGGAGATCCCAGAGTATACCCGCCAACCAACGGCATCGTCCGGCACGATTCCCACTAGCAAAAATCTAGTGACCCAGCCGGGGATTGAACCCGGTTCACCTTGGTGAGAGGCGAGCGTGCTAATCGCTCAGCCACCATGGCCCCGTGCATTTTAGTGATCATAACACTTTCACATAACATGATTCCAAGCTGTGATCCTACACACCACTGGCCGTAAGGGCCAGCTGTGAATCGGTAGTCATACACATTACAGTGTGTTTTGTGTTGTGTTGCAGATGAGAATACTGGAGAGAGTGGAGGGCAAGCTAGTTGCCAGGAGCATGGCGTTCAAAACGTAAGTCACCATAACTCTTGTAGTTTCTCTGTTTGCACTGTTCGTGGTGGCAGGCCTGGAGTACATGCATGTGCGCCATTACCACACTGCTGGGAAGCCTTTACAGTTAAATATTATTACAGCGTACATCACCTTAAAGTACATCTTGCAAATCCCTGCTAGATATTGTAGTTAATAGCTACCTAGTTTAAAGTACTGTCAGTATTAAATATAAAAATTAAAAGCCTCTCAATGTATGTATTATTACATTAAATGGAATGAAGAGGTTTGAATAGGTCTTAACTTCAGAGACTTGAGAGGCAATGAGTGTGAAGTAGGGTGGGTATGCCAGGGTGGGGGAAATGGAAGATACCTGAGAAAATCCGTCAACCAGTGTCATCGTCTGGCATGATTCCCACGCGCAAAAATCTGGATGTGATTACTTAATGTTAATATTTTTCTGTATAAGACAGCGATAAACATTGACTGCTGCTGGGAACTTTAACCCAGAGCACAATTTGGTCCAACATATTCTCCATTGATCCTAATGTTCAGAATAACAGCTAAAATAATACATTTTTAAGCTCTTGGATGTTAAAAATAATCTTGCGATGCATACAGATTGCATTGTATGCAGCGCCTCAAACAGACATGAAGAAAAAGAAAGTTGCTAAACATTTTGCCAGTTTTATTTCACCCACATTTTATTAAGTTAGAGGTGCAAGTAATTCCTACTAAACTGTGATAGTAGGGAGCACCAAATACGCATGAAAGACGTATAGTTTACCATTGAAAATATGGTTGAGTAAACTTGTGAATTCGCACAGTTACATTAAGCTTACTTAAAGCTGTCCCCAAAGTACATGAGGCAAGGTTATTTTGTTAGCTTTATTTTACACATTCGTTAGGAGTGGAATAGTGCTTATTTCTTAATATTTAATCACACAGCGCTCTTCATAATTGCTGATAAAATGGGAAAAAATAAATTAAGTTAAGCTTAGACAAACATCAGTACTTGTAATGGGAGCTGACTTACCAAAAATTCTCTGCCTATGCAATGGAATCTCCCATTTTGTGTTCTTTGGTGGTTATGGTGACAGGACATTGTGATATGCCCTTCCCCAGTAACAGAAACTTTGCACATTATAATATGGGAAAGTTGGCAATCCTAGAAGGGTAGGGGGGCATGGTGGTGTAGTGGTCTCACCAATATAAACCAGGTTTGTATCTAGGGTTACTCAGATATTTACATAATGTTGCTGTTGTGCACTCCCATTTCCTCTGTGCTTGCATTCAACCACTGCTCCATCTTCACTAGTACTTGGGACATCACTGTTAAATGCAGGTTTCGTACAGTAAGTCCTGAGAGAGTCCTTAATTTGTAATATTAATTTAATATTTTCTATAGGATCCATAAAAGTTCTTAATTTTTAATTGTAACTGAAAGTATGATAAAAATACTGGTTTGGCACAAACATGTTTTAACAATTGCTTCTTGTATCTGACTTCTTAAAAACTGCTTGTGGCTCTGTGCGATAAATTGGTAGGATTTACAGCATTGGCATATTTAATGTGATTTGCTATAATTGTTAAATTAAAAACAATAGTACAGATAGATAGTTTTTGCTCAAAAATTTTCGGAGAGTCCATTAAAATCGTTGGAAATTACTTTTAAGAAGTCCTTAAAAATTTTTTTCAAAGGAGTACAACCCTGAACACGTTTAAACCAGGGCTGCCAACCAGCCCTGAAGCTGAAATCAGGTTTCTTTTATATAAAAATCCAATCCTGTAAAATCGTGGAATCATTGAGTCAAGTCCTGTAAAATCCTTGAAATTCAAAAAAATTCAAATTATAGACAAAAAATGGATATGAAAGACGCTTACATATTTTATGTTGTTGTTTTGGTTTGGAATGTACAAACCATGGTAATTATTTTCTCTTCACACTTATACTTCTGTTTGTACAACAACCGTATCGGCGGAAATTTTCATTCCATTTCCATTGTGATGTCAATGTCAAACGCAGAACACACTCACCAAGTTTAGATTGCGTTGACGCCGTCTAACAGCCAGCGGCAGTAGAGCCCATGACGGTGCTCACGTGTCATGTGTTCCGCACATGCGCAAAGAGGCTGATAATTTGAACTTTCCTATAAATGTGAATTTTAGGGTAAAATGTGCTATATTGTCTTTACAGTGTTTAATATGTCTTAAAATATTTTAAAGTGCTTGTACTAATTTTAATTGTTTGGTGATGAATATTCAAAGTGCCTGCGGTGCCGAGATTAAGAGCACTTAATATTCTGGCATGAACGCCATCACAAAGAGACATTAAAATTATATTGAAATTCATAACAAAATTATAGAAATGTAAAACAATATCTAATTTAATTTGTGCAATTTTATTTTCAATATAAAATACTTTCACTCGGTGTGCATAGAACTTCCGCTTATGTGAATCCTGTAGGCAGCCATGATAGGTCCGTGCGACGCTTTTATCTGGACAGTCTGTCAAGGAGAGCTAGTGAGGTAAGACACTGTCACGTGCGCACTACAACTTTTGTTCACTGATTTAGGTTTCCATAGTCAATTTAGTTTACCGGTTAATCTTTGCTAGTGTATATTTTTGCCAGACATTTTCCCCAGCATTATGATTCTGCTTTAGTAATTCTTTTTCCCTTGTGGCATTTTTAACTTAATCGAGAAGAAGGAGGAGACATGTCAGAGAGGTCACGTGACCCACACATTTTGAATCAGATGCCATCTGCCTATGATTATGGCATTTCAGTGTAACTTCTGCATAATTGCTACACACAATTTTAAGAGCTATATTTTTATGTATGTATTTAAGGGTAATTTTCGTGTTTTAATATATTACGGCATCATCACGTATAACCACGTGGTCCACTGAAGCAAAGTCTTTGTATACGCCATCATTGCATTTTAAGAGCTTATTTATGTATCATTGTATGTGCAATAATTTATTTCAGGGTTCAATGTATTTTTCATGTAAATTGATGCTTTTTGTGCTTGACCACGCTGTCACAGTAAGTTTGATTTCACCGCCATCAGGCATGTTACAAGTCTGTAACAATGCTAATCGTAAAGAGAACCACTTGCTCAACACGAATAATATTGTATCTGAATTTATTTTGCAGTTTCCACGCAGAAATATTGCAATTTCACCTGCACCACGTGGTCCGCTACGAACTTCATCCAGCAACCTCCGCACCACCTAAGCATGTTTTCACACAAGTGCGTGTTTATTGTGAATATTCATCTCGTGTCCCATCTTATTTCATGTATCATTCAAGGGTCTATGTAATTGTGTAATTAGTCTACGGTGCAATAATTCCCGTCCTAGCCAGCTCTGTGTATAGGCCGTCACCACATTACCCACATTCTGGAGGACGAGCCCCGATTTTGCTTTAGTGATGCAGAGTAATCACGTGTGTTAATATGTATTTAGGGTTTTCATTTGTAATTCACCGTGTCCTGTCTTCTGGGAAAAACCATCAGTCCACCCTAGCAGCTGTTGGCTCTCTTCCCTTGTGAAGGCTGTTCTTTCACGCACCTCGGTGAGATCATCCATTTAGGCGTGCGCTAGATTAATTACGGGCTGGGGAGCACCCAAGCGGAATTGGCTAGTCATGACCGAGATAACCATTTCATTGGCACGTTATGTGTATAAACAATATCAATCACATGTGTTTTATCAATTGTTTATTTCAGTGATTTTATTAAAAGTTTAGTATCACCAACGTGTTTGTAAGTACGCACGGGTGAGACGGACACACAGAACCGACAACATCCATGAGAACCCTGAGTCTCAATATTGCAGTGATTGGGAAGCACCGCTGGCGCCCAAATTACCAGTAAGTATTTGTGTCATCGTTCGTCTTGTGTCTCACCCGATGGAGTCAGCGTGCTATAATGTTCCACTTGCCCTTAATTCCAATCACAGCACTAATACTTCTTGATTACTGAATACCAGGTTAGAGAAGGGGAAACACACTTAAAGGGGGTTGAACGTAGTTCGAACAGTTCACTAACAACTCCAGGAATTCTTACTACAATACAATTTATTGGTCATAAATACAATCATATTGAAACAACTTCCTGCCTCCTGTTTATATAATGCACTTTCTCCTTCCTTCACAGGTACTCTTGTCATCTTAATTGGTGGGGGGATAGCTCATAGGTAACTGAATGATAGAGGGAATTATAAAAATATATATGTTTAATGAACAACAAGTAATCACGAACAAGTATCAATTACAAGAACACAACGGGATATCAATTTTTACAACTCTCAAGACTTCTACGTATTACAGAATTGCAGACTACATTATGACTCAATTACAATATGGTAACTCTGATAACCACGACGCAGATAGTCCCTGTCCTTGCCAGTAATATTAACTATTACCAAAGGGTAATGGGACGATGTCTCGGTACCAGCATTGATCCCTACCGCTATGCAAATTATGGTCATCCTTTATCTTCTGCTTCAGTTGGCCTTGGAACCCTTCTGCCCAGGGGTAGTTAGGTGCTCTCCTCTTTAGCCTTGATCTCACACACACATACACACACACACACACACTCAATACGCCTTGAAGTCTCGTGGTCAGCTGGGGGAGAGGGGGGTTAGCAACGGCCTCCAGGCCTCTTATATATTCGGGCGATCTAGGACATGTTTGTAAAACAAACCCGCCCAGCTATAATCCATAGTGCGCTCTACCTAAGGTGGTATAGCGCCGCCATATAATGCTACACTAACCTCCCGGTCTAATAAGCAGTCGTCTTCATCTGGAAGGGATGAAGTAGAGGATCTCCAGAGTGGCCATGGTACAGGAGTGTGTGAGAGGCACTGGTTCTAAAAATACATCAGTAGTGGCAACCTGGGAGGCTTACTGTGGTATCGAGGGACCAATGATAAGTAGGAAACACCGACCAAAAGAAAAGAAAAATTTTGGTGTTACAATCTGTTGAATTAAAGTTTTGAAGTTAAAGGTATTTGTTAAGGGGCAAAAGGCAAGATGGGTAAAAGCTACAAGATACAATGTTTACAACGAAGAAAAGGTTACCCACAATTTAGGACCACTGAACACGTTGTAAGTGTCACTGAGGGAGGAGAGGGTGGGGCTGTGTCCACTGCCACATTTAATAACTAAACGAAAAATAAAACAGTTAACCAACTAGGCCGTGGTCACAGGGGTAGGGAGAAGATGGTATTGTGGCAACAATTAGTGAGCGCTGGACAACTTGCCAGTGGGATTACATGAAATATTTAACAGAGTAAAAGGCACTGCCATTCGGCTGAAAGTAATAATAATAATTAAAAAAATTGTTTCAGTTAACGTACTATGTTGCATAGTTAACATTTTAAAGAATAATGGTAAAATTTAAATCAGAATATACAATGTGAAGAAAATATTTATCCGACAGTTGGCAATGTGCATGGTGCTTAAACAATATTTGACATTTTGCAGTTGGCATAGTGCACAGTGATGTTTGTTATACAAGTAACGCTAAAGTGCAATAAAGTGGGCTTTTTTAAAAGGTTGTGCACTCTTTAAGCGTACAAATTATTGGACTACCTATTTCTACATCACAAGATAAGTAAACGGTTACCTTTAATATTCTTTACACAGATACGTTACATGGACATTACGGTTATGATACACGCATGCATGGGCTATGTATATGTATTGATAGGAAAATTTTTGCTTAAGTTATTTGGCTTACTTACTAGGTTACATAATTAGTGACAGTTGAGAAAAATATTAGAAAAACACATCACTCAACCTTAATATTTTGCCATTCACAATTGACAGGATAGGAAGTTAATGTCTTAAATGTGGTAGCCGTGGTATAAACATTGATTATCTTTTCTCACACGCACGTATAAGTTTTGTGGCTAGAATTCACTTTGAAGGAAAGTTTGTTCACTTTTAATATTTATAGAAGCACTTTGAGGTTCAGTGTATGTGACGCACTGTCTTTGTACTTATGTGGGTGGAAAGTCATGTTTGTCACCACTGGTATCTCTAACTTTCATAACACTGCTTGATGTCAACTTGTTTAGCTTACCACTTTTTATGTTTGTTTTAGTAATATATAGTAGAGTGCCAGAGGGCAGAATAAATATGAGAACATCATAATTTATGACTGAAAAGTAAACATGTGATGCGTTGCGCCTCCAGAGGTGCTGTGATGTGTTCATGTTCCGCCACGGAGCATGTGGAGTGAATGATGTTGAATGGTGTCGTACTGTGAGGGCAGTACCTGATGAACTCAGGAGAGTTAATGTAATAAAACACGTCTAATTAGGGTATGACTTTTATTACCGCAAATGTACAATGAAATGTTGCTGCACATGAAAATGCGTACCCTTGGTTAAACGGACCCGATGCTCTGTTCCTGCTGGTGGTCACTACTGTTGCAAATAAGGTATAGGCCTTAAGGTAGAATTACGTAACAATGCGTCTCATGCGTGAAGTCCTGGTATGCTACTTCAAGATGCAGGGAGACCTCCCCTCGGCTAAATAAAAGTACTTAAATGCTCCTGTGTTACGTTAACTATTACGATGAAAAAAAATGCAGCCTAAATTGAATTGCTGAAGGGGGTATGTGGAGCTTACCATCTGCCCTGCCAGTTGTCTGGAGTGCTGAAGTCTGAATAACGACATTGCATCGGCTTCACCGCACGTCCAACGAATCTGACGCCAAAATGAAAACATGAAAAAATGGAACTTAATAACTGACATGATAAATGAAACTGACATTGTACATAATTATCATTACTAATCTAAAACACATTGGTGACATACGCGTGAACGTTGATGCCCTTGATATGGCTAAGAATGTGACGTCATGAGCATGTCACTGCACTTGAAGGGTGATATTAAATTAAATGATGCCTCAGGTGGCTGATTCTCGATAGATGATTATATGTACACTCTTATAATTAACGTATTAAAATTGGTGTGTGTTGTAATGGTTATAGTTACATGATTGCGTATGGATGTGACGACACACAGATTTCATTACAGGGGCGGAACTACGCCCTGTCTTCTATGATGTTATCTACTCTCTATGCTGGAGAGGGTGGTTTTCCTAGTTAATTGTGGTGCAATCACTGCTAAAAATGCTCCTATTAATTAATGCGGCTAGGGAGCCGCTTGTCACTTTACATTTCCTGCGAGAATGTGATTCCCCGTCTTTTGACACTACTTGGAGCCACGTCACACTCCAGATTCGGCCACGGGGCCCGTTGACATTGGGCACATCGGAAAGTTCTGGGAATAAGTGGTGCCGCTGATCCTAGTGTTCCCTCCAATGGCTGTTGCATCTAACTGTAAGGGCACAAAATTCTGAGGGTGTCTACTTAGTGGTGAAATGGTTGAGGTGCTCACTGTGGTGTGTTGAGGCTTGTGAGGAGGGTGTAAATTTTAATGAGCTTTACATAAAAAGAGCTGACCAAGCACAACAGGAAAAGCATAACTGCTAGGATAAAATAGTTGAAGTGCACAGGGCCAACAAGAGAGAATACTTTAGGGGATATGGAAGAGCTACTTCCAGTGGTGGGAACAAAGTCCTCATTGATAGGAAAATCCGAATGATTGATGTGCCAGTTCATATTGAGGGCATAATAAATGTTGAAGTGAATATTCTCAGACAGGGAGAGCTGGGGAAGATGAAAAGACAGCTCGGAGAGCCAATGCACTGGAATGACAGTCTGGTGTAAAGGGATGATGGGACCCGTACATCAGAAAGGTGGGGGGCATGAATAATGACGGCAGAGGGGTGGCGACTTTGCAGCCACATGGTACATGGAGCTCGAGAGCTCCGACAGGGTGGGTGGGAAGATCTGTGTTAAGAGACGTGTTTAAACGCATGACAAATGTGAGGGGAGGGGGTTAGTGAGCACGAACTTTGGGGGTAAATGATAGTGATCGTGAACGGGGTGGAAGAATTGCAATGGTACGTACATGGGTGAAACAAGGAAGTGACATCATTAAGCAAGATACGCAGATTTTATGCATTTGGCATTGTCGCCGATAAGGGATGCAGATTGGATGAATAGAACATCCTGGTATAGGTGAGTGGATGGTGAAACAGTTTTGACATCGCGTGAGGCGAGGTCGATTGCAATGATGGCCACAGGGGAATGGATAGTACATGAGTGAATATTGTACAGATAAGGGACGGATTTCAAATGATACATACACCAATGGGAATTGACATTAAGGAATTGACCTGCAGGTTTTATTACCAATTGTTGGTCTGAAAATGAACGTTCCGCCAGTTCAAGGGAATAATACTTAACGTATTTCACGAGGGGTGATACTAAGGGTGAGATTTACTTTCCGTAATTCCAGTTGCAAGGTCAAGAGGTAGTGCATAAGTTGCGAGTAATTTACTGCCCCTAACAGCAGCTTGCGTAATTGGCAGTAGTGAATGAACATTTTTATGGAATGATCAATGAACATATTATTTAGTAACTGCAACACACTTGTGATTAGTAAATAGGTTTCAAGTTTCCAGCGAGCGTGCCGCTGTGAACGCCGATGTGTGAGATTTTAGAACCTTGGTAATACCGTTAATGACGGTGGCATGAGAGTTGACTTCGGATTCCACTTAATGAGTTATATCATTAATGATGTTAAAAGATAAATTAAGGGCCTTGTGCATACTGTGAACATTGTTGACAAGTTCCCGGATAGATTGGTCAAGGCTGGCATCATTCTGAAGGAGGGTGTGGAGGTGTGTATTTGTAAGAAAATTACTACAGCTCCCGACGTCGCCGATAACTTGAATACAGCGAGTGACGCGGAAAGAGGTACTGACATCATTATGGAAATCTCAGATTACATTAGTATCCATCACCTTCATGTAGTTGTAGAGTATCTTAGCATTCGCACAAGTTGTAGTATTTGTGTATGCACAGGCAATGTGGATGAATTGGTCAATGGCTTCGGGAGGGGAGGGAAATTGCAATTGAATTCTTTACACCAGCAGGAGGCTGGTTTTGTAGAGCCTAAAATAAAAATATCATCTATACATGCGATAGCGGCAGTCCACCTGAGGGGACCTAAGAGTTTATTTATGAACATTTGGAAGTATTATGGACTGGTACTTAGACCCATTGGCATTCTGCAATATTCAAATAAACCAACGCTATCAATTGTAAAGGCCAATTTATGGCGATCTTGGGGACAAACAGGTATGCTATAAAACCCAGAGAACAAATCTATGCTTGAAATGAAGGGGGAATGTTGGAGAGCGTTTAAGATGTCCTCAGTGCAGGGAATGGGGTATTGGACTCTAGTTAGGTGTTGATTAAGTTTGCAAAAGTCTGTTAAGAACCGAAGACCACCACTCTTTTTTGAAATTACTAAACTAGGGGTATAATAGGGAGAGTCAGCCTCACGGATAATTCCGGCGTTAACCATGTCTTTGATCTGGACCAAAAGTTCATCCCTTGTTTTTGAGGCTAATGCGGTAGGGGCGAGTGGCAACAGGCTTGTCAGTATCTAATTCTAATTTAATTTCAAAATTTTTGGCCTCTTTCAGCTTAAGACTGGACGTAGCAAAACTGTCACTATATTCAGCAATGATATCTTAGATGGCTTGTTTCTGAGGGGGCGTAAGGTTTTCATTAATGTTAGGGGCAAGAGAGGGTTGCTGTTCAAAAGCTTCAAGAGTATTATACAAGTGCTCTAGTGAAGGAAAAGCTGTTACTTCTGAGTAAGTAGATACAAGTGGGATTTCAGTTATCCTATTCTCATCGTGCGCATGCATAAAGAGAAGGCTGTATTTGAGTACCGGAATAATGTCAGATTTCCTAATGAAATCTTCACCAAAAATTAGGTCTTGTTGAAGATTGTCGACGACTAAGAAATTCTTGGGATAAGTATTACCCTGAATGTGTAACTTGATAGTGGTTTCGAATTGCGGCGGCAATAAGACAGATGTGGCTGCAACTAGTGTAATGGGCTCTTTCAACGGAGAAAGGGGTTGAGTAGATAAAACGGTACTGGCAACATAACTACATCAGCATCCTGTATCTAATAGTGCATGGTAGCGCCGGCCCTTAATGGTAACTAGGATACGCGGCGTGGCTGAATTAATGTGGGTCCGGTGCGGAGGGGAATGAGGCACAACGCGCATCTGTTTATCTGTGCCAATTTGTGCCAGGGCTCTGCTCAGTTTGCTGGTCTCATCATCATGGGCCCTGCTGGTATTGTTTAGAAAATATTTGGCACGCGCTTCGTTGGGAGTGGAAGTGGAACAGGCGACAAAAATGGTACGCGAACTCAGGCAAAATTTGTTTTTGAAACGCCTAAATCTTGTCAGCTAGGTCTGTAGAGAACTGAAAATCTTGTTTAGGAAAAAGTGGACACTGTAGACCTTTATGCCCGACTTAAAGGCACAATGTGCAAGTTTCGCTAGCCAAGCTGCACGGGCCCTGAACTGTAAGCTGAATTTTTTAAGGTACACTGCGAGTGGCAACACTGCAGTTTCATGCGCTGGGCGTGGGAGGTGTGGCAACCGGGACCTGCTTTACGAGGGCGGGAGGAGTGCTGTGCTTGCATGGGTCTCTGAAACGAGGTTACGTGCGTGGTGCTACAATTGTTGATACTTGATGTGGCCGCACTAACGGCGAAGACTTGGGCATATGTTTACGAATCGGTTGGGAAACTGGGGTGAGTACCGAGCCAGCAGAAAAGTGTGCTCTATTGGGTTGCACAAAATGTATGTGTTAGCGGTGTCGATTCTCGATCTCACTGTTAACAAAATGGCGCAATGCTGTGGAAACTGGTGGAAATGGAATATGTTGGAAAATTTTTGCTCCTTAGAGTTGAACTTGGCAGTCTCGGCATAAGATCTATGGGTATTACTTTGTTAAACAAGGCATTGCAAGCTACCCTTACCTGGGCACTTTTGTAGTCAGGAGTGGTGCATCTCACCCCCTCGTGGAGACTTTTTTGATGGATACCTGGGCTGTTGAGCGGCGTTGTACGGGCATGGCTGTGGCAGCAAAGAATTGCCCTGGTTGTAATGTGGCACATTATTCATTGGGGAATGAAAGCGGGGAGCATTTGGTCTGCTTGAGAAATAGTTCTGTGAATAACGTGGCTGGTGGTGAAAATCTCTATGCCCCAAGTAGTGAGGAGAGTTGGGGTAGGAATTGGAGGAGAAGAGGTTGGCAGGTTTATAAGGTTGTTTGGGATAGTATGACAGATCATGAGCACGCTGTGGGGGTTGATAGGGGCACCTATTTTATTGAGTGTTGCCATGAGGTTCATTCTGATGAAGGGAGAGCTGTGCGATTTCCTGCTTTAATTTACTGATCTCTGCTTCTAGCCTATTAAAATCTGGGTGAGGGCTGGTATGCGTTACTCTTTGTTGGTATTGAAAAATGCCAATTTCAATGTGTTGCAAGTTCTCAAGCAAATGCTCTAGCGTGTTGTTTTTCATTACCAATTAACTTGTCCGTGATAGACTGCAAGAAACTTTTCCAAATAACATTAACAAAATTGTCGGTTATGGTAGGGTTGTACTTAGCCCGGTAATTCTTAAGTATTTAGAGGATGTGCATAGTGATGTGTCAAGTTTTCTAATGTAAACCTGGCGGTATCAGTGAGGGAGAATTTAATGCATTTACATTTGTCAATATCAGTCCACCCATTAAGCTCGGCGACTTCGTCGAAAGCTTGTAAGAATTCGTCAATGTTTTCCCTGTGTTTCCCTGAAAATGATGAGGGTTTTTCTGGTTGTGTGAACATAACATTAATGGGGGGTAGATTAAGTGCCATTTTGCATGCTGATTGTGGTTAATCGTTAATGTAAGTGTGGGTGGTGGGTGGGGGTTGAAATGTGCATGTAGGGAGGAGTGAGTTACCAATTTACTCGTACAGAGGAAATCAAAAGAAATCAGCAAGAGGTGTGGGTGATTGTGCGGGAGTGTTAAGAAGGGATTTTAAGTGGGAGGTAGAGTGTCAAGGGGTTATTCATCTTCTGTGCTAAGGAATTATGTATCTAATGAGGCATTTTGGATGTGGCTAGTGGTAGGTATATTTAAAGGGGTGTTCAATGCATTGCCTGTCACATTGGTCTAACGAACGCTCAAAATATTTTGCATCAATCAAAATGGTTTTACTAAACTGAGAGAGTTTAGACTGTTTGGCCTTGCTACGCATTTCCATGTACCGGTGAACGTGGGTGTGTGGGAGGTGATGTCTGGTGTAATGGTGTCGTGCACTTTGTGTACACATAAAAATAGGTGTGGTTAAGCAGGTAAGTGAACAGTAAGTTCAGCATGCATGAAATACCGCAGAAAGTCTCCCGGGTTGCCACCCCACCGTACCGTCTACATTGCCCTGCACCCCAGGCCTACCACTACTGATATATTTGTGGAACCAGTGCCTCTCACACACTCCTGTACCATGGCCACTTTGGAGGTCCATTACTTCATCCCTTCCAGCTGAAGACGACTGCTTATTAGACCGGGAGGTTAGTGTAGCATTATATGGCGGCGCTATACCACCTTAGGTAGAGTGCACTATGGATTATAGCTGGGCGGGTTTGTTTTACAAACATGTCCTAGATCGCCCGAATATATAAGAGGCCTGGAGGCCGTTGCTAACCCCCCTCTCCCCCAGCTGACCACGAGACTTCAAGGAGTATTGAGTGTGTGTTTGTGTGTGTGATTGAGGTTGAATAGGAGAGCACCTACCTACCCACCCCTGGTTAGAGGGGTTCCGAGGCTTCTTATATAGCCGGGCGATCTAGGGCATGTTTGTGAAAAAAAAACTGCCCGCTACAATTCATAGTGTGCTATACCTAAGGTGGTGTAGTATAAACTGATACAAGATACTGTTTAGAATAAGATTCTCAATCGTTAATACAAGTACTCTACAATTGCAGTTATTGTTAATTCTGTTACAGATACCATCGTCGCCTAACCTTGCCAGTACGTCAATTATTTACTTAGAGAGGGGCAACGGGGTCTTGAAATATAGTGTTACTCCTAACTGCCAGCCCGAAGTTATGCTCATCATATAAATCACTGTAGAGTGGCCTAGAGCTCCTCCAGGCCTTGGCGTTGTGATGTCCCTCTTCTCGTTACTGCTCCGGCAACTCAACGTAGCAGCACTTAAATCGTCGTTGTGTCAATGAGGGGGAGGGGGGAGTGGCTTGCTGCACCCCTTTAATATTAACCCTGCAGTAGGTCATCAGTGCATGTTTAGAAAACAGCTCTGATCCATAACCCGTTGTACGTTAGGTGGTTTTTGTGAGCAGCGCCTTGGAGGCCACTACATTGCGCAAAAATGGCAAAGCGCGGCAAAGGTTCTTTTTAATAATGGCCTTGGCCTTTGCATGTGTTCATATAGCCAGGAATATAAATATGTAAATAACTGTATACTGGCGCCAGTGAATGGTTACGTATAATATTTTGGGCATAGGCTATTGAAGCCATGGCGTATGTTCAAAATATTTACTCTAACTTGGAGTGTCTACAAGAGACTTAGGGGGTCACTACCAGAAGGGCAGTTGGTCTAGTTACCACTACCAGATGCAGTGGTGGTCGTCGAACCAGAAGGAACAACGACGGAAGTGTTGTTGCTGGTGTAGACGTTGGGCATAGGTGTCAAGCTTACTGTTGGAGAGCATCTGGTAGATTCTGCAGGGCCTCTGGTAGGCGATGCTAGAGCCTCTGGAGTTCTTGGAGAGGACTGTGAGAGCCTAAATATCAGTAGAAAGCCCCAGCACATGAGGTGTTGAGGCAAGCTACTGGAGAAGAAAACTCTCATCTTCGGATGCACCCTGCCTTTTATAGTGTGCTGGTCAGTCTATGCCGGGACTGGAGTGGGAAGTGTGACGTCCCTCTAGTGTGAGGCTGGGGTGGGAGTAACTACCCTTTCTGCCCATCACTTGACTTTGACCATGCTCGGGCTGCTTCATGGCAGGTGGTGGCTCGGTGTGACTTATGTTTCGCTTGACCGTTTGCATAATGTCCTGTTCACATAATTAGAATTGCCCTCCACAACACGGGCGATTCTGTCATCACTTGTAAATGGAGTTGCTTGGTTTATTCACGTGTCTGTAATCACTCACTAGGCTGGGAGTGATCCTTTAGGCACTCGTGAATTCAACCCTTCCTCGAGTTACGTAAAATACATGTTGGCAGATGAGTTGTAGTCATTTAGTAATAATTAAAATGGCAAAGTGGTAGTACCCCAAGGAATTTGTTTTAAAACTGATTGATATAGACTTTTGACGGTAAAGTGAGCTCTTTTGGAATCATCGTTTGGAAAATTTTGGCGTCCCTACCTTGCACGAACATACTGAATGGCATGCATCCAGTAAACTCAGTATTGACTGAGAGAAATCACTTACATGGTCCCTTGTTGTTTTTAAGTTGAACTAAAAGTGTTACATAAACATTTGTGAATACTTGTATTTCTTATTGTTTATGTTTATTTTTAAATGTGTGTAAGTATAAGAATCAGCAATTTTTTTTGAATATGTATTTTTATACCATTTTTACACTTTAACGTGACTGACTCATGTATAAAGAGATTAGGCACATTTCAGTGTTAAGTTAACATGTGACGGAAGGATACTAGATGTTCAGTGACATAGATCTTAAGCAGGACTTTCCAAAGTGCTCAGTTTACTGTGAACAACTAGAAAATAATTTCCATTATTCTAGAAATTTACTTGCAAGTAAACTACTGTACTGTTTGTAGTGTAGGGGCCATGGTGGCCAAGCGGTTAGCTCGCTCATCTCCCACCAAGGTGAACCTGGTTCAATCCCTGGCCAGGTCACGGGATTTGCGCGTTTGGGAATCGTGTTGGACGATACTGTTGGTCGGTGGGTTTTCTCGGGATTTCCCGTTTCCCCTCCCTTTCATTCCGGCACTGCTCCCTAGTCACCCAATAATCATCCCCATTGGCTTTCAAGACCTCGCTGTTACGAGCCACCCAAATCTCTTCACTCACTCACTCACTCTTTGTAGTGTAGATGTTCACAAACTTCAAGTTTTTTGAATTTCGTGTGTCATATTTCATAAAGTATAACTTTTTTTATTGAATGTTGGAAAAAACTGGAAATTTGTTTATTGTTGACTGGAATGCATGGAAAGTTCAGAAAAATTTGATTGTTATATTTAGTATCAACCTTGGGTTGGTTGCAGACAAGAACCTAGGGTGCTGCTGCAGTTTGAAAATGCAGGCAACGCCGAGGTGCTTGTGGAAGTTGGGAGTGACATGCTGACGGAGCTCCAGCTTGGTGCCAGCTACCGTCTCACCCACATGCAGCTGCGAGTGCACAGGCTCAAGGTGAACGGGTTGGCTCCTCGTGTCATCTCCTGTCGTGGCTAGGTCTGTCCACTTGGGCAGGGATTTGTAATTTTCATGTGTTAACTGTACTGATGACTATATAAATATTTATCCTGTAATTTAACAACTATAACATCATTTTCTGTAACTTTATTATACAGAGTGGTTCATCTTAACGTGGACAACCCCAACATTTCGAGAATGGTTGCAGATCATAAAATGCGGTTTTCACAAAATTAAATTACAAACAGGGGAGGGTAATTTGCTGGAAACTGACTGTTTGTAATGTGTGTATGGACAGATATAATTAAACCACATATGATTTTTCCCCTGGAATCATACATTTATTTAAATGGCATCTGAAAGTACGTGCAAAGAGGAATTCAGTGATATAGCATATGCACTGGAGAGGAACACAGAAATACCAAGAAATAATGGGGCAAATATAATTAAGTTAGGTGGGTAGGTAGCATGGGGCAGTGGACCTGTACTCACCGCTGTAAGCAAACAACATGTGCCTTTACTCATCCTGACGGGACCGCTTCCTCATATCAGCGCAGCACCAGTCCCTGTAGTCTGTTATGGTAAGTGGTATTTCAGTGTGTGGCTGTACGTACGCAATGAAGTTCACAAATGAGAAAAACCAGGACTCTCTACTTATTTATGGTGAGTGTGGCAGAAATGCTAGGCAAACCGTGCAAATGTATGGTGAAAGTTATCCTGATCGAACACCCATCTCACTGCAAACGATACAAAGAATTTGTATGACGTCTCATGTCATAAGGTGATTGGAATTGCATAACACGAGTACGACGAAAGACTGCTACAGACGAGATGCATCACTATGTGTTGGAATGTGTTGATGCAAACCCCCACATGTGTATGCGAAAACTTTCCATGTTTGTAAGAATAAGTAAAACAAGTGTGTTATGGATACTGCGCTAATGGAAATTCCATCCATATCGTGTGGCTCTTCATCAGGCATAACATGAAGGAGATTTCTAGCAGCGTGTTCAGTTTTGTAATTTAGTTCTGCTATCTGTAAGGGATGACAGCAATTTCATGAAGTACATACTACTTACCAATGAAGCAACTATCACAAACCATGGGCGCATAAATTTACTGAAATATGCATTACTGGACGACGGAGAATCTGCGTTGGATCCGTCATATGGAACACCAGCAACAGTGGAAATTAAACGTGTGGTGTGGAATAGTTGGAGACTATGTCATAGGGCCATACACCATTCACAGGACAATGACTGGCTGTACGTACGTCCATTTCTTTGGCGAGATCTTACCAACACTTTTGGAAGACAACCACTGTACATACGTTGTGGTATATGGTTTCAGCATGATGGTTGTCCTGCATATTTTTCTTTGGTGGTGAGGCATGTATGAAATGTAACTTTTCCAAACCAGTGGTTAGGGTGTGGTGGTGTGAGTGGCCAGCTCGCTCCTCTGACCTCTCGAATTTTACTGTGGGCAACACTGAAAGATAGGGTGTAAAACACGCTTCCTATGATGCCAGAAGGCATATAGAAACACATTGTTGCAGCTTTGCAGAGGCATTACGCAAGAAACATTTCAGACTGCTCCTCACTCACTACATGTGCATTTACAGATGTGTATTGCTGTCGATGGTAAACACATTGAGCACATGCTGTGGAAAGACCTAATGTAAAGCATTTCAACCATAACTGTGCACTTTTGTGCTATGCATGCTGTAGCAGCCACGGCTGGCTCCACACATATTTGGTAAATAGACTGCGCTTTCCCACTCTGCCAATAGTATTAATATAGGGCTGCAGGTGCCCCCTCCCTCCCAGACACCCAGACTTTATACAGAATGCTACACATCGGATCCGACGACGCAGAGGTCCCAGCGAGACTGATATGACAAAGGCATCTTACTAGTCCAGACATTGAGGAGCTCATTGTCTATGACTAGTGTTGAGCATATTTGGTTTAGCAGTAGGACGTAAGGCAAGGACAGGCAAGGTAGTTAATACTAGTCTATTAACCTCATCTTAGTACGAGAATGCAGATAGTGTTTAGGATTAAGAGTAATTGTAACTGATTTCAATTTATGTAAAGTTTCATATTAATAAAAAGGGTTGTGCTTAGAGTATCTCCGGGTTACTTGTACTTATTGGCCACTGAGCTACTAACTTCCATATATGTTATCTCCCTGAACTGCAGTAACTTGGGTGCTTGCATAGGACTCAGGTTAAGAATTAATTTAGCTGTATTACAGGAAGTTAAGTGGGCAATCAGGAGGGAAACGGGCCATTGGTGGAGACGTCGTACGTTCCACCTTACGTTTAGGCGAGTAGGCTAATTAGTTAATGATATATTTGATTCATTTTATGCTTCATGCTGTTCTGCTAGAACTAACAGATTACGATTAGCATAGCGAGAGTTTCACACGTAACTGCGCTTCAGGTATCTACTGCATGCATAAGCAGAGTATATAAGTGGTATCAGTAGTGTATATCTTATTGTTCTTCTATGTACGTATGTTCATCTAAGTCAGCCTCACTATTCAGTATATGTGACTGTATATATTTTATCACCTTAATGCAATTTAATATTAATAGTAGTATTAATAAGTTAGCGTCACTGCGGGTTGCAGTTGTTCACTTCCATGTGAAGTGTATGGACCAAAACTGTTAGTTACGTGGTCAAGGCAAACTGTGTTTGTGGAAGCACACAAGGATAGTTTTGCTACACTGTATCAGTCAGCAGTTCGCGATGTTACGATAACGGCCTTGCCAGACAGTGCTTTTAGACGTCATGTCGCCTACCGCTTGCGCACTTCTGCAGATTATTTGGCTTGTATTGTAATCATGCATGCTTATTGCTTATTCCTGCATGCTGGAACATCTGTTCCCTTGTGAACTAGAAAGACTCCAGTTTTTTTTGGGGTGTTTTCGGAGTTTTTTCAATGTCTTTCTTTCTTTGTAGATGGAAGTAAATTTAAGATACTGAAGTGCACGTTTCGTAACACACACATTCAGAACACATTTAGTCACATTACTCTATGGCCACACCCACCCACAAAAACAGTCGTCCGTGTCAAAGTTTTAAAACACGCCTTAATTGACACTTCTGAATTTGAACGTGCATTGGAAGAATGCGAAAAACACTGCCAAACAGCTATCATAGCTACACAACAGACATCTGAATCTGTAGAAAATCTTTCATTACTACACCTTTCTGACACTTCCATCTCACCTTACGTGGAAGACTTTCGAGCTTTCAATTTATACGATGAGGCGGAATCAGAATCTCGTCGAGCAAATATAAGTACACCACTTCCCAACGTTCACCACTACGTTAATACAGACACACAGACAACTCCACCCGCACAGCACATTATTGAACGACCACAACCACTCCTGCAGATTGTCGTACACCACCCAGAAAAACCACCATCATTCTCGGGCGTAGTAGGATAAAATATTGCAGACTTTTTAGAATCATATGAGGCTGTTGCAGAAATTAACCAGTGGGACGAGCCGGAGAAATGTAGTCGCCTAAAGTTTTATTTAAAAGGCACAGCCAAAGTTTTGAACATTCTCTGGACGTCTTTGCTGCCATCAATAGCAGATAAGCTGATCGGACTATCAAATGACACGCTTGTGCAGATGATTGACAACCTTAAGCATATTGAAATTGGGATCTATAGTTATAATCAAACAGTGTCACAAGTCCATCACAATTCCGATTCCAAACGTTTTCAGTCAGAAATAACTAAATTAAAAGAGGAAATCGTGCAACTTATATTGCAAGCCCAGAAACGCAAAGATTACCATATCCATACAGAAACACAAAACACACCCACTGGTATTCGCCAGCTACCGCGATGGGTTCAGGCACCAGCGAATCGTGGTTATTTTCGTGGCAATCAACCCCGCCAGAGATATTGTCCCAAATAGGTTGTATTCAGAAATTACCAAATTTTGCAAAGTTACCAGACGGATACGAGCAGACTGGCTCCATCAAAGGGACAAGTGCGTGACACAAAACATAATTTTGCAAGTCAGACTTCACGTCACCGCCGTTGACAGCGATTGCAGTCACCGCACAAAAAAAACCTTCGCCTCAGCGAATAGCGTGCGTTGCCGCCGGAGCAGGACAAAAAAAAAACCACTCGCTGCCTCACCATGCGATCAATGTCAACATTGCCACACCACTGCTGCACGCAGAGAAACGCGACATTACCCATTTGCCATGAAACATCAAGCGGTCAGAAAAAGTCAAACGCCCACGTAGCCTTGCTCAAGATACTTGTGCGTTGTGTTTTTACACAGGATGTAAGTGCATCATTGCACATTGTTTCTGCAGCAGAATTGTGAATTTGCTATAAATATTGGTGACCGTTTTAAAAGCTTCAAAAACAAATTCGGGCTTGTGCACAAAACAATTTATGTAAAGCAGGACGAACAAAACAGCGCCGTAGACACTACCGGTTATCATCATAACACGAGTCGCCAGGCCTGCGATGATGAGATAAAGTATCATAACTTTCTGAGCAGGCCTGCGCTTCCATCTAGGGCAAGTCAACATTCACGCCGCACCACAAAACTATTGTCAGCATGCCAGCCTCCGATCATCGACACCACTAGTTGTCAAAATAAAAGGCAGGAAATACTATGCATTACTCAACACTGGGTGTTCCTGGAGTAGCATGACAAGCACTTTGATTTCGACACAACTACTCCAGCCTGTAACGGAGACATCGCCCTAGTCGGCACAACTTCAGTATTTGCAATGCCTAGATTTAAAACAACAATTAATTAATGTATTTCAGGCAATACATATCTGCAGTACTTCTTAGTCGTGGACAATTTTAAACAAGACTTTATTAAGAAGTATGATGTAATACCAATTTTGAAACATAGTATTCTTTTCGTCCATGCCAACAATTGAACATTGTATTAATCAGTTAGAAATTATAGAAAATGACCAAAACAAACTACCCCAGGTTAACAAAAATTTAAATACTGTAGCAAACAAACAGCAGCTATTGTTAAATTTATCAATAATATAAAGATAAAGGTAGGTTTGCCAATAAAATTTTAGAATTGACAGAAGCCAAAAATTTCTAAATTAAACTTGAATTAACCACTGACAAACCTATAGCCACAAGGCCTTATCGTATAAGCCCAAAAATTTTTGACGAATTATTGACGCAAATTACAGACATGCAAAAGGCAGGAATAATTGAAGAAGCTGACTCACCTTATTCCGCACCGAGCCTAGTTGTTTCCAAAAAGAATGGTGGATTGAGATTTTTAACAGATTTTAGAAAGCTCAACCAACATTAAACCAGGGTCCAGTATCCCTTACCATGTACCGAAGATATTTTGAATGCATTGCAACATTCACAATATATCACCAGCTTAGATTTATTTTCCGTGT
This sequence comes from Dryococelus australis, assembly GCA_029891345.1. Lineage (NCBI taxonomy): Eukaryota > Metazoa > Arthropoda > Insecta > Phasmatodea > Phasmatidae > Dryococelus > Dryococelus australis. Next base: position 3,410,230 of record CM056995.1, read on the forward strand.
TCTACAGCATTCCAGTCATGAAACAGGATCATTATAAATTAGCATCTAGTATAGATGGTGTTGGGCCATTCCAATACAAACGTATGCCAATGGGCTTATCCGCATCACATCACCACAATATTTCCATATTTTTATTAATGCGCTCCTGGGGTCTTTTCGCTGGTCAGCAGCTATAGTCTCTCTCTCTCTCTCTCTCTCTCCTCTCTCTCTCTCTCTCTCTCTATATATAAAATATATATATATATATATATATATATATATATATATATATATATATATATATATATATAATGACATGTTTATTTTAGGAAATATTTTCCAAGAGCACGTCGTCAATATTGAGAAAGTTTTCTAAAGGTTGCGCATGTTTGACGTTAAGGTGAACACCAAAAAGTTTACATTTGCGGAACAGTCAGTTAAAGTTTTAGGTCACATTATCACATCAGAGGGTATCACTACCAACCCAGACAAGGTGTGCCCTATTGAGCAGATTGCACCGCGAGCAAACATTAAGCACCTTTGTACGTTTTGGGGCATGACCTCATACCTTCAGTGATATATATTGCATTATGCAAAAATAGTTCAACCTTAAATTGAACTCACTAAGCATTACATACCTTACAAATGGGAAGAAAAGCATCAAAAATCCTTTATACAACTTAAACAAGCAATTACAGCTGCGCCTATTTTACAGAAATTTGACGAACACAAGAATATTATTCTCACTTGTGACATGAGTAATAATGCAGTATGCGGTAGTACCCTACGCAAGAAGACCCCCAAACCAAGCAGCGAAGCATAATTGCCTTCGCTTCGAAAAAGCTATTCTTTAATGAATCACGTTGGAATGTGATCGAACGCGAGCTTGGAGCTTTTGGCTAAGCAACCACTTCAGGTAGTATTTATATGGACATCATTTTGTGATTGAAACTGATCATGCCAGCCTCAGGTACTTACGAACAATGGCAGAACATAATATTCATATACAGAAAATGACTATTGCAGTCAGCGAGTATAATTTTGAACCACGCATAGTAAAGGGCAAATTAAATACACTTCCAGACACATTAAGCAGCATTACCACCCATACTGGCGTACACACACAAATTATTACAGTTACCAATACCACCTACAAGGTCAAACACAGTATGCTAAATTGTACGTCACTTTATATAGTATTAGCAGAATGCCTGTTACACGAACCTGACAAACACAAGGAAATAAAAAAAAGATTATAGTAAAATACATAACAAACACTTGGGTGGAAACATCAAATTTGTTGCAAAACGAATTACAGTCAAAAGATAAATCTAAGGTAGTAAAAGCTATAGTCGATGAGGAAATTTTCCCCATGTACGCCATTTCCGAAATAATAACCATCCTGTATCAGGAAAACAAGCTAATTATAATGGAGAACAACCCACACAAGGTGGAAACACATTGTATTGATAGTCTTCTGAATTGCAAAATTTTTATTACAGAAAAAAAAAATGGAAAACCACCCTTTTTGCCAACATACTGCCACGAACAGGAATATATTAAACTTGATGATGATATGATTTTACACTTGTGTCCTGTAGCTGTTAACACATAACCCTTCACAGGAGAGTACGTACGCTATCCTCACATTCGACAGTTGAAACTTGCGTTATTAAACCTACAACAGGCAGACTCCAAATACTGCAGACTTAGTTGCAGATGCGGAATAACTTCGAGCGGAGAAATTTACCTCAAGGTAAATACGCCACAAGGCCCAAAGAAGTTAACATTAGTGCCGCAAGTTTACGACAATGAAATAATACAGGCCCATCACGATGCTATTTTTGGGAGCGGTCACTTTGGTGCTTTTAAAACGCTTAAAAAAAATTTAACAGGCCTATCACTGGGACACTATGAATACAGATGTCAAGAACTATGTACACGGGTGTCCGGTCTGTCAGAAGATTAAGGCACCCAATATTAAACCTATGTGACAGATGACTTTGATTCCACCCTAGCCTCTATTGAAAACTTGGGCTCTTGACGCAAAAGGACCTCTCCCCTCAGCTGTGCGCGGAAATAAGGATATTCGTGTGATGACGAAATACTTAAGCTGGTATGTTGTCACGAAAGTCGTACCTTTCATAGACGCAGCCACGTGCTCTCAGTTCATCAAATAAGTTTTTTACAATTTGGATGCTCCAACCAGATTTTGATGGATCGCAGCACGAGTTTTCAAAATGAATAAGTCACCCAGCTGCTGAAAACTTTAGGCATAAAAAAGTTAATCACCACCGCTTACAACCCGAGACGCAAATGTCTGGTTGAAGCCACAATTCACTTAGTAGGAGAACAGTTAACTATGTCAATGCCGATCAATTGAATGGGATTAATAGGTTGCCTTTATCATTTTTAATTATAACACCTTTTGTAAACACAATAACCAAATATACACCCTACTATCTCCTACACCGCGTAGAAGCCGCGCACCCAGCACAGGTAATAGCAGACAAATACTCTGACCGCGCTAACGACTGCTGCCAAATATTACTGCAGGACTGTGGTAATGCCAAGGTTTATCTACTTCAGGCTCAAAGACACCAGAAAAACCAATTTGATAGAACACACCAACAAAACACGTTGCGCATCAACGATTATGTTTGGATGCATTACTAGCTGTCGAGCACTCACTGACGTGTGCTGCAGGGTGAGACGGGGCTTACGTCTGGTCTTCTTCACTGGTCTGTCCCGCTTTCTCACTGTAACGTGTGGTAGCATAGGCCACGCAAATCTTGTAGTCAGCCTCCATGGTAGTACCCTGTACCTACCTGGTAGGAGCAATGAGGCAGCATGCGTGGGCATGGCAGGAACAGTGACGTGGACCCCTCAGTGCCCACGATCTCGGACTGACCGGCGGGCGATGTGGGCATGCTGACAGGCTCCAGGCCCGTCGTGGATGCCAGCGGGGTGGCCATTAGAGGTAGTGGTGCTACTACCTCTAGGGCGAATGGCAGTGTGTTTGGGGGCTCGGCAGGTGCCCCCCCCCTCGGTGGCTGGCGACGTGTCCACTTTCCTGGTGGACGAGGTGTCCGGCTCGGCATGAATCGACACCGGGGTTGCTGACGCCGTAAAGGGTAGGACTTCTGACGGGCGTTCTTCTTCCGCCCTCTGGCCGGCGTTGCTGCATCTTTGGAGTCTGGCGTGAGTGGTGCGGTTGGGGCCACTCCCGACTGGCGGCTCTTGTCAAGTACTGTGCGGCCGATGGTACGAGCTTGACGAGGGTATTCATGGCTGGCTCTTTAAGACACTGAGATCTGGAGGGTTTAGTTGTCGGCCGAGGTGGTTAGGTACATGCTTCTGGTATTATTGGGAGATGCCGGGAGTTCCTTTGGCCGAGGTGCGTCTGTGATTTGGCTAGGCTCCGGGAAAAATGCTCATTTCTTATCTGGCTGGACCACAATGCTAGGCATATCACCCGTTTCACTAACCGGTATGAAAAAGTGTGGCTTCAGTCTGATTTCCCTGTCAAACGGACTGCGCCAGAATATCTCGCTTGCGCTAGGAGTCCACTCTCCCCCTCTGGCCCCCATTTTGGTTCTGAAATCCGTGGGGGTTGAGGGTATCGTTAGGGTTGGTTGGTCTCGGAGCTCATGGTGGCCCTTTCGGCTATGCGGGTGGCAAGTAGTTCGTCGTGCGAGAGCCGGAGACTGCAGTCGGCGGTTTCGTTTTTTCGGCTGGCCGGGAAGGTGGTTGTAACCTGGGGAGCGGTTCATCCTGTTCTTCTATGACTTCGGATATAACGGAGGCTGTTTCCTGTACTTCGCCCTCCGGGCTTTCATGGGGAAATGGTCGGATCTGCCCCCCTTTGTTGCTTTGCGAATCCGTCCTCGGAGGTCTTCCACCCAATAGACATGTTCCCGTCGATCAACCACCTTGTATGGGCCTTCCCACTTGCTGGCGAGGCTGGCACTAAACTGCGCGTTGACTTGCCAAGTGAATGTAGCCGCAGGAGTACTGATTCCCCCAGGTTGAAGGCTCAGATGCACATCCTGGGATGTGGATATTTGCGTGAAATATATTTTTCCTGGGCTTCTTGTTCATTTTCAGCCCTTGCTAATGCCGCCATCCGTATGTCCTCTGGCTGTGGCAGCACTGTCTGAGGGTTTTCCCATTGCCAATCCCTGGGCCAGCGCAAGGTGACTCCTAGCAGAAGCTTGCTGGGCCTGGCGTTGGTGGCCTCGTTCATCCTCCGTTGTAAGGCAAATAATATACGTGCAATGTGTTTGTCCCAGTGGTTGTGGTCATCCCCGACGCTCAACCACAGAATTTTTTGTGATTTCCTGGTTACGGCATTCTGTTGGGTTGGCCTGGGGGTGATATGGAGGTGTGGTCCAGGTCTCCACACCCCATTCTTCGCAGGCAGCGAGCCACTTCCGGCTGGTGAACTGTGTCTCTGTCGGTGAGGAGGCACTGTGGATAACCCCACCTCGGGAAAATTTCGTTGGCAAATTTTCCAATTATTTGGTATGTTTCTTGGCTGGGTATGGGAAATGCTTCTACCCAGTGGGAGAATAAATCTGTGACTACGTGTAGATACCGGTTTCCGAGAGTGCTGCGAGGATAGGGGCCAATTAAATCTGCCGCCATGTGTGTCCAGGGCGTCTGCCGGCATCGTGACTTCGTCGTCAGAGGGGGGCTGTGTATGCCTTCCCCCTGTAGTATTTCTTGTAACTTCCAATGTACTGTCTAACGTCATGGCTCATTCTGTCCCAGACGTATCGGCCCGCAATATCCAACAGGGTTTCCTTTGTCCTTGGATTTGCGGCATCTGGGTAATCGTGATAGTGATGGCAGATGTCTGCACGCAGGGCTTTTGGTACCCAAATTCTCTATTTTGCCCCCGGCTGTCCGCTGCAAGACCATACTACCTCGTTGCATAGCTCGAAAGGTCCTGGGTGTGTTTTGAGTAATCCCTGGATTTCAGGGTCTTGCTGTAGGTGTACCGCTATTTGGTCTCGTAAGATTTTAAGCGGTAATAAGTGGATCTGTTCTTCTGGGTTGATTTCGGGTGGTTGAATGGGTATCATGCGGTCACAATCTTCCTCTGCTTTCTTGGCAAAGTCTAGGTCTGGCTGGCAGGAAAGGGCGTCGGGTATGTCATTCATTTTCCTGGGACAGTGCTGCACCTCAAAATCAAATTTAGTTAAAAACATGTCCCCTCTTCCCAGTTTTGCCTTGGATGCCTTCGATTCCCGTAGCCAGTGGAGTGCCTTGTTATCAGTTCGAAGAATGAAGTGGGCTCCTTCTAGGTAGTACCAGTACTTCCGCACCACCCATATTACGGCCTAGCATTCTTGTTTGTTGTTTTGGTAGCGTTGTTCGGTAGTGTTCAGGTGGGTGCTGGCATAGGCTATTACCTGTGGGTGGCCACTTTTGTCTTCCTGGTAAAGGACGGCTCCCAGACCGTTTTGGCAGGCGTCGGTATGGAGTATTAATGGTCCTTCCCCTTGTGATTGGTATAGCTGTTTGACGTTTTGAAAGCTCTGGGCCGTTAGCGGCTCCGGACCCCAACGCCACGTTGTTTCCTTTTCCAGGAGGGGGTGCAGGGGTGCCATCAGGCTGGCAATATCTTGTATGAAGTTCTGTAGCCAGTTACATAGTCCCAGGAATTGCCAGAGTTCTTTCTTTGTAATAGGTTCGTTTCCTTCCTGAATGGTGTGTATAAAGTTAGCCTGGGGTAGGTTACCGCTCGGCGAGACTATGTGCCCGAGGTAATCGATAGTTTGTCGGTCATGCCCTGGATGTCGAGACGTTCGAGGACCCGTTGCAAGTGTATAAGGTGCTCTTCCCAGGTCTTGGAGTATATGATATCATCGAGATACGCGATACAGAACTGTGTTATGTATCCTATGTACCTCCAACATCATGAGCCTCTGGAAGGTGGCAGGTGCATTCTTCAGCCCAAAAGGCATTATACGGACCTGTAGAGTTTCCCCTTCTGGGCTGGTAAAGGCGGTGTAGCGCTGACTGTCCAGGTGCACAGCGATTTGCCAATATCCTGATTGTGGATCACAGGTACTGAAAATGTGCGCCTCTTCAATATCGCGAAAAGTGTGAGCCAGGTTGATGGCTGGTGGCGCAATGGGTGTGTGACGTCATTTAAAGCCTTGTAGTTTACACAGAACCATAGCTGCCTGTCTTTGGGTACTAACACCATGTGTGAGTTGTAGGGTGAGTCTGAAAGTTCAATGATGCCCTTCTGCTTCATCTCCTGTATCTGATATACAATCAGTTGACGGCATCTAGCTGACACTCAAAATGGCCGATTGTATATAGGCATAATAGTAGTTGGCCATATCTCGTTCTGTATAGTCCTGGTCTGGTGAAGCGTGCCGTTGGTTCTGAAGGCTCCTGCATGTTCGTTCAGGACTTGCTTTAGTTGCTTGAATCTGATTGGATCCAGTTCGTGGTTAATGTCTGTCGCCACTAGGGGTGGGGCAGTTTCAACCTGTGGCCCATTCTCCCAGCTGATGGTGACTTTGTGCTTGTTGCAGAGGTGAACTTTGTTTTGCCCATTGTCCAGGACACACTGTTGTTGCCGGAGTCAAGTGTAGCCTAGTATAACCATCTTGTGTATCCCAGGAGCTACTATGAAATCAGGGGTACTGGTTATTTTCTGGATGGTAAACATGAGGGTAATTCTCCAGTCTACTGCTAGGATACAGTCTGGTCTTGCCATCCGGACGGCTTTTAGTTGTGGGCGTAATGACTCCCATTGTTTGGCTAACAACAGATCACTTCAAATAAAATTCCCCGTGGCGGCTGAGTCGAGTAGCGCCGACATACTCTGTGGCCGTTAAACGTGATTTCTTTGTGAGATGCCTTGGCTGGTTTGGCCTCTTCATCCATTAGTTGGATGACGGACCCTTTTGTTCCGGTGGAGTTGGCCATTTTGATGTACAGTTTCGGTGTTTCCCGCCGGGGAGGATCCCTTTGCTGGACTGAATGTGGGTCGCAGCCCACTGATTGCGCCCCCTTAATCCTCTCGTGAACGTGGAGCCGCCCGCGTCAGGCAGTCTTTGTGGAAATGATAGCTGGCGCAGGACCAACACTTGGGGAGATTACGAGCGTACGGCGCGGGAGACGGAGCCTTGACCATCTACTCTGTTGTTTTCTTGACTTCTGTGACCTTGCTTGCCTTTGGACGTTCGATACAGATCTGCGCCTGCAGATTTCGCTCAATTTCACATGCCCTGTCTACCAACTCTTCAATGTTTTGAGGTTTTGGAAGAATTAAAAGGTTTTGTATCTGTGGCAACAGCATGCAGGTGATGTGGGGTACACAGCTTTCCTCGTTTTCCTCTGGGAAAATGCGTCGGAACATTTGTACTTTCTGGTGGATGTATATCTTAGCTTCTTCGCCAAGGGCTTGTGCCTGGCTGTAAAAAGCTGTTGTCAAGTATGCTAGAACTTCCTCGCCGGCAAATTTAATAGCCAGTCTGTTCTGGAATTGCAGCTACTCTATAATGAATTCCCCGTATTTTTCCCGCCAGTCAAGTGCTTTTCCTTTAAGGCATGCTTGTGTTAGCTTGATCCAGTGTTTTTGCGACGTCCCCTGTTCCTTGAACTCTTTCTCGCAGTCCATCAAGAAGGAAAGCGGATCCTCGTGTGGTCAGCCTGCGAAGTCGGGAGTTTCGATTTTTCAGACGGAATGGCATTTTTTCTTCTTTTTTCCCCGAGTCCAGGTTTATGCTGCCGGTATTCTGCAGCACGTTGGCAGACGTCACATCTGTAATACAGTCCCGGTCGATTTATTCAGTCCGGCCAACCAGTACAGACGTGGTGGAACGACTCACTGACTCACTGCAAGTAATGCATCTTACTGTGTATTGTCCCTGTCCTGGCAGGTCGCCCAGCTACAGTACACCGTCTGTTGCGTTCGGCAGTCTTCAAACCGGTATTCAAGGCCTTTGGTGTGGCTGATGTCATCCTATCGTAAACAGGCATAATGAAACTGAGGCCGCCAATGTGTACATTCATTACGATAAATGCCTTCGCCGGTGCACTCTGGCCGGGCATATCTGGCGTTCGGAAGTGTTTCCGCTGTGTTCCCCGGGTGTTCCCGCACTACGCTCTGTGTTTCCGACATTTGGGGTTTCTCGAGCGCCCCCGGGTGTTTTCAGACACCCTGAAGTCTGGGTTTCTATTCCCCCATCTAGTTCTCTCACCTCGGGATCGTGCTGGCCTGATTCTGCCTCATTTGTTTCCAAATTCGCCCCACGTTAGGCACCAAAAAGTACCCTTCTTGATGTGTGACAGTTCCGGCTGTCAGACTACCCCTGTCCTTATGTAACTTGGGAGACGCTAGGCGAGTCACGTCTAATCTACTTTATTCGGTCCGGGGTGCATGTGCCTGCCCGGTGTACAATACGGGCTTTGTGGGTTGACGACTGGGCACGAAGTTAGGCCCTACGACCTTGACCCCCCTACGAGGTACCGGCTTGGGTAGTGGCGCAGCAGTTCGGCGAGGTGATGTGGGGTTGCCGGGTACCGGTGTATTTGTACTGACTGGTGTTTCACTTCACTGGGGTGTGATCTGCTCTGGTACAGGTGCTTCTGGCTGTGGTTCGGGTTTGTCTGGCTGTCTGATGGCAAAGATTGCCTCTGCACTACAGGTTGGTATCCCTCCGTGACCCTGGTGGGTGAATCAAACTATTCGATGGGATCATTGTCTGGAACTGTTATTTTGAGGCGTCGTTGAAGCGCAGCTTGTTCCAGTGGACTTAGTAACCCAAACCTGCTAGGAAGGATACGTACTCTCTGGGAAAGCTTAGCAATTGCCCTCGCCTCTCTGGCCTGTCTCTCAACTCCACCCCTGTGGGTGTACAGCATGAGGTATAGATCACAGCAGCAGGAGTTGGGCAGTTGACGTGTCAGTGTTTAACAGTGTGCGGGTGTCCCATGGGAGTAGACTTGCCTGCACCAGACTGCAGCCCTCTCTGCACCACTTGGGGAGCGATGAGAGTTAGGCACCTGCCTGGCAAGTCCAGTCCACCGGGAACGTACCTAATGTCGTGGTTCTACCGTTCTTTCCACGTGGTGCAAGGAACTGGTGGCCTTCCAATGGTGGTGTGGTGAGGGTTCAGGACTTCGAGCTATCAAGTCACTTTCTACAGGATGGTATCGTAATGCCGTGGCTCTACCATTCCTCCTACGTCGTACAAGGAACGGGTGGCCTTCCAAGGATGTACTTGTTTGGTTGTGCAGTGTGCGTTCGGCAGTTTCAAAACCCGGTCTCCTGCCAAGTCCTGCAGCCCCGATGTGACACAGGAAGGAGCTTGGAGTGAAATTTAAGGTGACTGGTAAGAATGGTGTTTATTTACCGAAGTGAAATAAACACTGATGGCAGAGGTGCTAACTCCTAATTCCCCCACGGAGTATATGGAATGTTAAACACTCTATCGTTAAACAGGGGAAGGTGCCCTGTGCAAAGCTGGTAGGATTAGGCAGTTACTTAATGTGTGTATCCTTGAGGCGAGCTCTACTCTCATGTGACTGTCAGAAAGGGACCGAACTGGTCTAAGAGTAACTTCTTGATGGTCGTTGGGTCTTCCTTAAGATTCCGCTGGAGAGAATCTTCGGCCCTGCGAGGAGAGCGATGAAGCTTAGGAGAGGTTAGAGCCTTGGCACCAGTAACTGGTGTGGTGAGAGCTCAGGAAGTGATTGAGTACTGAGAAGAACTGGTGATCAGGAGGCCTGGCTGCCGGCCCTTTTATACTTTTTGGCCATCCCTTCTGCTGGCATAGTGCGTTTGGAGATAGGGCACAGTAGGTGTGAGTGGGCCATCTGGATCCTCAGAGCGGAAGGTGTACTGAAGAGCGCCGGGATCTACGTCTCTTGTCTGGGGCGGCATCTAATGGTGCCTGGGGTACTTGCCACGGACCTCTTGCTAAGAGACGGTGGCTCATTGGACAAAATAATAAATCATCATTGGGACGCCTGTCATGGCCCAGTAGGTAATACAGTCTTGCAGACGCTGGCAGCAGGGACGTGACTCGTGGACTAGCTGTCAGGAGTGTAGTTGACTGATGAGTAGCAGTCATTTATTATGATAGAGAAGACATCATGTGTCAACCTTGTCTCAAAATAGCATTAAGATAACTAAACCGTCAGGCATGCCAACCTGCTCATATGTACCTTCTTAAAAAAAAACTCTTTTGTTACACCTAGCACGTTGTATAGCGAATCCAGTACCACACACGCACCTTTTCAAATCTCCCTTTACCCATGTCCAAGGCCTAGTCACTGGGGAATGTCGCAGGTTATAGGCTTACATGTGGTGTTTGACACACTTCCTTCTCTCGCGTGGTCCAGCTACACAACGCGCACAGTTATTAATCTCTCTCTCTCTCTCTCTCTCTCTCTATATATATATATATATATATATATATATATATATATATATATATATATATATATATATATATATATAGAGCCCAATCTTCTGTACTCCTTACATTCTAGGTTATATTAATTACATTGTTACATCATCGAACATCACATACTACATGTTCTAATTTTTTAACTCTCATTTCTACCCTCCTTGCCAATAGTAAGATAATTAATATATATATATATATATATATATGGTTCATGCTCTTTGCTTTTACTGTTTTCTAAACAATTAATGTTCGCTTGTACAACAGAGTCTCGAATTTAGTCTTGCGTTCTCAACACTGTCCTTCATTGACTTCGCAGAAGCCACCCTTTGCCACAAAGAATTTCTATGTAGATGTATAAGCTCGAATTTCCTGTGCAGCCTCTGACATCTCTCCAGAGTATTTCTATCACTCTTCCACATCTACTTCCACTGCATCAGCTGGGATGGCTGCCTATCCAACCAAGAGGATAGTGTAGCAGCCACGGCTGGCTGCATACATGTTTGGTAAATAGACTACGCTGACCCACTTGACCAACGGTATGAATATAGGACTGCAGCGCACATCCGCCCCCCAGACACCCAGATGTTCTACAGAGTGCTACACGTTGGAGCCGACGACTCCAAGGTCCCAGGGAGGCTGATACAAAGAAGGCATCTTACCAGTCCAGACATTGAGGAGCTCATTGTCTATGACTACAGTGGTGAGAATATTCGGTTTGGCAGAAGGTTGTAAGGGTATCTCTCGAGACTTCGTTAGGCGGTAATCAATTTATGTTCAGGCAAGGACAGGCAAGGAAGTTAATACTAGTCTATTAACCTCATCTTAGTACGAGAATGCGGATAGTGTTTAGGATTAAGAGTAATTGTAAATGATTCCGATTGATGTAAAGTTTCATATTAATAAAAAGGGTTTTGCTTAGAGTATCTCTGGCTTACTTGTACTTATTGGCTACTGAGCTACTAACTTCCATGTACGTTATGTCCCTGAACTGCTGTAACTTGAGAGATTGCATTGTTCTGTACTTCTCACATCTTCTGTATGGTGGCTGAAAGGGTCAACACTATCTCTGAGCATTATGATACTAGAAATTTATTACTGGCCCAGGATCAAACTCACTTTCACAACATGACTGTAACTGAATACGCATAGGTGAAGACAGTGTATCATGTAGATAGTTTCATCAATCTGTCTTGATAAACTTCATTAGCGAAAATCTTCCACAATCTGCAGTGGGAGCAAGCAGGGGCAGGACAAGATCTATTAGCAACAATACATTTGGATAGTTACTGTGATGTTTTAGGTTGATGTTACCCAAGTTGGCTTTCCACACAAGACTATACTGCTGATACACTGTTGTTTTTAGATCTGTCCATTCTAGCTCAATCATCTTGCACTTCACCCCATTGTTTACAAGACAAGGGCAAAAAAAGTGTATCAACTTAATGATGGAATTATCACCAAACTCAGTTTCATTGTTTGAAGGCCACATTTTAAAACAACACAAAGTTGATAAATCTGGTAATTCACAAATTTCACTTTGCTTGTCTCCAAGGTGGATTACAAATTTTCTGTGATGGTATTTATAGTAGTTGTTTTCTTAGAAGTCTGCAACATATAACCCCTTTCAGTTGCTTACCTTCATTATACCGAAAACTGTAGTGCTGAGCTGATACAGATTTTTACAGATACCTGTACTAACTGATACTTCCTTGCCAATACAATGGACATATGAGTTATGTGGTGTGTTCGCGTGGTTTGCTATTCTGCTAGTTTATTGCTATTTCTGCTGTTACTGAAGTACTTTTTTGTATGCTGTTCAGTTGGCAGTAGCAATTGCTATTTGTGCTATAAAAAGCAGCTATTTCTGCTCTTGCTCGCCTAGGTACAGCAGAAATATCTAAATGAGCAAGGTGGAAAAAAAATGAAATTACAAATGTCAAAGTGTCTCTTCAGAGTGACGATTGCAAATAGTAATTTGCTTTTATGCAGATTGATGAAAAGAATATGTTTGGGCATCCTATAAGAAGTGCAGAGAGAAATAAAAATAAGGAAGACAAATTTATTCTCGAAAGTAAGTTATCTTGAGTGGTCAAAATTTTTAATATACATACATTACACACAGACAGTAATGATTATCAAAATGTTTTTAATAAAATTGTGTTTATATATTTTTGGAGTTTAATTTACTGCTGTTAGTCGTTTGTGTCTTCCTGCCGAGAGTAACTGCTGTATTTGCTACTTTTGGCTCGTGAAAAATAACACTAGAAAAAGCATACCACGCAAACAAACTTAGTGACTGAAAGACTTCTACTAGCACTAAATGTATTTTGGGAAGCTGATTCTCACACAATGTACTATTTGATGCTTCAAAACAAAACATAAAAATTAATTTTATATTAATTCTTCAAAATCAGACAATAAAAGCAGCACTCAAAATATACTTTAGTAATTTATTATTAAATTTAAGTCTAGAAAACTTAAGCAATTTATGTTTTAAACTTATCAAATAAAAATACATTAAATCTACAATGTCATGTATCACATTTCTCAGCATAATCAAAACTTTTTTCATATACAGAAAATTAAAAATTATTAATCTGCTTATATTGTTAATCCAGTCCCCTCTGATTTATAGTGTGCGCCCCCTGCAAAGCTGGTTATTGGGGGACGGGCAACACAAGCCCAAGATGGTTATCTCTTTAGAGTGCCTGTCACATCAGGCCACCATGCAGGGAGTGTGTGTGCGTGCGTGCAGCGCGCACTCACTCACTCACTCACTCACTTGTAGTAGATGATTATCTCACAGCATGGTATTATATCCCTTCCTCCCTTTTTCTACCTGAAGTGACAATCTGTTTGTTTAGTACCTGGAGTAAGAGCAGCAACTGGTGACCCAAAACAGCAGCAGTTGAGCCTGCCTCGCTCCAACATTGTCACCCTGGCTCAGCTTTAGTAAACTGCCAATGGGTGCCTCATTATAAACCTGTCTGGTGGACAGGTGACTTAAACTTTCTGCCTTGCCCGGACATGATTTCACCTGCCCCCGGGCAAGCGAACAGGCCTTAAAATCGAACCCTGCACTTGTTGTTCAATACATTTAATGACTCAGAAATAAATCTCCTGAATTATGTTGGTATATGATTAAAATGTAATGTATTTGACGTATGATGCTTTTTGAGATATTAATTTTTAACGACTTCTGCTCCATTCCTCAGGTCCCTTGCACAGAGTTTGAAGCATTACATTAGTATGGTAAGAAGTGAGATTGACTGTGCACCTCAAAGGTTTTATTATTCACCGGTCCATCGTAATAATGCTAGGAGGACAAGAGAGTTCATTTACTCCCCTCTATATCGCATTAGTAGTAATATCGCATGTATTTTTTGCATCCTCTTCCAGTCGGCCGGTGACATCACAGGCAAGTCATGCATTCGCATCCCCCATTCAGCGACCACCCCTCGACTTTGTGGCACCAGTCAATTAGCATTGGGCACCGGTCCACAATGAGTATATAAGCTGAAATGGCTCACGTCTCTAGGCCTGTCTTCCTTCCCAGCACACGCCGCTCGGGAAGCGATCAGATAGAGAACAGTTTTTGAATCCAGCATGCGCTGCTCGGATCCAATTAAATTGACAGCCTTCTTTTCCAGCACTTGTAGCTCGGAACTGAATGCCCCTTTTAAGCTTAGCTTAACTGCCGGAGCACCCAGCATGCATTGCTTAGGCACCACGCAAGTTACCACGTCAAGTATTTTTATTGTTGCAGTCATTCCAGCATGGGCTGCTCAGAACAATTTCCTGTCGTCGGTTCACATTAGCAAAGCTGCTGGTAGGGTACGATTACGTCAGGAGCTATCCGCTATGTACCCTGCAACCCTACACTGCAGTTACCCTGTGATTGCAGTGGCTTCTATCCCAGTCTTTGTGAAGAGTACCATCCTGTCACTTATATGCTTAGTTTCCCAAGCGAGTGTCAGTGATACAGTTACGTCATTTTCTACAACACGTACTCTTCAATTTCAATGTAAGGGATTCTGCCACAGTAGTTCTCAAAACGCATTCCCTTGTATTGGGTTGCCTCTACCGACCATCATTATTGTAATTGTTTTTGAAAGTGCTATGTTCTGTTGCAGGTGAAAGACATTATCGCAAAATGAAAGCTAAAAGCTAAAGTATGTGAAAGAGACTTTCTTAGTTAGCTAGTAATTAACTGCCAAGCTAAATTCCAGTGGTATAAAAGGCAGAGAAAAGTTTTTAATATGCGAGATAAATATGCAGACAGCTGCAAGAAGAAAACAAACCTAATCTGATGTACGGAGTAAACAAAGGATTGTTGCAAAGAGAAAATGCAAAATGTGTGCAAAATATGTGCCTAAATCTTAACACTGTAGTGGTAACAGCACTGTTAAAACTGCAAATATTCCCCTGCCACTTCACTCTATGAACAGTCCTTAACAAGATAAAAGTCTGAAAGGCGTAAGATAAGCAAGCTGTGCAACAATAGGTTTACAAATCTTCCGTGCCGGCCACAGCATTGCTGCAGGGAATAATTAAGAGTAAAGAGTGAAGTGCTTAACAAAAGTGATGCTTAAGATAGCCTGTAAATGGTATTTCCTACCCCAGTCGAATTTTTTTGCATGCCAATCATGTACTTGTGAGTATCTGTGTTTGAAATAAACATAAAATGTGATGCATGCATAATAAAAGAGGCCGCGAGACAATGCCGGGATACCATAAAAAGAGAAACAAAAACATGCCACACAACTTGAAACATAAAAATGGAATGCAACGGCATGGGAAAAGAGCAATCCTTTTCGTATTTTATCCTGGCAGCACAGAGAGAGAAGGAGCTAGTGTTAGTTTATGTGCCTGAGTGAGACAATGAGTGTATCCCAATTTTATTTCTTGTGGTTTTTTGCGGCGGGCATGTAACAGGTGTCTTATATGCCAGATGTGATGTGAATGACCTTCATCCCACATCACCAGCTGATAGTTAAGAACAAGGTGAAGTTCATGTGAGAGAGCGAGCGGCCGAGTGTTGCACGTACAGAGTTGTGCACCGTACATAAACAAAGGAGGGAAAATTGCTTTTGTAGGGACAGCACCGCATTTCTGCAAAGGAATTTTCGCTTGTTCACCCATCTCTCTGAAGGTGATGGTCCGAGAGGAACGTTGATTAGACCTGGAAATGCACTTTCGCATCAGGCTATTCAGTTTGCGATAGTTGGGCAGAACGCTTTCATACTTCTCTGCCTTTATCATCACAGGAAAGGGAATATGTTGTGTTTCGGCACAAGGATGTCGGGTAGAGCCACTGATGTGGAGACTAGTAGAGGAGACATGTTCTATCTCTCCAAGGATGGGGTTCTCTAACCTTGCTTACCTTGTAGATTGCTAGTTAGTGAAATGCTTGCAAGTTCTGGTACATTCCCTCAGGACCCAGATGGTGGGCTCCTCCATCCCTCTGCGATCATGACTGCTGAGCGAAATAGTGTAACTTTTCTTGTTAAATCGTCTTCCATCTCTCTTGTACTCAGATGGCCATAGGAACGTGCTTGTACTCTGTCGATACTAGACTTCCCAGACCTGAAGGATGAGCTTCAGTCGCAGCGGAGAGAGGGTGAATTGAAGAATGATGCTTTTTAAGATATTAATTTTGAACGACTTCAGCTCCATCCCTCAGATCCCTTGCACAGAGTTTGAAGCTTAAAATTATTACGATTTGAGATTGTACTGTTTGCCTCGCAGCTTTTATTATTCACCGGTCCATCATAATAATGCTAGGACAAGAGTTGTTCCGATACCATGTTTTCCGATACCGATACCAGTTTTCTGATACCAATGCCCTTCGCACAGAATTATAGAAAAAGTGTAACTGTTAATAATACATTAAAAAACAATTTTCCTAGACCTTTTAAGTAAAGAAAATAACGTCTTAAGAAATTAACATTTTCCCTTTCCAAAGTAAACACAACTATTAGCCCAAGAATAACTACCCTCTCGAAGTCGAACTTACAGCCCTGGTTTGGGGAACCATAAAATTTTTGGTTGAAAAAAGGCTAACATTTGAATGAAATAGCCCAAAAAATACGATTATTGCATTTATCTTGGTCATTAATTATATGTTAACATGCAATAAATATAGGTGTTATAGTAATTGCCTTTAGGCCTAATTGCTATGCCAAAATATAAAAAATTAAAAAAAAACAGCAAAGTTTGGTTTAAAACTGCAGCTGTGGTAGCCAGAACCCTCTCGCTCCCTCTACTATGAATAAACTTCCCAAGAATGTTCTCTCAATCTCACGCTACCTGGCCGGCGTTTTTGTGTCAAGCAGCCCTTCGCTAAGCAGTGCTTGCTCCCTTCGTCTTATTTGTCCCCCCCCCCCTCCTTTTTAACAGTCTACCCTCCAACGGCTGTCCATCATCCCTCCCATTAGCCATGCCGCCCACACGGATTCACTTCCTTACTCCTTCCATCCTCCAACCACGCCCACACCGCTAAGCTCCTTTTCTCTCTCCATCATCAATCCACACCCACACTGCACCAAGCTTCCTTCCTCCCTCCAACTGTCACAACAGGCAGCCCGGAATTTTCTTTGTCCTACTCGCCTAAACTTGATGGTGGCACTGTCACATCTTTTCATCTCTTCAGCAGGCAGTAGAGGCGAAGAAAACCAGTCAATAGATGTGAAAATTCTGGCACGATCATATAAAATCCCATTCTTCCGTTTGGGGGCGAATACACACTTCAAATTATATATGATTTTGAATTATTTTTATTTAGAATTAACAAGGTTTTACTGTATACACACCAAAATATAGTAATTTCTGTCTCTAAAGAAAGTATTAATCTGACTTAATTATCTACAACCGATACTGATGTATTGGCCAGATACCATACCCGATACTGATATATCGGAAAAAGGTGAAGTATCGGCAGATACCGATACCTAGTATCGGTATTGGAACAACTCTAATGTACTCCTCACTAGATTGAACTAGTAGTAATATCGCTTGTCTTTTGTTTTGCATCCGCTTCCAGCTGGCTGGTGACGACACAGAGGCAAGTCATGCATTTGCATCCCCTGTTCAGCGACCACCCCTCGACTTATTGTCACCAGTCAGTTAGCAATGGGCACGGGTCCATGATGAGTATATAAGCTGAGATGGCTCACGTCTCTAGGCCTGTCTTCCTTCCCAGCACGCGCCACTCGGGAAGCTATCAAATAGAGAGCAGTTTTTGAATCCAACATGCGCTGCTCGGATCCAATTAAATTGGCAGCCTTCTTTTCCAGCACTTGTTGCTCGGAACTGATCAGCCACTTTTAAGCTTAGCTTAACTGCCGGAGCACCCAGCATGCATTGCTTAGGCACCACGCAAGTTACCACGTCAAGTATTTTAATTGTTGCAGTCATTTCACCATGCGCTGCTCAGAAAAATTTCCTGTCGTCAGTTCACATCAGCAAAGCTTGTGGTAGGGTACGATTACGTCAGTTAGGAGCTATCCGCTGTGTACCCTGAAATCCTAAACCCCCCTCAGTTACCCTGTGATTGCAGTGGCTTCTATCCCAGTCTTTGTGCAGACTACCATCCTGTCACTTTCATGCTTAATTTCCCAAGTGAGTGTCAGTGACACAGTTACGTAAGTTTCTACAACACGTACTCTTCAATGCAAGGGATTCTGCAGACACAGTAGTTCTCAAAAGGCATTCCCTTGTGTAGGGTTGCTTCTACCGACCATCCTAACGATAGCATCTGAGGTTTGAAGCTCGTGTCGCTGGCCCGAAGCTAGAGTGCTCTCACCACGTTTTTATTTGCTTTGAAAATACAACGTGAGTGGAACTTCAACAGGAATTTATTCTGAGTAGTCGTAGTACCTTGCAGTTACCCTTGTATCATACTCACAGGTATTGCAAGGGGTTTTACTCAAACAAATCACACCTTGCTTTTGCACAGACCACACACTATCGTTGGCCAGCTTTTTCACCAATCCCCTGGGATTGTGGGAAGGTATACTGTCAGCGAAGCCGTGAAACCCCCTTAGTGATTACTTATCCTCGGAGCGGACTCTGCTGGAGATCTGCAATTCCTAAGTGGAAAGCCAGTTACCAGGCCACGCACCCTAGTGGTGACAAACGTAAATGAAATACAGTTGAATACCTGCATGTGCGCTGCAGCTTGTTGGGGTAATTTCCACGTCCTGATGCATTTTGTTAAAAGGAAGGTTCTGAAGGAGAAGTTTGGAGTAACACTTGTTGCATCAGATTGAGAGCATGAGTATCAGCTCTCACTTGTAAAAGAGTTTGCTAGTCTACCACCCAAGGAACAGGCACAATCTCTTCAACATTTACAAGAGTTAAGAGAGATACCTGTACCACGCCACCTGATTACACCACCAGAATGCTCTGGACCTGCAGCCTACCCCAATTTATTGAAGAGTACTTCAGACACCTGAGTTACCTCCTACTCCAATCATCGCTCATCTGACTCCAGCTATCTTGCTTCCTGCATCCGGGTGTCGCCTGCAGGAAATTCCCTCGGCACCTGCAACTCTTGCCCAGGGGAACTTACCTACACTGTACAGGCAAATCATCATATTGTGCTAGCAGAACTTGATTTTGTACCTTGCCTCATAGCTACCCAGCCAGTTCTGTGTTCTGGCAAAGCTCCCTTACCCAGGTTAAACTGAACCCCTTAAGGAGGGAGACTGGCTATATCTTCACCAAAATCCCTGAGAGTTACTTTCTATTGACTACATCCAGCCCATCATGCGTCAAATAGATATCAGACTTCCACTCATATTGCCCATCTTTTCTTCACTGCGGTGCTCTCCTTTGTCCAATATCGCATTTCGCGCCCCTTGTCCCATTAAGGTAAGTGCTATGCTGCTATAAGGAAGCAGTCTCACCAAGATGAGTCATGGCGCATGTTGCTTGCTTGCAGGTGTGAGTACAGGTCCACTGCCCCATGCTACTGGCCCACTTAACTTAAACATATTCTCATTTCTGTGTTACTTTCCATTTCGTATGCTGTATCACTGAATTCCTCTTTGCACGTACTTTCAGATACCATTGAAATAAATGTGTGTGTCCAGGGGGAAAATCATATGTGGTTTTATTATTTCTATCCATATACGTCTTACGAATAGACACTTAGAGGCAAATTACTTGCCCTGTACGTAATTACATTTAGTGAAAACCACGTTTTGTGATCTACAATCGTTCCGGAAATTTTGGAGGTCTCAACGTTAGGGAGACCACTCTGTATAATACTTTTGACATTGTAAAAAGGAGACAGAAAACATAAGTATTCACGTGATGGTACTATTGGATGGACACACACACATGCACAAATTTAGATGAACACATTTTCTATGCAGATGCGTGGGTGACGCTGGGAACTAGCCCACCAATACATCACCAAATCCAGACAGCCTCCTGGCTTAAACATAAGATAGCCCCTCCTCCACATTTAAAATTTCCCACCTCATCCTAGTTCGCTTCCTGGCTGCTAGGTTCACTGTTTGCCAACCACCACTCAACAGACTGTAGTGTACCACTACTCGCCAACTGAGGAAGCTGGCCTAGCCAGCCAAACGTAGCGATGCTGTACCTGCGTGAAAAACGTGTTCATCAAACTGGTTTGCATTTGTATGTCTAACCTTGAGTACCATCTTGTGAGTATTTATGTTTTGTCTCTTCTGTACACTGTACTAATTAGCCTTAATTAGTACTTAATTAGCAGCCTTATCTGATACGTTTTTCCTTCTTTACTATATCGATACTACAGTTTCTTCATTTGTTTCATGTTTTACTGTAGGGCAGCTTTTGGGTGTATTCGTGCAATTACAGTATTGTGGTGTGTGGCTTGCAGGGTGCAGGAGAGACAACGTCCAAGTTTGTACTGAGACCCACACAGCAGACTACATGCATGCTGATTCCAGCTGTGCCTTGCTTTTACGGCCCCAGCCTTTTCATCAGCTATCAGGTAGATCCTCCTCACGTACAGCCTCATGAGCTGGTTGTAATGGGCAAATTTCAAGTGTTCAGTAACCTACAGCTCAAACCACACAATTATTTGTCGACTCAGGCCTCTGCTATTTGTTAATTAGCTGCTGCAACAGCAAATAGCCCGTTGTACCTTTGATAAAATGCTTGCTGTTCGATTTTTGCAATTTTGTTCTTGATTCAAAGCTGTCAAAGCGTTTATAAAATTTTTCTGTTTGAAAGTGTTACTCAAATTAGCATGTGTTTTAAGTCAACCTTTTCCTCAAGCAAATTGGCATAATTTTCGTATTGACGCATAACAACATGCTGCACGGCGCAGCTGCGCTCTGTACGGGCGACTTTGTCCCATCTACAAGTGACCCTTCACTTGGGACAAGTCATTACAGTGGCGAACGTTACACACGTATTGAGCAAGGGGATTCCACGAGCCTGGACAGCTGCATATGTAATTGTAATGAAGTGGAGTAATTACAAAAACATCGCCTGCCCGGTTCCCTACATGCAAGCGCCAGCCCAACGAAAAGAATAATTCATTTTGAATATCCACAACTCTTCATCGCGTGGAGGAAGTTCCAATCAACTCCCGAGATGGCAGCACCCCCGTGGTCTTGTGACATAATGGCCAGCCAGCCTCAGGACGAGGTATTTTTATTCGTCGTCGCCTCAAAGCAGGGAGATAAGAAATGTTCGCCGCTCCAGCGCTATGATAAACCAACCCCTGCGGGTAAAGGCTATGCTACCCCCTCCCCCCACACCTAGAAGAACTGCTGATCTGCAGAAAAGAAGTATAAATAGATGTCCAGCACCATGGTCCACCGAGTGTCGCCGGGCTCACCGGCTGTGTAGGTTCGTGAGCCCAACCCAGTCTGCGAAGTCTCTCCTCCCTCTCCAGAGCCTGCACAAAGGTTCGAACTCCATCCTGGTTGCTTGTGAAGGCAGTACTCACTCCAGCTAGCAGGTTGGGAAGGCCACCAGCACTCCAGCTCCAACAGCTTGACTAAGGCTCATCCAGTCAACTCACCAGATGGTAAATCCTACCACCTATACCCACTACCCTCACCTTAAGTCAACTTCCTTGACTTCTGCGTTAGCAGGTCGGTATGCGATTAACGTTCCTTTGGAGACTCCGCCTTAACTTATTCATTACACTGTGAATTGCGTGATTAGTATTTTTTTGTTGAGGTTAGTATTTTTATTCCAGGCTTGCCTTCGCCTGTAGATTATTAATCATTGATTCTCGTATTTTATATATTTTTCTTTTTTAATTAATGGGTGACGTCCTCAACTTTGCTTTTGTTTTCACGTAACAAATCTTACGGACTTCGTATTTATTGTGTCTCGCCTACATTAATTGTAGAATAGTTTTCTGGTAAATTATAAGGTTTGATGTATCACGACCATGGCGGACTTGGAAGCCGCCAGAGGCGACTTGAGAGACTTGCCTAAAATAGATCACAGCCACTTAATAACTTGCTAGCCCTAGATAAACCAGTCAAACTTTTACCTGTTGAGCCAGTTGCATTACCTGTTATGAGTTAGTCACAACCCCGACACAAGAGGGGCCCCTTAACCATTTGCTAGGTTGGTGCCCGCTGGAAGACATTGAGCAGCAAGAAGTAGCTGCGGAAACCACAGAGACCGTTTCACCCATTAATGTACCGGAAACCCCGGCAGCTCCTGTTCCAGTCACCCCAGCTCCCTCGAGCATAGTATGATTAGCCTCCAGCAGATGGATTCGGGTTCGACACCCGACAATGGAAGCTCTGCCTACTGAGAGCACGATAAGTTTAGCCCACGGGAAATTCATTAGGGTTCGACTTCCACCGAAAGTCGCCGCTAAACCACGTGGCCAAACCCTGGCTAATTTTGTCCCCACACGCCGGCCGACGAGGCCACTACGGATGAATCCCATCACCCCTGCCAGATCAACCATCTCCACTATCGCCATCAATTAATCATTGGAGTACTTCATTCACCTCCTAGTGACCGCTGGCATCCCACCTTTTGACAGCCCTGGTTGTGAGGGTACCAAAACTCCCTGGACGGGAGCTTATTTCTATACGCCTCACCCTGGGGTTTGATTCCTCTCTCCTTCGCCGGGACAAAGAGGGCAATCAGTGTTTTTCACCTCTTAATTCGAAAGAACCTAGAAGTTCGGCATGTGTCACTATTTATACTAAACTCCCCAAAGTTTCCTCAATTAATTTACAAGCTCATGTTGGTGATTAATCACATGTTGACTCTTGCAGTAGATTTGTTGCAGTCAGATGAATTGTAGGGATTATTTTGATTACATTTGTTACTAATTACTTAATGTGTGAAATCCATTGAGTTTCTCCCACTCTTGTAAGTACATTAAATTTAATTTTTAGCATTTAACAGGAGTCCTTTAACATGCTGCGATGCACTGAACTATGATGGTAAAACTAAAATGTATAGGGTTGTGTGAATGTGACTTTTTTTCACGAAATGAAAATGAAAGATAAAGTATGAACTTTCGTGAAACTGAAACGAAAATGAAAAATAATATTATTAAGGCTCAGTGTTAGCGAAAGCTTAATGCATTTCCTAACATTATAGCAGGTTATTCATTATAATAAATTCATTGGAATATCAAACCAAAATTATGTAGAATATGGAGTATTTACCAAAGGGGGTTCTTCCTACATTAAAATTTTTACTTTATGTAATAATTTCAGTTATAAAATAATGAAAACAAACAAGTTTACTTACAGGCAAAAATTTTCTATGCTGGTGCACTAAATGAATATTCATGAAACACCCAAAAATTCATCGAAATCGAGAATTTACATTTTGTTACATCTTTCGATAACCAAATTTCTTATCGAAACGAAAATTAAAACTCTCATTTTTTGTTTTTGTTTCGTTATACCAAATAATTGCACTACCCTAAAAATGTATAAAGTTTCTTTAAGAAAACATCAATTCAATTTTGTAGTATAATGGTAGTTGGGCAAGAGCTAATTTTACAGCAAGTTCAAGATGCTTTGAAACATGTTTTTGAAACTCAATGTGTAAAAATATTAAAAATTTTGTGTACTGCTCTTACACAGGGGTGAGTGGTATGCTGGTAAATAGGGTAGTTTGCCTGCACAATGTGCTGAGTATGCTATGACCATTCCACATGTGTGTTGGCAGGGCACGGTGACGAATGTGTTCCCGCCGCTGACCATGTACGAGCTGGATGAAAGGATGTGGCTCTGCTTGGCATATGTGTGGGGTCGGATCGAACTGCATGCTCCAGGGATTGGCTCTAGGCTGGAAGTATTGAACGCCCACTACATTGACGACTGCCTTGTGCTGTGCGAGAGGGGCAGTGTCTCAGTCACGTGAGTGCGTCCTCTTATGAAGATGTCATTGATAAAATGCATCTAGCAGTGTTGCTAGGTTTGTTGGTAACTGAAGAAGTTTTCTTCTAACCTGCCCATAATAGATTGGGTTTTATAGCTCTGCTGATTCAAATCGGCTTCTGTCGAATTTGCCGATGTTGATTGAATTGGCGCTTGAATTGCAGATAATTTTCCTACGATTTGAAAAACATAAAATGTTAGGGGTAGTTCTGAGTTATTCTTCAATATATGTAAATTATTGGGAAATCTTGGCTTTGTGAACATTGAAAGTTCTCTCGTGTAACAAAGCAGCGCTATCAACACCAGTACACAGAATCTAGGAAAGGAAACCACAGTGGAAAATATACTCAACTTTCACTGTTTTTTTAAACAAAATTTTTAGTTTTTTGTCCCAAGTTTCGTTCTGCTGTGAGTTAACAATCTACCTGCTTGACATTGATGAGGGTGATAGTCCCTGGATGAATGGAAGAAGCGGGACTGTTTTCACGTCCAGTCATACCCATCAACAAAAAGTAATGGCAAGGGTGTAAGAAGAGGTGACAAATTATAAGAAGATATTGCAACATTATGCTCATTTTCCGTCTCAAAAAATTATTCTAAATATGCCTTTCTTATGTTAACAACACTGCTGACTATTTTCAGTTTATCAACTGCAGAATACTGTACGCTGTTATTTTCTGTGATATGTTGTTCCCACCCACACAGTAAACAAGATGACTTTGATTTAGGTGTCTGTTGAAATTCTTTTTTAAATATGTACATTGATGCGTGCCGCTACTCCTACTAATTAACAATTATGACTCATCACTAAGGTTCCTACTTCCACTGCTACAGACGTAACAAACACGTAGAGAAAATTTTCTACATGAATTCTCGGCTGCCTACTCTACCAGGCAACAGGAACTTACAAGCCAATTCTCGTCACCTGAAAGTTACACAACCCTGCAGGCACGCAGCACACCCTACCCCACGCTGAGAGCCTACAAGCTGCCCGGACCTCTGCGAATGTCGAGCGCCGCCGAAGAGGCACGAAGCGGAAATGCTGACTACTGCTGACCTGAGTTTTTCACCTCCCACGCCAACCAGGGCAGGAGACTCACCCTCCCCGCAGCCCGCGCCGGCAGCCTATAAGCTTCACCTATATAAGTCCGGACGCTGCCAGGCCCGGGCAGTCATCTTGTTTCATCTCTTGCGACATTCCAGAGCACTGCTCAGTGCTGGGGCCTCCAGAGAACCAGAGAACTAGGTCGCGTACACATGGCCAGCGTAGTAACCTTCAGCACTCAATTGTCTTGCAGGAGGTAGGACATGTTGCATGTTTATTGAAACTTCAATAAACATACTTTTGTTTCCTACCTTTCTGTTTTATTTCTTAGAGTTTCTGTCTGTTTGCCTGCTAGATACAGGTTGCTACATACACCCTAGACAAGAACTGGGTATTTTATAATAACCAAATTAGCTTCAGCTACGGGCGCTGTTCAGGGGTCCGTCATATATTATCTCACACACCCATTAGACGGCCATCTGTTGCTTTCTAACTGTTTAGTGCTGGTGGAGAGGAACAGATGAGCCACAACCATTAGCAACATCTTCATTCAAGGAGGGGTGACAAACCCATGTTACTTCGTTACACGAGAGCACTGTTAGTGCTGGGGTAACTGTAACTTGAGTTCTGCCACTCATTCGTGTATGAATGCACATCCAGTGAAAGCATTGGTATCCCACATAGCTCCCTGCTTGATTAGCTCACATAGCGTGGGTGATCAGTGGAGACTTGACAGAGCCTGGTTAGCAAACCAAAATCGGACAAATGCTGAAAATAGTTTTTAGTTTGTTCGTGTCAGGGTGTACTCAGTAAACTGTGAGCAGAGCCTCGATGCCCTACGGCCAGAGGCATGGCCAAAAGCGTAGGGAACGAAACTCAGTGTTTCTTGTTGCTAGACAGTTGAGTGTGCTTCCTCAACCTACACTGAAAAGGCTGGCGGAACGGGACCGTGCCACCCAACTCAGGCACGAGTCAGTATCGACTGCTCTGGTCACTGTATTGTACGTATCTCCTTGTCTACGTATTCACCCCTCGTGTCACCCTGTGGTAAAAGGGTTGTTGACTGGTACCACAGTGAGATTCGGCTGGGGCAACATCAACTTCTGGACCAACGAAACCTGCCAGTGGAATGGCAGCTTCGGCTTTGGCCAAGCTCGCTACGTCTGGGTGAAACCCACCACGACCACAATGCCCAAGAAGCAGGAGTAAGTAAGTGCTAACCAACACCTCTCGCCTCCTGTTATCTATCTAAACTATACCACCCCACTTTTGGTCTAGCAGACAAAATCCTCGACCAACGCGCCAAGTCAGTCTAACCGGGTACGCGTAAACATATTTTAGTTATAAAATGCTTTCCCACAATTTATTAATATTATAAAGTACTCTAACTATGTAAATGTGGTACATCAGTTTTGTACATACATTATTTCAAGAAGAGTGTGATAATGAAGTATCCCCTCTATAGTGACAATAGAAAGTGTACCCTTTAGATTCATTATAACCAGATACTATTATTTTTTATTTGAGGCATGAAGTCTTTTCAGTATTATTAAATCGACTTCTACTCATCAGTATGCATCACTCAGCTGCACATGTCCACATAGTTGATTGATTCTACACACCACAAGACATCAGAGCTTGTACTGTTTACCGATGGCAAAGGACGGTCTCTCCACGCCAGACTTGTCCGGTTCACCGGCCGAGACACCAAAACTATGCTTAGAGATCATACATGTACCAAAGTGAACCGCCAGATGGCACCACTAGTATGATTGCTGCATGCAGCCCTGGATACAGCACTGGCTGGTGACATCACATTCCCAGAGGATCAAGCAGTGCTACACAGCTGCCACCCCCTCGACAACCTACCATGGTGAGCTAGGAAGATTATAAATACCAGGGCTCGACCCTTGGAACGCCAGTCTGTTCTGTTCCTTCACTGCACCCCTTGTGCCAAAGATCATCTCCTACCTATCTTGTCTTGAACTCACTCCTTGTGCCAAATTCTTCTACCAATACCTCGCCTGTCTTCACTGTACCACTGGTGCAGGAAATTCCTGCTGTCGTTTAAGTTGTCATCACACTTAGACACAACTGACCTGTTCAGGGCAAGCACCATAGCATAGCCAAGTTTAATTTATTTCATATCACTTTGTGTACCTACCCTGCTAGTCTAAGAACAGGTCGCCTTCTGTCAATGCGTAGCAGGTTTCGTTAAGCTCCAGTTAACAGAAAGTAGTGCAACACCACCGTGTGTATTTCCTTAAACGGAATAAACAAGTTTTAATCCACTTGAGGGTATCTTTCCCGTAGGCATAGAACCTCTCCTTGTAGACATCAGACTCATCGGAGGGATAGCAGGTAGCCGGAAAATTTGCTTTAACCGCCACATACATCAGTAGAGTACCCATAAACATTCTGGATGCCCATCTGAAGTTCTCTATCACTCTTTACAGTGACGGTTTCTGAGGGGACCTAGGATGTCGCGACGGCCTACTATCGTGGAGTCAGGGATGACTGGGGTAGTGGGTGTAGGGTGCGGACGTAGAAGTTACCTCTGGAGAGTGAGCCTTGTCAAGCTGCAGGTGTTGGAAATAGAGCATTTCCAAGCAGTTAGTGTCAGAGGAACCTCTTGCAGGCTGTTGGAGCTGGAGAGAGAGCCTTCTCAAGCTGTAGGCTGGGAGAGGAGGAGGTCCTTCCAGACCTAGGAGAGCTTGTTCATCAGTGTGGTCCGCGAGCCGACGAACTCTTGCAGGGGCGGTTTGAAGCTTCCTTATATAGTCCCAGCTTCCTCTTGGTGGCTCTCCCAGGGGTGCGGGGGTCCGTTATCTGTGATAACGGGCGGCGTAGCATATTTTCTTATTGCTCATGATTGAGGCTGACGACAGTTTTACCTCCTCTGCCAAGACACTGTATCTGTGATATCACTGGGCGTAGGGGTGCTGCCATCTTGTGGGTATCTTTCAAACTTCTTTATCTAGCTGGCTGGTCCGCAGTTCGTCTGGTAAAACAACCTTGAGTTGAGGTGATGGTGACCGCATTTCGGAATTCGTACGGGCAGTACAATTTCATAATTATTCGTGCTAATTATGCATGTGTCCATGGTTGTCCAGATGCATGGAACCATCTCTTTTGGCATGTGGATTTTGTATGCCACTGTTTTGAGTTGCCCCGAGCTCTTTAGCGCTCGTTGATGGGGCAAAGTTGCCTGTGGAGTACGTAGGCGCGCTGCACAGCAGTGTGGCATGCATCAATCAGCCACCCCCTGAAGCGCAGCAAGTTGGATTGTTAGCAGCCCATATCTAGCCAGTTGGCATCTGGTTACGGTCAGTTGGTTAACTGCTTCTCCTCTCTCTTTCCTTATCTTGATAGCCGTTTACATACCAAGTAAACTGGGTTTTCTTTAAACAATAATTTTTACAATATTTTTGTGCAAGTTCTCAAGTTTGTAATGTTTGTCTCTGCTCTCGAGAGAAAACGTGTAGCTAACGAATCAACAAATAATAAATCCCACTCGCAAGGATTTTTATAATTTAAGTTTACCGTGGTCCCTGCGGGACGATGTTAACTGGTCTGTTTATCAGCCAGTGCTGTTGCATTGTAAACAATTTACATGTGAAAATGTGAGCTTATTAATTTTCAAAAACAAAAATTATTACTCCCTATGGGCATTGGAATTCCCCATACAAGTAAAGAGGTTGGAGTGTAGAAGAAACATGGGCACTTTAGTAACATTAAGAATCACATCACATAGTCACACTTTGACTCCATTATTACAATATACAGTACTGGTAGTTATTTACGTGCTAGCAGCTATTAGTTTGGCATGACACTCTTAGTTTATATTACATAACATTTGTTATTACAGTTCATAACCTTACTCAATAAGCTGTGCCTGTTACACTTACACAACTTAGGCATATCTACGTACAACAATTCATACTGTTCAGACCTGATACTCTCTTAGTATCATCCTTTGAACAACTTTTAGGTTATGATTTGAGTTTAACTACGATTTACATGCTACCTCACTATACACTAGCAACTTCAATTACTCTTTCTTAGTTCGTTTCTCAAATAAACGGGTGGTGTATACTTCTGGTTCATTAATCTATCCTACACATTCCATAATTGTCTCTACAAGTACATGCAACCTCAAATAATGCTTGTGCAATATTGGAAACTTCATACTTTATGTTTACTGGGACACCATTCCCTAGTCTCTCTAGTATTTAGTCTTTGCTTGTTAAACTCGGCTCAGATATCGCTATTTAAGGAGTTTTGCTTGACTCGCCTGTCATTACTGATTTTAGCCATATTTCTGGTGGGAATACATTTCATTTAACATTAATTTCCTTCCAATTATCCGTACTGGTTATCCTAGTTGTAGTTATTTTTTTACTAGACTCTTTTCCACTAGCACATACTGGAAACATTTATTTCGCAGGACTCAATCTAGGAGTCCTGGGTTCGGGTCCTGATGCGGACTAGGTCGCACTCAGATTTGTTGGACGTTGAGGGGTCGGATATTAGCAGTGGTTCAAGACAGTTCAGCAGGCCCATTTCCTCGGGGTGCGAAGCGTGATTCACAATTACAAGTCTGCGCATTTTGCAGGTGGGAAGGAGAGATTTCCATCTCTGTATTTCACCATGCGGGGCAATCTTGGTTAAAGTGCCGGCCCGGGCAATACCAACAGTGTGGTGCGGGGACGGCGGGTGGAGGAAAGGTTCTTCCCCAGACCATCCTCTCTGCAGACGGTCTGGGGAAGGGGGCTGGGCCGGCATCCTTGGCGGTGCCCTTCCTGCCAGCTCCTCGACCGTCTGCGGCCACAGGTTTACCAGGAGGTTCTTCAACTCGGGGAGAAGGGTGTGAGTGATACTTTAAACTCGCCGTCTTTTATTGTGACTGTGGTGAATTCTCTTATGAACTTGTTCTTTTTTTCTGATGTTGAGTTCTAATCCTTCATCCCTGGCTTTAGTGCGGGAATGAAAGTCAGTTTTCAGACCAGATAGCACTTCATCTCAGGTGAAGTGGGTGGATAACTGGGTTCTAAACTGGGGCCATCCTTTGACGAATTCCTCTTATTTCTCCCATCATTTCCAAGCTTGGTTGCCTAGTTGGTGGCATACTTGGCCTACCCATTGCTTACTGGGAATTAAGTGCTCTTTTAATTTCTTTTTGCATTCGCATATGAAGCTCTCTGGGTCTTCATACGGCCTACAGTGGAATTCCGGTAATACCTTTTCTGTGGGTATTCCGGGACTGGATGGGGTTTTCGCGTTCGAGGATTGGTGCGTGTGCTCCCTTCGACACACGTCACATTGGTAGACTTGCCTGGGGTTTCGTACTCGTTCGTGCCCCCATCCAATACATTGATGGTAGTAATCTCTTTGGCAGAGTATTCACTGTGTTGTGTACAGCTCTTGGCCGGTGCACTCAGGCTATTCGCATAACTGGACAGATGCTTGTCTACTCTCGAGACATTGGTACTCTAACCCATTGGTGTACCTAGAGGCATCCTCCCTTAGGCATTGGTAGTGAAACTACCTGCTGCATTACACGCATTGGATCATGTTTATGCCCGTTTCTGGGCTCGACGGTATGGAACAGGTGTCGGCTCGTGTCTCTTCGACAGTAGCCTGTAATGTTTCTGCCTGGGCATCATGTAGGCTATTTCCTGGGCTATACATGACGGTGATGTAGTTGACTGCCACGGGGTGTTTATATTGACTCCCTGAAGTTGACGTGGTAGTGCCTCGGTAGGGTGTCTTATGTGGGGAGGGGTGTCTGGCGAGCTCCCAGCTCCCAAGGCTGAGCTAATTGGAATTGTTTGGCCCCACGTTGGGTGCCAATTGATGCACTTGCCCTTTTTCCTCCTGGAGTATATATCAGCAATAACCCTTTTATTGATATATATTACTTCTACTTCTTTGCCTCCATGAGGCTCTGTAGTAGTTTGTTCTCTTTGCCGACGGCACCACTACTCTTCAATTCTTACCAAGTTCCGATTCCCTCATATCGGAATGTGATAATTCCTTCAGTGTTTTGTTTGACTGAAGGGCGCTGGGTTGGTAGAGGGGAATCGAACTCCAGGGTGAGCTTAAAGATACGTGTCTCTCTCCCAGGGAGCATGATCCTACTCACCATGAAGGTTGCCAAGATTCTGAACACCAGCTGTGCAAGGTTAAATTGTAATCATTAATTTGAAAGGGTGATGAGTTATGAGTGAACAGTTGAGCGATTCGCATGGGATGAAGTATGGCGATCTTGGCTGTCCCTACTCTACGTCTGGTTGGCAATATAATTTCCCAAGAGCGGATGGTCTGGTGAGCTTACGCACGGGAATGTAGGTTGAGAGTGGGAAAGCAACTCAACATCTCTGAATTGGGAGTGGGATCATCACTTTTATCACCTTCCCGGTGGCTGTGCATATGGTACATGATTTTACGTACGGGGGGAGTGTTAGGCTGTTCAGTGATCTGGATAGGCGGAGGCACACACAGATAACTGAGTTCGTTGTAACAGGACCTTGGCCAATATGTTCCTAATACGAAGTCGAGTTCGGATTCTTGTGTGGAGATCATCATGGGCGAGACAGGACAAGATACGGGTGTGGTGACCTCGGGTATCGGCGCAGGGTGCGTGCTGTTCTGATTAGGGTTATTCATCTCATGAGTAGCGGATTCATCTATCTCGCATTGTAGCGTATGTCGGGCCTTAGGACATAACCTACTGGGTAGGCAACCTCCCTTCTTTGTCATTTGAATGCAGAACTAGAACACAATTATATTATTTGCTCAAGAATGCCCTTACTCACACTAGGCTCACCAACTATACAAGGGACACCTCTTCTGTAGCCATCGTCCAATATTCCTCGATGAGTGACTTCTCAGCCGCTCATAGGCCTTACCGGAAAACTACGGCTAAAGTTGGTATGTGTCATACAGGGAGATGTGGGCGTGCTGGACTTACCGAGATGCCAGAGCTTGTCCTTTCAGACTTCATGATCCTTTCAGACCCAGTGACACTGGGGGGTTCGGTCTGTTTACACTTATACTGCAGAGGAATATTTAACTGGTATTTGAGCTAAGCTATATTTGAAATGCACTCACAGAAATCTATTTATTTTTAAGGAATTGGGGAAGCAGGGTAATTTAGTAAATTAAGTTACAAAAATCTACGATCTTTGGTTTAGCATTTATTGATGCTTTTAGAACGATATTGGGGAAGACAGATTAATACAAACCTAAGCATGCTTTTTTTTAAAATTACATTGAGGAAGGTGACTGCGAACCTGGGTAGGATTATAGCATTCAAGCAAACGTCTGAAGTTCTCTTTCACTCTTTACAGCGACAATTTCTTAGGGGACCTAGGATGTCGCGATGGCCAACTACCGTGGAGTCAGGGATGACTGGGGTAGTGGGTGTAGGGTGCGGACGTAGAAGTTACCTCTGGAGAGTGAGCCTTGTCAAGCTGCAGGTGTTGGAAATAGAGCATTTCCAAGCAGTTAGTGTCAGAGGAACCTCTTGCAGGCTGTTGGAGCTGGAGAGAGAGAGCCTTCTCAAGCTGTAGGCTGGGAGAGGAGGAGGTCCTTCCAGACCTAGGAGAGCTTGTTCATCAGTGTGGTCCGCGAGCCGACGAACTCTTGCAGGGGCGGTTTGAAGCTTCCTTATATAGTCCCAGCTTCCTCTTGGAGGCTCTCCCAGGAGTGCGGGGGTCCGTTATCTGTGATAACGGGCGATGTAGCGTATTTTCTTATTGCCCATGATTGAGGCTGACGACAGTTTTACCTCCTCTTCCAAGACACTGTATCTGTGATATCACTGGGCATAGGGATGCTGCCATCTTGTGGGTATCTTTCAAACTTCTTTATCTAGCTGGCTGGTCCGCAGTTCGTCTGGTAAAACAACCTTTAGTTGAGGTGATGGTGACCGCATTTCGGAATTCGTACGGGCAGTACAATTTCATAATTATTCGTGCTAATTATGCATGTGTCCATGGTTGTCCAGGTGCGTGGAACCATCTCTTTTGGCATGGGTATTTTGTATGCCACTGTTTTGAGTTGCCCCGAGCTCTTTAGTTCTTTTTGATGGGGCGCAGTTTCCCGCAGAGTATGTAGGCACGCTGTACAGCTGTGTGGCATGTGTCAACATTATGAATTACTGTCTAGTCTTTATGAGATTAAGTATTTTTAAATATTTATTTAACTAAAGCAAATGATTTTTCTTCATACAGCCTCTGTGAGAGTTCATTGTATACACAGTCGAAACTCGAACCATAGAACTGCTTGAACCAAAAGTCCATGTCTAACAAATATTTTCTGTGGTCCCGACCAAATTCCTGTGTAAACAATTCTTATAAAGTCTGTTTTTGCTGAACTCAAAATATTGACAGATGTCCAATTAGACTGACTGGACATGGTAGTTACAGATTTTACTCGCTAGACCAAAAGCAACTTAGGTAGCGGGGATGAGGCTAGGAGTTTTGGCTAGTTCTGATACACTCTCACCTCTAGTTCGGTAGTTGAGGTAAGTTTAGACTTAAGCGGGGTGAATGCCTGCACGAACGTTCCGAAGTCGTGCGTCTTTAGTCCAGAAGATCACGTTTTCCCAACCTAGGCGAAATTACGCTCCGGTTAAGAAGCCGTAGACAACAGGGTGATACTAGTAGCTAGTATGAACACACTGTGGTATCTTAATTAATATTACCGGTGCATGCGCGACTGCTTGACGTCTGAGTTCGGCGGCACGAACTGTTCTCCCTGTGTATCCTACGTAGGATAGGGTGATACTATCCTTGGCCAGGCGGCAGAGTGAGCCAGAAGTTGCTCTCTACTCTCATCCCACTCCTCTCATGAGATATAGGGTAATAGCTCTATAAATCACGCAGTGCACTGAAACAGAAATACTAACAGTGTACCCCAATAGTGACTTGTCGGCTGGCTCGATAAGAGTCCCTACTGATCACCCACCATGGACGTACTGATCAGGGACGTTTTGAGCCGGAGTCGGGCCAAGCCTCTACTGGTTGTGCGTCCACCTAGAATACCTGGCAGCACTGCAGGTCACTGTCAATGCTCACTAATAGTGCGAGTGGTGCGACGCAACCTGAGTGTGTCATGTCTCCTTTTGTGAAGGTGTTACTAGGGGTTGGGGCATTACGCCCCAACCCCTAGTTTCTTCCCCACGAGCACTAATAGTGCTGTGTGTTTGATGGGAAGAGATGGGTAGCTGTCTAATGGGTATGTCTTAGTTCAGTTTAAAAACTTCCCCGGATTCTGTTGGTAGTGCACAGCGTAATCTACCTCCAATTGTGAATATAGATATATACTCAGGAAATAAAAGTAGCAAAGTTGAAAGCAAAGTGTATTTATTGATAGTTCAATAGACACGTGACCTGTGCTACCTCCTACCAAGTTGAGGATAGCTGAAGGTAACTGCATGGCTCCAGGTGTAGGTGACCTCGTTCTAAATAAATGGGAAAAACTGATTCTGGACTAATAATAATTGTTTCAGTTAAACTACTTATTACAGGTGTTTAGAGGAGACACGGGAAGTTGAAAGAAGAATGTTCGTGTTTGTATGTTGCCAGATTGACTGGTCATCGGCGTACATAGTTGGTTGCTGCTGAGGCTTGCTTGTAGGTTTTGAACTTCTCTAGAGTTCCCGAGTACTAAGAGTGTTGTGGGCGGTGCAAAAGATGTGAAGAGGAATGACTCCAGAGCTCGGCTGCGGCCGGACTTACATTGTGGTAGCTTGTTGGCTGCCAGCGAGGGGAGCGGGGGAGGCGTGATGTCCTCCGGCCCTGGGTGGAGTGAGAATTATCACATCAGTTGTTCTGGCTTCATGACTCGTTGGGTCTGCTTGGCTGTGCCCAAGGTCTGGGCAGCTTGTAGGAGTCGAGCGCGGAGCGGGGAGGGGCGGTGTGCCTTCTGGGATTCTTGCCTTCCAGGTGAGAAGGAAAAACACAGAAGTTCCCATTGCCTGTAGGGGAATGCAACATGTTGCTCACGTCTGCAGAGATGGAAGCAGTACTCCTAGACGATGAGTCGGAGTCGTATTATAATAGGTGTAGAAGCGTTACACGTTAATGTTAATTTAATTCACATTGATTGAACAAAATTTTCTGTAGCCTACGTTTTTGAATTTAATTTTCACTTATTTGCACCTTCCTGCACTTTTATCAGAAGTTTTACATGTTTACCTCTGCCGTGCTTGTATGCTTGATTTCGGGCAGGCCGTACATTTCATAATTAAGCGCCTCACTTACTTTAACGTATGAGGCTGTCCAATGCATGGAGTCTCCTTGCTCGATACTTGTAATTACTTTGCCACTGTTAATGATTTTCCCCGAGCTCTTGTCGCTCGTAGATTAGGCGGAGCCCATAGATCACGTATCTGTGCTGCACAGCCTGTTGGCATGCATCATACTTTACTGGTGTCCGTTGATAAGAGGTAGATTCCGTCAATTGGGACATTCTTTAAGGTGTGTAGCCTCAGTTCCTATCAATGCAATTTTCTGATTTGAATTCTCAACCTTAAGAGAACAAGTTACAAGATTACAGGGTTCACAAGCAATATATACTCTTGGGTGATGGTGCAGGTACCTTTCATCGCACTGCCTATCCTAACTAGCTAGTATTTTGTGTTGAGGTGTGCATTGATACCTAACCTTCCCCACTAAATTATCTAAGGAGTTCTTGCACTCTCATTTAGATCATGGTCAGTTATTCCTTTCACTATCACTCCCTACTAGGTGGTTATCTATGGGTGTTACTGGCGAGGGTAGGAGTGATAGTCCAAACTGGCATCAGCCAGGCACTCACTCAGATGCTGATGTGTGTGTAGGGCGTTGGCGCTTAATGATGCGCCGTTTCAGTGGACGTCCTCGTTTGCAGAATGCTGCAGCGGTGGTGGCAGGCCAATGATTTGCAGTAGGTGCCCTCCATGGCGCCTCTTGCGTCCAGGGACGTGGTATGTGCATTTGGCATGCAGTGGGGCCACTCGTGATGTGGGCCCTGTTGTAGAAGACTGCATGGGGCCAGCATCCTGGGTGCTGGTGGTGTCTGCTTCAGTGGCAGATGCTGAGCTGTTATTAACATCTGCTTCATCTTTAGTCCTCATGGCGGTGGGCTGTTGTTGTCTCGCCGCAGCTGCGTTGGTGACCTGTGCACAGTACTCACTCTGTCCGCTTATGATGGTGGAGGGATATCGTGGCCAGCCGTAGCGCACACGAGCGGCTGGTAAATTGTGTTTACTGAATTTGTGGCCCTGGCGTTGGTACTCTCCTCCTCTCCAGCCTTTCTCTGTGAGCTGCTGGTGTCAGTCGCCAAGTTGACAGACGGGTCCACTGTTGTTGGAGAGGACTGTGGCAGGTTTTCTACCTTTGCTCATCCATTTTCTCCATTCTAGCTGGAATAGGGCTATGATGGGTAGTGTAGCAGCGCATGCTTCCTAGCATCTCTGTCCTAGAGGGGCTTCACTATTTCAGAGGTTGCCTTGCCGGGACCAAACCTGGCGGGAGCGGGTATGCAGCCAAGTCCAGGTTGTCGTCCAGGAGGAGCGCTTCTTGCACTGCGGGAGAGAAGGCCGGGAAGACTTGCGCATTGCGTGCGGTCGTCTTGGGTGTTTCCTGGCTCTTTACAGTTTGGTGAGGGGCAAGAAGTGTGACGAGGGGGTTCGCGGCTGAACTGCCGTGCTCTCGAGGGTGGTTGAAGGGGAGCGTACCTTCACTAGCGTAACCTTAGTGGGCTGGCTCAAGGCTGACGAGCGATTGGCTGGATCACTCCACGGTTGCTCTGGTTGGACACGAGGTGGTGTCCGGCGGGACCTGAACTGTGGACTGTTACTGGAGCTATACTGATAATGGGTTCTAGTGGGGGAGAACCTCCTACGGAAATTCTCCTGCAGGGATGCGCGTTAGGACAGGGGAAGGGTACTGTCTATCCTCCCCGAGTCCTGCGAGGGTGATCTACTGTCGCAGGAGGGGGACGCTTTGTCCGCTTCAGGTGTGTCTGGGGTTCGGCTCCCACACGGGATTTCATCCCTGACTGGAGCTCGTTCCGGCTGTAATATGGCCATTAACGGTTTTGGGTTCAAGGTTCTACGTGGACTAGGGCGTACTTAAACCTGGTGGAGGTTTAATGGTCTCCCATTGCTCGGGTTACGAATTACCTCTGCCTTACCATTTCCATGGAGGGGATCATGTGCATCAAGGTTGCACAGCTGCACATCTGCGGGACAGGGAGGAGAGATGCGTGTATCTTGGGGTCACAGCTTTGGGTAGTTCCAGTTGAAGTGCCACTCCAGGCAATACCAACAACATAGCAAGAGGGCAGCGGGGTTTGGCAAGGTAGCTTCTCGCCCTGTGGGTGCTTCGGGGAAGGGGGTTGGGCCGGCAGCCTTGGCATGTGCCGTCTGTTCCTTCCTGGGGAGGGGGCGTTCATTCATTTCCAGCCCCCTTGCTCTTTCCGCTAGCTCCTTGACCATCTGTGGTCTGGGAGTGATTAATAGGTTCTGAAGCGTGGGCAGGAGGGTGCATATTATGCACTCTACTCTCTGTCCGTCGGTTTGTTCAGGATAAACCCTTTTATGGATTGGTTTCTTTTGTCTGATAAACAGCTCTACTTCTTCATTGCAACGCTGGGCGTGGTAGTTTAAATCTGTAATAAGATCCGACAAGATTTCTTCTCCTGTAAAATGCGACACTAACTGGGATTTTAACTGGGGCCATCCCTCTACGAATTCCCTATACTTTCCCCATCATTTCCTGGCAGGCCCGCTAAGTTGGTGGCGCACTCTGCTCATTCACTGTTTACGGGGAATGAGGTGTCCCCTCAGTTTCCGTTTGCAGTTACTAATCTATTTCTTTGGATCTTCATATGGCTTCCCGTGAAACTCCGGCGAAGTGAGTTTACTAGGTAAGCCAGGCGTAACCGGGCTATTCCGGTGAATGGGGTTACATGGCTTGTAAGTCTGTTCCCTTCGACAGACCACGATTTGGTACACTTGGCCTGGGTTCTGGACTCGTTCGTCCACCCATCGTATGCACACGTGGTAAAAATTGCGGTTACATAACACACAATTGACAATATATATCCCTTGTCCCTCAGGGCCATTGGCATAACCGGGTGTCTTCTTGCCTACATGTCTGGCAACGGTATTCCAAACCGTCCGTATATCAGGGCGTATCTTCCCACGCTAAATACACATTGTGTTATTCCAGGTCACAGTAACTGCGCCTGATTATGTTAATGCTGGTGCCTTTGAATGAGGGGATAAGGCAAGGCAAATTGTTTACCCGGCGGCATTTAACTCGGTATAGCATGCTGCGCACTTTCGGTTGACTCGTTTTCTGAGTCCGACATGGCTATTAGCTGGGCGCCATGGGGTGTTTGACTTGATTTCCCGTAGTTGTGTACCTCACTCCCAAGTCTCAGCTACATGGAACGTTTGGCCCCACGTTGGGTGCCATTTGATGCACGCTCCTCTTTGCTTTCTGGGGATAGAGGTTAGGGCGCTGACCACCCTCCTTTGATCGTCTGAAGAGAGGAGAGTCAAATCCCAGATTGAGGTGAGTGGCGATCATTTCCCGCCCAGGGAGTTCAATCTTTCTCACAACTAGAGTTGCCAACAGGCGGGACGCCAGCTGTCCCTGGGTGTATGGGTGGTGAAGTATAGTAATTGGTATTTAAATGAGGGTAATGGTGGTGGGATTATCTGACTGGAGATATAAGGGCAATCTGTAGGGGCCTCATCGGTTGGTGTGCGGGAATATAGTTGGCGGGGGAGGGGTTTTTGCACGAGGTTTGGGGGCGATCTGAGGTGGGAGTCGAACCCGTATGATTTTTCCTGAACCCAACTTTATTAAGCAAGAATTAGTTGGACGTTTCTCCAGAACTACTTTGGTCAGTGTAACGCTTTCTACCGGTGGCAAAGTCTCAGACTGTATAACATTTGTCCCCTCTGGGTTGCATTCTGGCCAACACACACCTAATTAATGGTCTAATAGATATTCTTGTGTGGGAGTTAGGAGAGACGAGTTTGGCCGGAGTATGAACTCAGTTTTCTGTCAGTGGGTGTTCTACCTGGTTTTTGATTTCAATAGTGGGTTGGGCTTTGAGAGCTCTTTCTAAAGCACTGCATTCTCTATGTTGTCTACGGCACTGTACTTCATCCTTTGTATTATACATCTGTTCTTTCCCGTGACCTTTCTGCAGACGTGCAGTCCTGGGGGGCATGACTTGTGCAGTGACACCCAAGGCCCTGACGTGCAGACGTGCAGTCCGGTATTGGGACATCACTGGAGGTAGACGCAGGAACACCGGAAACCCAGGAGCTTCAGCGTGTCTTGCGCAGACTAAGGCTTTCTCCAAGCTCTGTCTCCTGTAGAGTTCGGTGCACCTCATGGCTAGTCTCCAGTAGGATTTAGTTACTGAACCTGGCACAAACTGTACTAACACACTGAAAACTTAATGCTAATGACTCGGGGACTAATGTTAAAATAATGGTAAAGTGACAATATAATCTTACGTAAATTTTATTACGTTCCTTAGGAAATGTGGAAAGTCCTGGATAATCAAATTCAAGAAAGAATTAACTAGTTAAAAATATATTACGCACTGAATCAGGCAAAGGTGAGCCTGGTAAAATAATTAATAAAAATATGCAGAAATAATTCTACAGTAAATTACGCAATTTTATATAGCATCTCCAATTTACAGTGATTTATCCAGAGGGTAAACTAATGCGCGACGACCTGCTACCGAGGAGTCGTGGAAGTTGACTGGGGTAAAGGGAGCATGGTGTAATAGTGGTATTGCCTCTGGTGGTGTGCTGCCCTCACTGTCAGCTGGTGTAGTGGTGGACGAGCCTTATCCAAGCTACAGGGATGGTGCAGCCTTTGCTGTCTGCAGAGGAACATTGAAGTCTTCTTGCAAGGCTTCTGTGGGTTGAGCCATGTCGCAGGCTGAGGAGAGGTGGGAGAGGTCTTCCGCAGACCAGGGAATACTCACTGATTTACGCGGTCGGTGAGCCTGGCGTCTCTGCCAGGATGTGCTCTTGGACTTCCTTATATACGAAAAAATCCCCTGATCAGTGATCATCTGGGGGCGCGGGGTAGAGTAGCCTTCCAGTGCAAGGTAGGTTTATCAGGGTTGCGGCAGCACCCCTCATTTGTTATCTCCCTGCGAGGAGGGAATGACAAATTAAAACACCTCTTCCTGAGGCTGGCTGGTTATGTCACAAAATTGCAGGGGTGCTGCCATCTCGTGGGTTTGCTGGAACTTCTTCCAAAGCTAAATGTAGGATTGTGATTCGTCAAAAGTATTTAATCTATTCATGGGGGTGGCGTTTGCATGCGGGATTCCGGGCGGGCTGTACATTTTGTAATTAAGCACGTCAGTTACTTTTTCGTATGTGGCTGTTCAATGCGTGGAGTCTCCTTGCTCGATACCTGAAATTACTATGCCACTGTTACTGACTTATCCCGAGCTCTCATCGGCTCAACATGGAGGGAAGTCGTAGAGAGCGCACGTGCTCTGCGCAGCATGTTGGCATGTGTCAGTGTTAACCCTGAGAAGTGCTTATTAAGCAGGAGAATTGTTGAATACCTAACTAGATCTTTCAGTGAAAGTAAATCTGTGTTAACATATAAGTTTTTATTGGGGGTAAAATATCTATATACATACAGTTTTCTAATTGCTCTATTTTGCAGAACTTCTAATTTGTGTAAATATGTTTTATTGCACCAGTCCCCCATAACATACACATGTAACGTGGATGAGAGTCAACTATAGAACAGGAAATACTTTTAAGAACCTTAAATTGTGCATGATTCCTATAATAGGTGTAATTTAATTTTTTATGTATGTTATATGGTATACCCATGATAGATTTGAATCAGTTATCAAGACCAAGTATTTGGTGAGCACTTTTGAAAGGTCTGCTAAAGTTCTACTTTCTTGTCCATTATGTATCCTTCCACCACATGTAAACAAACATTGCCATGTCATTGCCACGTCTTAATAAACTCAATGTTTACATTTCAGGACTGCTAAATGTAACATGTATATTATATATAAAACATGTAACATTTATGATGTATATAACACATATATATATATATATATATATATGTATGTATGTATGTATAATTGTTTGGGTCATGTCAAAGCTCCAATAGACAAAAACTTTACACAACAAGCAATTGAAAAATGAATGCCCTATCGATGAAGTCATGGAAACTGTGAAAAAGCAAACATTAAACTTTGGCGGTGAACAAGGACCAACACGACACGTTAAAAAAGGACACACATTAGTTAAGCCGAAAAATAATTTGGAAGGGTAGCCATATCCAGATTTTGAAATAGACTAGCACTACTGCACACCCTAGGTACAATACCACTTGTCACACAAATTACCAAACATTTAAAAAACTGTACTGGAAACTTAACATTTCCCATGACTCACCATTTTCTAAGTGTGCCATCGCTCTGTAGCATGACTAGTAAAAAACATCAGCTCGAAAACATGGTAGCTGTGTTTGGCCTCGGCTGCCGAAGTGAAGTGCATCTAAGCTATCAGGAAAAAAAACATAGATCCTGCAGGCATAAGGTAGCGGCGTAACGTAGCAGATGTCTGAAGCTTATAAAGTAGACAGAGCGAGGCCGTACAAGACCTTAAATAAAAAACTACTACAAATAAAAGAGTGACGCACGAAGCAGAACGGGGGAAGGCAGGGAGGCAGAACACCGAAGGAAGAATAGGGGATCGGAGCTGAGCAAAGAGTACACCACTGCACAGAAGTAGATGGTGCTAATAAACTTTATGTGACGGCGCTAACGCGGCAGTATATA
Source organism: Dryococelus australis (assembly GCA_029891345.1). Classification (NCBI taxonomy): domain Eukaryota; kingdom Metazoa; phylum Arthropoda; class Insecta; order Phasmatodea; family Phasmatidae; genus Dryococelus; species Dryococelus australis. The sequence goes on from CM056995.1 coordinate 3,451,932, forward strand.
AAAATATGTAAAATATAAAAAAGTAAAATACTTAAAATATGTGCATGTACATGTACATTTTAAGGATACTTTTATATGCACCTTTATAAATGGAGATAAATATATTTCAACATAGGCCTATTACATATATATAAAATTAAATAATTTGCACTAAAAATATAAACATATTAACAAGTACATTTGTGTATATGTACATTTTTTTTGACACTGTTGTTCTGTGGTTGTCAAACCCACACAGACCTCAAGAAACATATTTTACAGGTAAGTGCATGGGCTTCCATCATTTTTGTGGTTCCTTCATTGCAGTGACTGCAGCAAAACTGAAAACTTAAATGAGAGAAGTATTTAAAGAAAATTACTATACTTACAAAAAATGGTTCATGCGTCTACACACAAAGCTAAAAGATATGTCTTATTATTAATGTAAAACCAATACATATCCACAAATGACAGCAAAATGATAATATAAAGGACAAATTATTAAAGTAATACTTACAGACAAGTTACTGTGCGTAGCGATAAGCACTTGGTTTATCTTTCCTTGTTACTATAGCTGTGCGTCAATCATACTATGTTATCAATTGAAAAACTTATTTACAAATCAAGAAAGTGTGTATTTTGCTTCATTCCTCGGGAAGATATTTTCTTTTGCTTATTTATGGATAATCACAACCACGGAAGTTTTGTAACGCTTTTGGGTATTGTTCTTAGGAAAACTTGAAATGTAAATAATTCACCATTTAAAAAATGTCTCAGATCAATTAAAAATATGTTTTTTTTAATACCCACTACCAACTATATGTACAGATCTTAATTTCTTTAGTACAAATGTAGAAACAATAAACAAACTAATATTATTATCATTATATCAGTTGTAGCCAGGCCACTGTGCTTTTGTGTTTTGTATGTGCTTATCGCTATAACTGCGAATGTGTTAGGTATGTCAATTGTAACCCGGCCTGTATTGAAAGCTAGCTCATACAGCTTCTTGAGAAATACTTAATTTAACACATACACTGCGTAACGTAATCTAACCTTTACAAAACATGCATTTGCAAATAAACGGGATCTCTGGGAGTCTGGGGTGTGACTATGCTATGTAATTTACAGTTACATAAAATTTCAATAACTACAATATTTTTGCAGCCAAAGTGGCAGATGTAATGAACAATTATGCTTTCTCAAGAACGCATACTATCTTCATTGATATTTCTCAAAAGGTAGCAAGTTGTCTTGTCGAACATCCATTTCGAAATTTAAACATGAAATTATTCAATAGGCCTAACTGTTGACAATTAATTGTAAATACTTTCTAATTCTTATTACGGCAAGCATTACCAAATAATACAATTAGGCCTACACTTGCATCAAGAAAGAATGTCGGCAACAAGCACAGCTATAGGTCTATAGTGACAAAACCAACTTCATGATTGTATAGTGTATGTATATGTTGGAACACCTTTGGTGTAGTATCAAACTGTGATGTTTATGCTATGTTAACAATAGTAAAACTTTACACTGTAACTTGGGATGAATAACTACATGAACACAAGTTTGAGGTTGGGCCTACATTACAAAATAGCACACTGAAGTAAAATCGTGTAAAATTAACGTATAATTATTGACTGCAAAATATGCACTTATTGTCAAGGCAGATTTAAGAAAGGTTACATGGCTGGGGCTGAATAGATACGTACAGACATATTTGAGGTTAGGCCTACATTACAAAACAACACAGTGATTTACAAATGTGTAAAATTAATGTATAATTACTGCCGGCAAAGTTTGCACTTGTTTTCAAGGTATATTTAAGCAAAGTTACATGGCTGAGCGTAAATAGATGCGTACAGATGTTTTGAGGTTAGGCCTACATTACTAAACAACACAGTGAAATATAAACATGTAAAATTAACGTATAATTATTGATGGCAAAATTTGCACTTATTATCAAGACAGATTTAAAAGAAAGGTTAAACAGATGAGCTTAGGTACATAAGTACACATAACTTTTTATATTATTTGTCAAACTTAGGATATAACATGTACTTCGCAAACTCATATTAATATATTAAAGTCGCGTTTCTGCTGTAGTTCATTTACTTTCATTATTGTCATTTAACTTTCCGTTTATAATATCACTTTTCCAACTGTCGATTCGTACGTGTTCTTTTTCAACGATTGACTTCAATAACGTACTGGGGATAAGCAGGAAAACACGTCGTAAAAGCACATTTACACTTACTTCCAGACAGTCGCAGTTGAAATTTTCATCATTTCTGCAACTCGTTCGGTCACCTTGCATGGCTTCATCTCTCCTCAACGAATTAGAGAATAAATACTTTCGGTGAGATTTATAATGTCTTTCTGATGCTGACTATTCGTACGTAGTTTGCTGGAAATCATGACTTTACGGAAAATCACAACACAATTAAACACTATACGACCTATAATAAAACAATGGTGATTGCAGATAAACTGAAAAATAAATGAGAAATTTTAAAACACAACTTCCAGCTTCCAAATTTGTAGCTTGCCTCACAACCACTCCACACAAGCAAAGCCAAGCAACAAGCTTGAAGGAACCACAACAATGGGCCGTTGGTTTTGACCGTTGCGCTGATCACGTGACACAATATAATTGTGAGTTACAGTAAATTCATTGTCTTTACGCCAATAATTACTTCAAACCGTATAAAATACACTTCAAACAACTAAAGTAGCCATAAATTTAAACATTACACTTGCAATACAGCATCATTTCTGAGAACCACTTTTCAAATTTCATTGCCAACATAACTGGATGTGTTCATCCCCAGCCTGTGTGGTTACACACATGGTTATACATACACAGTTGCGGGCAATGCTTTTTTTTCAAAGGTTGATTTCTAGAGTGCTCACTTTAACATGAATGGCCTTTATCAACTTTCTGAAGCTGGCTGTTACTATATTTTATTGAAAATTTATCCTTCTGACTTAGCTCCTTTGAATTATTAAATACTATAAAATTGGTCTATTCGATATTTATAGTTATTCATTTTTATTTTCAAACTATTCAGATAAGATGTTTAAATCAGACCTGCCGCTTTAACGGAATTTATGTTTTTACATATTTTTAACACTCTTGAAAAATCCAAACCCAAACTTGAGCGGCTCTGTGTGTCAGTTTCACTGATGCATTTGTTTGAAAGATTCTTACAACGGAGGTGAATGAGTAAGCAAAATATTTTGACTATGTCCAACATATTTTGCTTAATTATTCACGGGCATGGGTGTACAGTTATCTACATATTTCTGTTCCTGATCACATGCAAAGGTCAAGGCCCTTTTTTGAAAAGAACCTTTGCCGCGAAGTGCCGTTTCTACGCATTCAATCCGAATGTGGTGACTGTGTTTTGCGTTTGGCACTGGTATCATAATGGTGAGGAAACACAAATTATTGCGTATTCAGTCGTATAAACGAAAGTATAAGTGTCAGTGGAGAAAATAATTACCATTTCTTGTACATTCCAAACCAAAACAACTACCTTAAATATGTAAACATCTTTCATATCCACTTATTTTTCTGTAATTTGCAATTTTTTAATTCCAAGGATTTTACAGGATATTTATATACAGGAACCAGGATTTCAGCTTCAGGGCTGGTGGGAGCCCTGGTTTAGATCTATTTGCATTAACTAGTTTAGCTTCTCTTCATTGCTGCCAATATAAAAAAAAAATTTATCATCCGCAAAGAATGACAATATCCATTTAGAGAGAGTTAATAAATATTATAAATAATATTGGCCCGAGGATTGATCCTTGTGGTACACCTATTGCTATTGGTTTTGCGGACTTTAATGTATTAGTGCAGTGAACAATCTGTTCTCTGTCCAATAGACAATTGTGGAACTAGTTAAATGCTACTCCTTTAACACCGGACTTCTTGATTTTGTACAAAAACAACTCATTATCTACTCTATTGAATGCCATTTTTAAGTTCAGAACCAGTCCAGCACATTGACTATTATTGTCAATTGCACTTTGTAATTTTATAATGATATCTATTGCAGCATTTGTGGCATTTTTTCTCTTAAGAAAGCCATATTGATATCGGCATAAATACTTATGTTTATTCAAGTGCTTGAGCAATCTATTTTCAACAATTTTTTCAATATTTTTACTTAGTGGGGACAATATAAATATTGGACGGTAGTTTCTTGGATCACTTTTGTCCCTGGATTTAGGAATGGGCACCACACGAGCTCTCTTAATTTATTTTTGTACGGCGCCATTTTTAAAGACAAGTTATTAATGCCAGCTATTGGCTTAATGAAGGAACTTTTATATTTCTTGATAAGCATGTTACTTTTGTGATCATAATCAGGAGATCTTTGGTCTTAGCTCATTTACTAAATTGCCTATCTCACTTTTGTTAGTAGGTTTTAGTATTGCTAGTGATGAGTTACCATAGTAGCAGTTTTTTCAGGTTGTTTATGGATTCTAGATGCAATTTCAATAGCAATAATTGTGAAATTGCTGTTAAATGCTTCACCGTTTTCACTGTCATCTTACAGTAGAGTATTATTCACTTTAAGGTTGATGTCCTGTTGTTTACCGGTACAGATTTTGTTGTTATTTACAATACTATTTATTATTTTCCACTTGTTTTTATAGCTTTGTTTGTTATTAATTTGTTTGTAGTAGTATTCAGCATTTAGTTTACGTTTCAATAATGTTACTCTATTACAACAAATTTTATACTGAGTTACTGTTTGCTCATTTACATAGTTATTTTTAGTTTTTACCCATAACTTCTCCTTACATTTAATTAAGTATTTCAAGTCTTCATTCATCCAAGGATATTTTATATTACCATTTTTAGTTTTATGCAGTTGGATGTATTTTACTTAATTTTATTACCCTTTAAATATTTAATAAATCTGTTACACTGATCATCTACATTATCCCCATCAATCACAGATTGTTTATTTGCAAGTAATAGATTAAGATTATTGTAATTAATTGTAGTCATACTGGATGGGTTTTGGTTTAATTTTAGACTGATCTGTATACAAATCACCCCTAAGTCAAATACTAACAGATTGTCATCTCTGAATGAGCAACCTATATTAGCAATTTTAAACTGATGCTGGCTAACAGCCAATGGCACTAGAGCACATGACGGCGCTCACCACGCACGTGTCACGTGTACATGCACATGTGCAAAGAGGCTTAAATCTGAACTTTCCTAACAGAATCTTATTTTTGCAGTGTAAAATGTGTCTTGTTATTTTATTTTCAGTGTTTGAAATGTCTTAATATGTTTTAAAGTGTTGGTTGTAAATTTGAAATTGTTGGGTTATGAATGCAAAGTGCGTGTTGCACAGAGATTAAGAACAGTAATATTCCGGTGTGAACGCCATCATAAAGAGACACTAAAATAATACAGAAAATAAACAAGAAAATTCTAAAATGTAAAACAATATTTAATTTATTTGTGCCACTTTTATTTTCAATATATAAAAGTTCCACTAGGCGTGCATAGTACTTCCACTCACGTGAACCATGTAGGCAGCCATGGTAGGTTCATGTGATGCTTGCCTCTGGGCAGTCTGTCTAGGAGAGCTGGCGAGGTAAGACGCTGTCACGTACACTACAACTTTTGAGCACTGATGTAGATTTCAATAGTTCTTTTAGTATACCGGTTTACCTTTGCTTGCGTACATTTTTCCATACTTTTCCCTAGCATAATGCTTCCAATTAACTAATTTATTTTGTCCTTGTGGCATTTTTCAACTTAATCGAAGAGAAATATGTCGGAGAGGTCGCGCGACCCGCAAAACTTGAATCAGGCACCATCCGCTTCTGCTAAAGGCGTTCCATCGTAATTTCTGTATTATTGCTGTGTGCAATTTCAAGGCCTTTGTTTTCATATATGTATTTAAGGTTATTTTTCATGTTTGATTATTTTACGGCCATATCACGTGGTTATCTGCCATCAAGTCTATATGCGCGCCATCCTTGTGCTTTGAGAGCTTATTTGTGTAATATCATGTGTGCAATAATTTATTTGAGGGTTTTATGTATTGTCATTCAGGGATCCGTGTAATTTTCACTTAAATTGATGCTTTTGTGTGTGACCACGCAGTCACTTCAGTGTTTCCCTTTTCCACCATCAGGCCTGCTACAAGCCTGTAACTGCTTTAATCATAAAGAGGATATTTTTCTCAACAAGAATAACAAAATTTCCGAGTTTAGATTGCAGTTTCCATGAAGAAATATTGCAATTCCACCTGCACCATGTGGTCCGCCACGAACTTTATCCAGCGGCATCTGTTCCATTCAAACTTGTTTTCACGCATGTGCGTGTTTATTGTGAATACTCATTTTGTGCCCCATCATCTTCTAAGGGTATTTATGTAATTTTGTATTTGTGTACGGTTATATTACGTCCGTCCTAGCCTGCTATGTGTATAGGGCATCACCACACTACCCATGTGCTGGAGGGCGAGCACCAACAAGTTTGTGCTAGTGATACCAAGTAATCACACGTGTTTATGTGTCATTGGTTTGTTAATTGTGTAATTCACAGGGAAAAATAGTCAGTCCACCCTAGCGGTTGTCGACTCTCTTCCCTTGTGAAGATTGTGTTTTCATACACCATGGTGAGATTATTCATCTAGGCATGCGCTTGAGTAATTGCGGGCTGGAGAGCACCCAAGCGGAGTTAGCTAGACACGACTGAGTTGTACCATTAAATTTCATGGCACGTGGTTTGTACGCACGATATAAATAAAACAGGTCTCACAGTGATTCATTCTTTTATTTTGTAGAGACAGTGTCCTTGCCACCTGTGTTTTTCAAGTGCTAAAAATGTTCAGTATCGAAGTGTAGTATTGCTAACGTGTATCGTAAGTATGCTTGGGTGAGACAGACACACACAACCCACAGCATCCCTGGGAACCCTGAGTCTCAACAATGCGGTGATTGGGAAGCACCGCTGGCGCCCATATCATCAGTAAGTAATTTGTGTCATCGTTTGTCTCGTGTCTCACCCGACTGCGTTAAAACTTAGTTCATCATTATTAATAAAAATGTGGTCTATTAGGGTAGATGATGATGATGTTTCTCTGGTGGGGAGTGTAGTGTTTTGCACAGACTAAGTTTATACGATTTAAATAGCCCTAACTCCCTTTCTAGTAATAAAGAATCTTCTAATGCATCAATGTTGAAATCCCCTACGACAACACAATGTTGTACAGTGCTGGTATCTAATAATGATCCCATAACATCAAGGAAATCCCTTGCATCACTAATATTTGTGTTGGGTGCAGCATTTATCTCAATTTTGAAATTATTGCACCTGTCATCACTATTAACTGTGTACTTTATCAATTTTTCCAGTTATTGTGCTTACCCCCCCCCCCCCCACACAGAGAGAGAGAGAGAGAGAGAGAGAGAGAGAGAGAGAGAGAGAGAGAGAGAGAGAGAGAGAGAGAGATAGAGATAGATATAGATATATATAGAGATATATAGATATATATATATATATATATATATATATATATATATATATATATATGTAGATATATATATATATATATATATATATATATATATATATATATATATATATATATATAATAGATAGATAGATAGATAGATAGTATATAGATATATATAGATATATAGAGCGCGCGCGCTTTTGCCCTTGTAAGCACAGTACATATGATATCCATTTATGTTATAGCATCTGTCTTCAAATTGTTTAAGCCATGTTTCAGTAATAATGATAACATCAATTTTGTTAATTAATTTTAAGACTCCGACATTTAAATACAGTAGGTATTCTTATATTTCCTATTGACTTATAGTTAGCTAGAAAAGTGTCAACACATTTATAGTGTTCTTCCATCAACATACTCATATTAATACACAACACTAGTAGCTTAAAAATCTAATCATGTTAGCACTTGTCACTTACTTGCTGAGATTGCTTCAGTCCTCTATTTATTTCATTTTGCTCTATTCTTTATATGGATAACTTTGTCATTTTCAATTTTTCTCAAGAACACTTTACCCTCCTTTACCCATGCAAATGAATAACCTTTGCTTCTCATGTCCTTCGCTTTCTTGAAGAGGTCCATATTTTGAGGTGTTAGATGTTCATCCACAAACACGATTCCCTTTCTCTGAATCCAATATCTGTTGTTGAAAGACTTTTTTTTTTTCTTGCTCCCAGTAGTTTTTGTTTCTTCCATCTGTTCGTTAGTTTCATTATTATTCACTTTTTAATTTCTTGATTGTTTGTTGGCAACCTGTGGATTATGTCAATATCGCCCTTTTTAATTGCACATTCAGTGCAGTCGACATTTTAATTTAATTTTTTCTTCCGGCATCCCATTAATTTCCAAATTATTTCTCCCCAGGTATGCGTCAATATTTTCCACTTAATCTTCCATTTCCACCTTTTTTGGCGTTGAGTGCTTCAATTGACCTAAATTGTATTTCCATTCCTTTTAACCTTTCAATAACAAGATCAAAATTATCACTACGAAATTTCACTGCATCAGTAAGATTTTCTCTTTGGTCATTTTACAGAGCGACTTGTTTTTCCACTTTTACTATTCTCGTCTGGAGTTGTTGCCGAATCACGCCCTTTACACAATCATCATGTTTGCAATATCACTTTATGTTCTTGTTCGCCATCAGGTCATTGTACACTGCTTTTGATAACTTCACACTATTCTTATGGAACCACCTATTGCAGTTTCCATCACAGGAAATTACTTTTCAGTGTTTTTTACCTTTTCCTGCACACATAATACGCGTCTATACTATTTATGTCCACCATATTAAATTTTCATGAAAATTACAAATTGATTATGTATAAATATATCTCTAATAAATATTACCGGAAAATTAGAAAAAGGCAACGCAGAATTAAGGAAATCCTCTTTACTGCACTTTATTAATCACAATATTGAAGACATACATGAGAAAATAATTTTGCTGCTCTAGAAGCTAAAAATATCTTACGTAGTTCGCATGCCTGCTGCCACCACGTCACAAGTGAGCATTGATGGACATAATTTTGTGTAACGTGTTGCTGTGGTTTTGCTTTCTCAAGTCACAAGTCTCAAGTCAACGTATATTTGTAAAGATTGCAGCATAATGAAAATTTTCTGTCACAAATGTTTTGTAGGGGAAAAGTAGTCAGAATTTATTATATATGTATGGAATTGTGACGTGTCAATATTTACAGGAATACAAAAATTCAACGTGGCCTTTACATGCAATATTAATTATCCCTAATTTTCCATTAAATACTTCTGGTGAGGCCTATACACGCACATGGCCTACACATGCCAAAATACGGTAAATTCACACAAACTTAATAGGCAAACTGAGCTCTGCCAACTGGTAGACCTTCGGCAACACTAGAGACTCCTCCACCAGTAGAGTTGACCTGACTGAGTGTTCCATTCTCTGCCACGGCTGCTCACGTGGCCGGAAAGGGGCTGGAACCACTTCTGCCTGATCAACCCCTTGTGGCTACCACACTCGGTTATCTCAGCAAGGAAGTGGTGATAGCTGCCCTACGTTCTGTCCACCGTTCGCAAGGGCCGGATGATAGGAACACCTGGTGTTACCTCACGTCACAAGTCTGGGTACCTGTGTGTACACAGTAAGGACACCAAGCACCAGGATGTCTTCTACTGGTTGTTTCATTCTGTTTCTAATTGCCGTACACTCGTCAGGAAGGTGTACGAAGGAAGTTAAAAAGGGTGTTATGTGCTTTAGCAGGGGAGATAGCTAAACTTACCCTTTTCTGAAACTGCTTTAAGCAAAACCTGTTCATCTCACCACCCCAAGCTTTGCCAAACCTTTGTTCCCGCCTTTAATTAAATTAACTGATGAGCAGCATTCTATCATAGAGGCGATTCCACGTGGGCAAGAGGTTTGTCTATGCCTTATCTTGCCCTTTGTTAGGGGTACCCCTGCATGCCTTCCTGACCAACTGTCCACCAATAGAGTGAGTCAACCACCATGGAAGACACTCCTCTTCCAGCCAAACCTAAGTTACTGTGTCAGTCAAGGCGAAGGGTTGTGACAGTGGTTCCTGATTTAGTAGAGACCAGACAACCCACGAAGCCCACCTTGTATACTGGCCAGGCACCACAATGATCTTAAGTCCCTGTCTTTTCCCCCTACTGTACCTCGCAATACTGGCATTACGACATAATCTGTGAAATTGACCACGACCAAGGCTTCTTTTGTTAAATCACATTTTGCATAGAATAGTCTTTAGTCTCCCCAGGTATTGGTCAAGTCTATTCTTGTTAGTCTAACATGTATAACCTAATCCCTAGCCAGGAAATTGGCTTTGCATCCAAACCAAAGCATGGAGAAAGCCAGTCGAGACAACCTACCATAAGTTAGCATGCATCAAAGTTATGATATAGGCGGTTGTAGTGGTGCCCAAGATGGGGTCTAAGTTATTATATTATTGACTAGGCAGCTTGACAAAGCCAGTCGACCCTACATCCACAACCACCTAGGTCGCCAACCGTAACCTAATCAGTTTTAGTGTGTTTTAACTGATAAGTTTAGGCGGTTAGTTAAAGCACTATTGCTCCACATACAGTGCCTTAGCTGGACAGCTAGTCCACTAGACTTGCCCTATATCAAGCTTAGCTCATCGTATACATATTACGTACGTGATTCAGAACAGCTTACGTATTTCAAGCAGAATACTTTAGAGTTGCATCTGCCTAAATAAGTTCACCCATTAGTCAACTTCAACCAGGAGTTTAATCCCAATCGGGACTTCAAGGTCTGCAAGGTTGGTAAAAGACAAGTTTGCTGTAGTGTCTGAAGTTTGGGATATATTCATTGAAAATGGTTCCCTCTGTTATGTTCCTGGAGCCAACATTACAGTTGACGAACAACTGTTTCCTACAATAGCGACATGCAAATTCACACAATACGTCGCTAATAAGCCTGATAAATTTGGAATAAAATTTTGGCTGCCAGCAGACTGATACAAAATACCTTTTGAATGGTTTCCCGTATTTGGGCAAGAATGACAATCTGCCAGTCCAATGACAAGTCTACCAGAATATGTTGTCATTAAATTAATGGCCCCATACCTTGGAAAAGGTAGAAATGTGACAGAGGATAACTTTTTCACATCTCTGTCACTAGCTGAGAAATTGAATATGCAAAGCACAAGTTTGGTAGGTACTGTAAATCGTGCTCGACGGGAGATCCCACAATCATTAAAAACCAGAAAAGATCCACTCTACGACACCGTAGTGATGAAAATCAATGAAACAACTTTGACTATGTATCGGGGAAAGAAAAACAAGAACATTCTTGTGGTTAGCACTCTTCATCAAAATATTTCCATTGGGAATGATCAGAAGCATCTTCCAGAAACAGTGTCATTTTTTAATGCAACCAAGTATGGAGTCAATGTACTTGACCAAATGGCCAAAAAATATTCTGTGAAACCAGCATCACGACGTTGGCTAGTACATGATTTTTACAGTATACTCGACCTTGCTGGAATAAATGATTAGGTTCTTTTCAAGCAAATTACCGGAAAAAGAATCTGCAGCGAGTCTTCTTTCAAATGGTCAGTGTAAATTTACGCTCTACTTCTGCACAGTCAAGACAAAACTGGCCTAACGTGAAGTGTCCTATAGCAAGTCAAACAACTGAACAGGAATCTGAACTAGCAGCCAAACGTCAGCGTCTGCAGTGTCAAGTTCACAATTGCAAGAATAAACTTATGACTTATGTAATAAATGCCATAAATCAGTATGTGGCAAGTGTGTCGAGAAAGTCCTAAAGTATTGCAGTGAATCCTTTGTTAATGAGCAATGAAATGTATGACAAAAACTGTGCTGTCATTTGTTGTAAATTATGATCATGTAAACAATTGCTGATTTATCTAATTTTACAGGATTACAAACATACATTTCAATTTTTTTTAGTAGTTGCTTATTTATCTAATTTTACAGGACTACTAATAATTAGAGGTACGTTAAAAGAGCATTTATGAACACATTTTATAGCATTTATTTTGAAGTTTTTAGAATTTTTCTAGCATTTATTGTGTGATCTGTAGCATTTTGTAGCATTAATTAAAAAAAACTGGGGAAATGGCATTTGTGTTGTTATATATATATATATATATATATATATATATATATATATATATATATATATATATATATATATATATATATATATATATATATATAATATATTAATACATAATATATATGTATTAAGTGTCGACATTTTATTAGTGCATTTTATCTAAAATTATTTTTATTGCTGCATTGAGAATTTAAATAGATTTCGGCATGTACAGGCCACACATTTTTACAAAAAAAATAAACTACAAAAAGTGGGGTACGACTTATTTACAGGATATTGACATTGAAAAATTATTACCCCCAAGACACGTTCAGAAATTTGTAAAAATACAGTACATTTTAATGTTTTAACTTAGTTTCTAAGGAAGTAAAATAATAAAAAAAAATTTTCCCTCCTGCAATAATGTAACAAGTTGTCTGGAATGTGCATCACGTATTTAACAGAGTTTTCACTTTTTCACTGCCTGTGTATGGTTTTTAAAAGGCGGGCAGGGGGGGGGGGAAGAGGAAGAGAGAGTGAAAAGATGAGACAGCTAGTGGCACACCACCTGCTTGAGGAATGTTAAGGGTGGGGGGGGGGGGGGGGAGGAAGAGGGATGGAGAGTAGGACAAAGAAAAAGGGGCTGCTTGTTGTGATGGATGCCACCACAGGATGTGGGGTGTTAGGAGCAAGAGGACGAGAATGAAGGCATTGGCTTGGCATGAAGGCATTGGCTTGGCATGGGAGGAAGAAAGAAAGAGTGAGAGGGAGAGCAGAAAAGTGTTGGCGTGGCTAGACGGAAGAATGCCACACAAAGGAAGAAGAGGAGTGTATGGGCGTGACCTGGAGGTAGAGAGGGAACAGAGTGAGATCTGTCAGTGGAGGGAGGAGGCGGGCTAAGTGTGGAATGTGGATGGCAGCAGAGGGGTGTGAGTTTGGTGTGAGTTTGGCCGGTTGGGGTTGGAGGGCGGTGACTGCTGCCTCCTGCTGTTGGAGTTTATTAACGAGTGCATGAGAAAATACATACATGGATCTTTTTGCTGCTAAAACAGACAGTTTACTTACCTAATTTCTTATATTTTATTTGAAAAACATTATCGGTAGTGATAAAACTGCAAGGAAATGTAAACAAAGGTAGTTACTCAAAAAGATTGTTATTTCATATATTTTTTCCCATTCATAAACTTTCATAAAATGTAGCAAAATTTAGCTATAAACAGAAAATTTCACATCTATTTTGCATTTATCGCAATTGTGAATTTGACGTACCGTTACTAATAATGTATTAACATTTTAAAATAATTTTTTTTGTACTTTTTAGACGTAATATATAATATAACTATGTACTAAGTGGGTACTTATTTATCTTATTTTGACAGGACGAATAAAATTATAACATTAAAATGTGTTATTTTATTTACTTTTTTGATATAATATGACTATGTACTAAGAGGCAAGAATAATCTGTTTATTAAATAAAAATTATAAATAATAATTTTTGCATTAAACCATTATAAAATTGTGGATTTCACTGTGGAGGAATTGGTCGCATGGCTCTTTACTGATTTCTATACTTGCCTCCAAAACCCAGAGAAGGAATCCAAGATCTTTATACGCCAGAAATCTCTAATGTACCGGCGTATATATCCTAATGAGAGTGAAGAAAGCTGCTTATGAAATATTACATATACGCTACTACCCTAATTTAGGAATTTACTTCACATTCCAAAATCCAATACTGTCAACGAATTCGTGGAGCGAGCGAGGGAAATAAAAAGGAACATAAAAGCACAAGCCTTGTTACAAAGGCTGGCATGCGCCGCCAAGGTTGTTACCTCTCCCCTGTCTCCCAAGCGACAGGTTATCCGCAGCCGGGGTTGCGCGCAGGGCAGCCACCCCAGACGAAGAACAGCCTCTTAATGTCACACAACTAAACTATTCTTGCAAGGAGAGCATACCTCCAGAAGCACCACATATCCAAGGGGATATAAATGGCTGCTCTCATTCAGCCTTCCTAGATTTAGCTGCCACAGGAAAGTTCGTGAGAAGTGACCTATTAACAGCAGATCTGATGGCTAATATACAGCCCCAGCCAAATGTTGTAAGAATGGCCCAACCTAGCCAGACCTTAAGGTCAATGTAAAGACTGAACTTACTCATGGAATCCATCACCTCAGGCATGTAGCCAATTTCACGGTATCCTGAATATCGAGGAGGAGGTTATACTAGGTCAACCTTGGCTAACCAGCCAGCAGTGCATGATGGACCATGGTAAAGATGTACATGCCTTGGGGGCGATAAATAATGTAATGATCCCCTGGGAGGGAAGCCCTGATGCGAGTGTAACACCCTCTATCAATCCCAAGGATATACCACCCAAGCTTGATGCCGCTATGATTTTTGGACCTCGGAAAGCCCTAATCGAACACTCGTATGTTCAGCACCCAATCACCAGAGATGGATGAGGAGGAAGACATAACCTTAATACCTGCTCGCGGGATCACACCCTGGCCTTCCTGGAGCCTCGATCCTCTGACAGCAGTCAGGGGAAGTCTCCCCCTCAAACCTACACTAGGATTGGAGTCCTACCCCATTATAGAGTTGGAATGTACACTTGGACCCACCTCTCTACTCCTAGTTCCTACTTGCCACACTCGCCCAAACGACAGGACAAGAGGACTAGTTTAGTGTTGGAAGTCTCTTGGCGGAGACCTCTGGATAGAGCCCCCATCAGAGGCTTCCGCAGCCCAGTGTAATTGCTGAGGTTGACTAACCTCAATCCCCTGTCAAGACAAAGGTTTTGTGTTTATCTGTGCTGCTGGTCACAGCTACGTCGGCCAGTTTGGTACATGCAGACCAGGCTGTTGAGACGGCAATGCCGGACGGCGTAGTAGTCTATGCAGGAGGAAGAACACCCTGAGGAACCCGTGCTGGACGTGTCACAGTTCCACCTGCTATCCATCTCCATGCCACCTCCAAAGGACAGGAAGGTAGGACGCGCAATGTGCTACCATTCCCCTTACCTGCAGTGAACCCCCGTCTAAGGACTTCAGGGCGATTGCACAGCCAGGAGCCACTTCTGGGCCCGCAGATCCCACTGCTCCTAGCTACTGGTCTTCAACCAGCCCAGCAGGAGAGGCCATACCAAACCATGATAGTGCAGGCTGAGGTTCGCCCTGTATCTCTGCCCCAGGTCATCTGGTCTTTGAAAGGAGATGTAACCATAACCTACGGACACCTTCACCATGCCGGAGAGGACAAGACATTACCAGCCCACTCCCCCTGATGTCTAAACCCATTTAGGTACCTGGAGATATCTGGACAAGGACAAGGGCTCTGCTTCCAACCTGGAAGCCCGAGCTGATAGAGCAAGCTATCGAGGTGGGGGTTCCCAAAGGACTCCGAAGAAACACAGATGCTGAGGCTGGAAGGCATTGGTGCTGCAGAAGCTGTCCCTCTGGAACAAGAGATGGATGACCACCAAATCACCATGGTAGAGGAACCTAAAGACCTTGAAAGGCAAAGCCTTTCCATTAGGAAGGCAGTACCAGTGATCCCCAGGTGCACGGAGGCCCCACTGGGGTTGAAAACCCTGAGCCAAGCGAACAAAGGAGGAAATTGCTGGCATTTGCCTGCCGCATTCCTTTCTGTCCGGGGCGCTACAAGAAATTTGCTTGGGGGCCCAACCCGAGGTTCAGGTGGCCTACTCCAATCCACCAATCTCCGAGGGAAAGATGCCGTCTCCAGAAGGAGATACACAAAAAGCACCGCAGGCAGGGAAACAGCTACGATTGAATACTGATAAACAGCCCTTTCCATTATTGGTTGTGTGTGATTCAGTTATGTAACAATAAAAATAAACTAACTTTCCTCAGCAAATCAATGCTGAACTTCCAAAATTACTGTTATATAAAGAGAAAAGAATTATCTGTGGAATTGGAGTGACCTGGTAAACAAGTATGGTCTTCGAGCGCTTTTAAACATGAGTGTCTAAACTGGAAACAGAAGAATTAGTAACATGAATGAGCAGAAACATTCACGTGTGAAGATAAAAGAGTTAAAACTTTCGCAAGATAGAGTTTAATTTCAGACCCTTGCCTATGTAGCAATTTGTAAATACTAAAATGTCATGTGTTTCTATTCTTGTTAGTATATTGACGCATGACGTATCGGGAACTTATACTCATTCTATGTCTCGTCGTGGAAGCCGGAACCTATTTTTGTTTAGAAACTGAGTGAGGTGCTTCTATGTCATGATATGGTTTTAGTTTTGGTGTCTTCCAGTTATACAAAACTCGCCACGTGGCTACTCAGCAAGCCACAAAATCTGGCATGGATAAGATGATTCTGCGTTTGGGTGCCACTACTATCTTGGTATCACCTGCAAATATGTTACGCAAAGGTAACTACGGAAAGATGCTAAGTCTAGAAGGAAGTACTGAAAGTAAAAGCTGACTTCACGTTTTATTTTGTTTTACAGAAATAAACATGTGATAAAAGCACTCTAGCTCCTGGTCAGTGGCACGAATTTCAGCCGGAAAGCTAGCAGTGATAATTATGAAGGGCTGTAGAGGCGATTGACACAATAAAAGGGGAATGCGGTGTGATTGCTGAACTAGGCAACAAACTCTTGCATTGTTGTGTGAACGTACTATGGAAAACGACGTTATGTAATCACTGACACGTGCTGGGATGACTAAGCAAAGATCGTGGCAGGATTTAGCCTTAAAAAATACTTAAGGAGTGGGTCCTCTACACATACATCCATAACTGCAGGAGGTCGCAGGGTTTGCGGGGTACGTAGTAGATGTCTCCTAACGAGCGTAGCTTACCCTATCACAAGCTCAGCTTGAGCGAAGTACGGGGGTATTGTCCGGGTCTGTTTGACAGGTGCTATAAATGAAGACTGGTTATAATAAGTGATGGCTTAAGTGCACAGGCCGGTCAATGTCTGAGTAACAAATGTTGGACAGCTGAAGACTGGTCAATCTGAACAGTTCCCGAGGGGCGGGCGCTTGTCTCGAGACGTGGGCTTTCTCAGCTTTTATACTAATCGTGGGCCACTGCTTATTACTGATTGGCTGGTGCCACTAGGACGAGGGATGGTCGCAGAGCAAGGGGTTCAAATGCATGGCTTTCCTCTGTGATGTCACCGGCCGGCTTGAAGGGGGATGTGAAAAATAGACAAGCGATAATTACTACTAGCTATATAGCAGGGAATAGGTAAACTCGCTGTCTTTTTAAGCATTGTTATGGTGCGCCATTGAATAAAACTATCTGCAAGGCAGGCATTACAATCTCACACATTAACGGGGTAAAATTAATTTTCAACTCCTTGTCAAATGACATAGGAATGGAGATAAAGTCGTTAAAATCTGCATTATTTAAAATATCTCATCCATCAATTCGGCCCCTCTCCACTGCAACTGAAGCTCATTCTTGAGGTCGTGGAAAGGTATATTCTCCTTGGAGTAATATAGCACTTCTTCTATGGCCTCCATCTGAACTAGATGAGATTAGAGCTCATCTCTGAGGAGAGATGAAAGATGATCTAATGGGGATAACTCTGCTTTTCGCCCAGTAGTCCAAGCTACAGAGGGATGCTGAGAATTAGACTGCTTAGGTGGAGGTGGTCGGCACTTGCAGGCACTACCTGCTACACCTCACTCGACTAGCGTTGCTGCAAGGTAAGGAAATGGTCAGAGATTCCCCCCTCCCCTCCTCCTCCTTGGAGAGGAAGAGCATATCTTTCTCTACTAGTCGCCACCACAGGCAATCAAACAGACATCCGTGCGTAGATACAGAACACATTCCTTGTTGGAAACCAAAGCTGTAAAGAGGAAATTAAGTTCTGCTCAACTTTTGTTGACTAGCAGCCTGAATCGAAAGCGTTTTTTCTCAGGTCACAATCAACATTCCTCTTGGCCACCACTCTCAGAGAGATGGAGGAATGTAAAGAAAATTCCGTTATGGAGATGCTAGGCAGTCCTCTTAATAGCACTATTTAGCTTATGTAGAATGCACAACTCTGTGCGCTGCGACATGGCGTGTGTCTCCTCTCATCGTGAACTTTACCTTGCTGCCTAACAGCTGGGATAGGGTGAAGATCTTTCACAACACAGGTGGCATCTATACTCACTTTTATTCGCCCGCTGCAAAACAAGAAACAAACACATATTACTACTCCTATCTTGCTCTCTCTCGCTACGAGCATAAAAGAGGGAAGGATAGCAATTCATCTATCTGTGGCAGGAAACGTGCCATCGTTTTCCTCGTGTGTGTCATATTACAGTGCGTTTTCTCTTGTCTGTGTTTTATTCTTTTTCTACGGGGATCCCAGCAGTGTCTCACTTGCCTCTTTCACTATGGCATGCATTCAAAAACTAGTTCTTTCTTTGGTGACTCACAACAACAAAACACGTGATCTGCATGCAAAAAGAATCAACTGGGAGGAATCATCTTTTGACAGATTGTCTTATAGTTCTTATGTCACCAGTTTAAGCACTTCACTCTCTAATTGCCTGCAGCTAATGCATTTTTATGTACACTTTAACCTAGGATGTGCTAGGAAATAATGTCAAAAGCTAAATACAGCACTTGGCACACCAACCTGTTAAAAGAGTTGTTGTGGTGAGAGCTCTTGATGACATCATCCTACTGATTTATTACAGGCTCGGCATGAGCACAAAATCCTATATAAGGGCATATTCAAAAATAGGTGTCAAGCCTCGTAGCACTTATCAATGTAGCACTGGGGTGGGCTACTATCTACAATGACTCTAAGATAATCGTTGCATGTTGCCTTCTACTTCCTGCTAGGGGCATTGGCAAGCTCCATCTCGTTTACAGTAGCTCTAACGACACTGCTTAGTACCTCCTGGCACTAGGGTCTCTGGCGAGGTGTGTGACTGCTTGTATGAGAGTCCCCGTTTCATTGGAGAAGGGTGTGGGGAATACGGTCATGGGAACCTTAAAAGACAGCCGCCAGGACATCTCCTTTGATGCATACCACACTGCTGCGCAGCGCAACTGCATACTCTACGGGCCACTTCGCCCCTTCAGCGAGTGCTGAGAAGCATGGGGCAAATCTAAAACGGCAGACATAATTCCAAGTGGTTACAGGGTTGATTCCACATGCTGGAAAACTACAGACATGGACGTAATTAGCACAATTAATTATGAGATTGTACTGCCTGCCCAGACTCTGGCATGCGGTCACCAACCCCTCAACCTAAAATTGTTTTACCCAACGAGCCACGAACCTGCTGACTTGGATAAGAAAGTTAACGAAGTCACCACAGGATCGCAGAACCCCTGCATCCAGTGACATCACAGCCGTCGAGCCTTGAGCAGAGGAGGTAACCCTGTCATCATCTTTCACCTGAGGCGATAAGAAATGTGCAGCGCCACCCGCTATCAAATATAACCAGCCCCTGTGCCGAGAGGCTTACAGCCCCCGCACACCTGGTAGAGCCACCAAGATGAAATTTGGGACTATATAAGTAACTCCCAACACTTGCCAGAGTTTGTCAGTTAACCACTACAGTCCCGAATAATTCACCCCCTTTGCCAATGCCGGAGGTCACAGCACCAGGATCACGCCCAATCTCACCCCTCGTAGCTTGCGAACACGAGTTCAAACTCGACTTCAGGCTGGGTATCTGCTGGCAGGGGCCTAGTTACAAATTCGTTATTATTACTCGCTGAAGCCCTCACCTGTATAACAACCATGTACTCCACCCCTGGCTGTTGATCGTCCACCAGTAAGTACGTGTACCAACCGCACCGCCGCCAGGAAGGTAGTTAAAATCACTATTCCAGCCCCAACTGTGCCGAAACGCCGGATAGTTCCCCTACCCCACACGTATATCCCATGGCACAAGTCCACGAGACAGTCTCCCCTTGGACGCTTACATCGCAAATGTGACACTGAGTAGGAAGCATCTGAAGGAGGAACAGCTTATTTCATTTCACGTATGCCGACATCCTCATTTTCACAAGTCATCATTTCATTTATTTTGGACATCTGGTATCCCGGATTTTGGCAGCCTTTACGGTTAGTAAGTCTGTTCTTCCTGGGAGGGAGACAATAACAGTCACACTCACCCTGGGGTTTGATTCCCCTCAACTTCCCATCACCCTTCTGTTAGGCGGTACACCCAGTAAGGACCCCGACACTAAGAGTATCCCTTTTTCTTTTCTCCTATCTCCCCCCCCCCCCCCCCCACTCACAAGAATGAAAGTGACTAGTAGGATGTTGAATCGCCAGCGAGCGAAAGAAAGTGGTAAGGGAGGACCAAAGAATAGAGTGCATCAGCATTGCACCTGTGGCTAGCAGAAGTACGTCAATTGGGGCCTGACTTGGGACCTAAGCTCCAAGTAGCTCAGTTTTGGGTGCTGGGACCTAACCAGTCACCCCTCCCCCCATCCCGTTCACGTAAGACTCCTTGCAGAGGAGCAACACTATCGACTTCAGGGAGTCAATATAAACATCTCATGGCGCTCAACCAACCAGTCGTGTATAGCTCCGAGGAAAGTTTGCACAATCAAAGGGTCGAAGTAGCAGAGGTGAACTCCGAAGAGACCCAGACCCACCAATGTCCCATACCGTCATGTCCAGGAACAGGCATGAACGTCATACCTTGCACGTATTGTCGCCAGCAGTATCATTACAGGTGCCTAGGATGAGAGGACACCTACTCAACAATTTATAACAAAATCCAGGCAGTCGCCTGTCCTCAACATAAGCTAATCTTAGATGTTACTACACTCATCAGCTATACCTGCAATTGTTAAATTTTCCTGAGATGTTACTACACTCATCAGCTATACCTGCAATTGTTAAATTTTCCTGCCACACCTTAGTTTGCCACCCAGCCGCTAGGTTTACCACTAACAGCGCCCTTCCACCATACTGCAGTGTTCTACACCTCACCACCTGATGAAACTGGTTTAGTCAGCGAAACGTCGCGATCATGCAACGACATGGAAAATGTGTCATCCTTCTTTGTGTGTGTGTGCCTGTTGACAAGTACTACTCTCTGAGTACTTGAGTTCTTGTCCTTTTATGTAATATTAGTTACGAAAGTGTTTAATAATCATGGAGTAGGCTTAGGAGGAGAATTCAGGAAAGGGACTCATGGTTGTGTGGGACAGGTGGCAAGCAGACGACACGGGTGGCAAGCAGGCAGATGTTCCTCGGCCACTCCAGTGGCTGTTGGAGAATTGGCAGCTGGGCTTCAAGGATGCCCTCTGGCTGATGTTCCAGTACCACGTCCTGGAAGAGAAGTTCCATCGCCTGCTGTCTGCTCTGCCCCCGTGAGTGTCCCGGTAGTTTCACTTCTCTCTTTTGTCACTACGTCTACCCTATAAGGTTCTGGTTGCCATCATAGGTAAGCCAGTGGACTTGCGTGTCCATAATACATGTACTTTTGTAGGCTATTCATGGTAAAGAGAGCACTTTTTAAAGCCCTCTCATTTGGAATAATAGCCAATAAACATATTATATTTTAGCCACAGACGTCAAATTCCAAGTGTGTTGGAACACACACACTGTGTTTATAAATTACATGGCAATATTTATTTAAAAAGGTGGTTAAAAGTTTAAAAATCACTGAAAGAAAAATAAACTAGGGTCTCAAAGTGCTCACTTTACCATGAACAACCTACAGATGATTGTAATCCTCACCAATTAAGCTTTCTGGCATTACTTGAGATGAATCATAATGCTTGCTGTCATTTGTGGCTAGTATTACTGTTGTTAGTTGCATGTTGGTGTTTTTCCCTTCGATTTCTTGGTTGCCTCGTCACCTCATGTTGGGCACCAAATTTTCTCTGATGTGGGTTCATGTAGTGGTGGCTGGTGTTTTATTATTTTCGTGGTGTTGAATTTAGATTTTCGCTGGTCACAGTCCCTATATCCATGTTTAGTAGAGGTGTTTGTTAGTTGCTTGTCCATTCATGGTAAGTTCCAGCTTTTTGAAGAACTTTGCTACTGGTTACTATATATCCTACCTTGTCTTGAAAAACGTAAACAAGTGTGGAAGGAAATGCATTATATTTGTATATACAATAGTAAACTGTGTTAAAACATGGCATTGCTAAAACCTTCATATGTAATGTAGTAAGGAATTTTGTTTGCAACAAAAATACTGAATTTAATATTAGTCTGCAAATTTTTCTGTTTTTGTGTTTTTTTTTTTTTTTTATTCCCATTGAATGTAAAATAACTATTATAATATTTAGACATAATTTAAACGAAAGTTAAATTTTACCAAAAAATAAATTTTTTAAATGTTGTTAACAGTACAAAATGCTATTGATGTATGATTTGTTCAGGAAACAGCCGGACATGTGATACTTGGGGTGACATTGCCAAGGACTGTGCGTCTGTTAAGTGATGCTGGGAAATGGTTTTAAATAGAAATGCAGTCAGTTGGCTATGAAATGGCATAATCTACAGTATTACTACATAAAATTAAAAATTCATATTTTGAGCAAAAATACAAACTTTTAATTGAACCTAATGAATTAGATTTGTTCAATTAACAATATGATAAATGTGTGGAAATTCAAATGTTTGTTTGCAAAATTATACTGATTTTGAACTTATTGTCCAACTAAAGGTAAAACATAACCACAAATTTTCATTACACCACGGTAAAAAAATCTGAATTTTTAAAGAAAAGTAACATTTCTAGTGAAATTATTTTACTCACTTTTTCGGTATAGTAACAATTACAACAATAAGTCGGCATGTGTGAATATATTAACAAGGTTATGACGTACGTGTAAACATTAGCTAGCAAGTTCAGTACACTGGTGTTTCTACATGGCGTCCTGTGTTGCCAACTTTTGTCGTAATGTGTGCTTTGACGACTCAATATTTGCAATAATTCTGTACACAGTGTTAAGACTTAAAATAAATATTGAAGTTATTAGAATAAACAATTTTATATGCTCTGCTGCAGTGTATTTCATAGGTTCACTAACCTATACCAAAACACTGCAGAATTATACAATTGGTTATCAAAATGTTGGGACTTTGGACTATCAAAGTTTACAACAAACTTGGTTACAGAAAATATCATACATTTGTTATTGTTATGCATTCTTTCTGCTTTGAATTTGTAACACATTCAGCAAACTCTGTGGTTTGGCATTTGCTGTTGCTGTTTATTAATGGTGTGCAAACAGTGTGCACTGGGTTGTTTGCAATTTTACGCTACCATAGTTGTGAGTATGGAAATACTGGAAACGGTGGTGGATACCAAATGTAACGTTTTCATGTTGTTTGTCGTATGTTCCTTTGGGCATTTGTGAAATGTTCCTTTGTTGTAAGAGAAAAAACAATATTTCACCATCAAGAAATAATAATTCAGTTTCTTCAGCTATTTTAGATCGTGTGGGAATTAAAAACTTTAAATTAACGCATTATTATTTTGTATAATGTAATTTATCTTTTTCTGCTAAATCTAGTTTTTTTAAATTATGATTTTAGCGACATTAATGTTTTTATCCCACCTAGCGTGAAGTCTAGCTTCTGCAGTGTGAGAAAAACTTCTTATTGGTTTAATTTAAAACAATAGTGACTAGGTGTTTTCCTCTCTTCTGAGGATGCAGAATTAAAACCCGACATTTCAGAGAAAACTTAATTTTAAAGAATGTTTTTTTGTAACTGTTATTTATTGGTTGTATTATAAAGTGTGGTATTTTAATAGCAAAGTTGTAAATGAACTCGCTGTGTTTACTTGATTTTAATTAGTGTTATAAAAATTTTTTATGGTAAGTAGCTCTTTTTTGTGTGTTGTGTAGTGAAATTTTTGAAGACCTGTTGCCAATACTGACTGCGCTTGTTGTCATCTTCCAGAATGAGCTCAATAGGTCACAAAAATTCTGCGTTAGGTAATTTTTTTTACAATTAAGTGGAATCTTCATGCCAAAACCCAAAGTTATTCATCTCGTTAGGGTCACACAATTTAAAAATTGCTGATTTTATATCCGGGGCAACATACTCATGTGTAAGTTCTGCAACTGCAGGTTAGAATGTGACATTGCCCTCGCTGCCCTTGCTGGGGAGGAAGGCCATTGCTGCTCGCTGTGCATCAGCCACACACAGTCGTGTGCGTCATGCACGGTTCACTGGGCCGTTCATGCAGGAACGGGTCCTGTGACCCATTTATTGATCAAAATGACCCACTCACTAAGAGAGATCTAGTGTGTGTGTGTGTGATTTAATTGGACGAGTGTTGTGATTCCCTGAAAGCAGAGCTTAAAATAAATACAGGGTATGGTTATCTCCTCTTTGCTTCCCCTCAGTGCTTCGTAATTAATTAAAGTTTGCCCGGCCACCTGGCCTAGGAAGTGAAAGAGATGTACATTTGGAGACACTCTAAATTCAATGTGTAATTTTTGAGAGTAGATGCCATGTTTCTTTTATTTTTAAAGGGTGGAGATATGTTTTCGGTTTTCAGTAACGTTAACAGTTAATTGATCTTGGTAATTCTGGCAGCCGCCATGCTAAGCGCCCAAACTTAAATCCCTAGAGCTTTCACTAAATTAATGTTTTAATTTATTGAATTGTAATTGAAAGGTTTTTGTGTGCATAATGTCTTGTGTAATTTTTATATGATTTTCCATTTATTTGGCAAGCCCGTTCAGGCTTTTCCAAGCCATCATAATTTTCCCTGACACATGTAGCATCAAAGACACTGAACATTCAATAGAAATAATATGTCATATTTAACACCTTAATTCCTCCAAGTGTTTTGCTATGTTGTATTCAGTTTTGCGTGTTTTTGTTTATAAGATACGTGTAACGGCTTTTTCCCTCACAGAGCGGGCGGGAGATCTCTGCTTGGTAACGGGATGCCGACACCACCCTTTTCAGTATAGTTCGGCGGGCGTTGGAGAGTGTACGTGTTCCGCGTTGCGGGGAACCTCATCGCCTTTGATCATTAAATGCAATAGTAAGTGATTTTATACAAAAACATTTAATTTCTCTCTTTTCTCCCCTATGCCGCACTCTCATCTCCACAGACTCGCGGCCCTGGGTATTTACTGCCTTAATCTGTCATGCACTAACAAGTTTTTTTCCGCAGTGTTGGCCGATGGCGGGCCTTGAACGCCATGCCCGCTTCATTCAAGGGATTTCGCGTAGTAGTGTGTCTGCATATTTCTCTTTCAATCAATATACGTAATTACAGTATTGCTCATCTTAATTCATTTTAATGTTAATTTTCATAATGTCCTGGCCCACTCCAGAGTGTCAAGTCCACGTGCTCATTTATGTAATGAAAAGTAATCAGTGACTTTTTATGTACTTTATTCATGAATGTGAGCTGTGAGAGGGATACGCCACGTGACTATTCACCAACTACCATCCCTGAGCACTGAGTACACGTGCTCACCTGTGATATAGATGAGCTGACGCCCTACCGGAACTTTCAACTTTTCTGTAATAATTATCCTAGCATCTAGGTTTCTCTCAAACCACTCATCCCTCGCCTATCACAAGCAGTCAACCCACGTTAAATGGATACATTAAAGAAACACAGTGAAAGTGATACTAGCCACGATAAACTAAAACTTGGCACTGTATGCAAGATACAGCTCTCTCTTCAATAAGCACAGAAAATATTAAAAAAACAGATAAAGAATGATTTGTAATGGGCACAACTGAAGCATTTGTTTCTGCTGGTATTACACAGGAAAAGCTTGACCATCCCAGCTTATGAAGACAGATAGCTGTTAATGTTTCTGGAGGTGGAGATATATCATGTGCTGACACTTTACCAAGAAAATATGTCCCATTAATTGGCAAAAAAAATGAAGTAATTAAATTAATGAATTTATTTATTTTTCGTGTCCAGGACATAAAGATACAAAGTTTAAAATAAATTTCATGAGAATCTAAATCGTTTCAGTGAATTAAATTGAACGTGCTGCCCAGAATTCAGCCATCTGTAGAGCCCTGCCATTAGCTGCATACAAATCTTCCATTGCGCATGGATCCTTGAGGCTCTTACAGACCAGAAGATGTTGAATGAAGGTCCTGACGCTCTCCACACTCACAAAGTTTGTCTCCCGCAATGTAACCCCATTTTTTGAGATTTACTTTGCATCGCGACACACCAGTCCTAAGTCTGTTGAGGGCCTTCCCTGTGGCATAGGACAGACGGTAACTAGCAGCAGGCTCCTCCTTGATGTGCTTGCAAAGATTTTTCAGTTATTGAATTACGCCACAGTGTTATTTGGTGATTTTTAATAGAAGATCGATTGAATTGGCTCAGTTGTCTGCAAGAAGCTCTTTCTTGACCTGTCTCGGTCGTTGAGGTATTTAACCAAACATAGGGTGTCTCGGATCACTTTCTTGCTTCATCTTTTCACTTTCTGAAATTTATCTGTGCCTGTTATCTGAATTCATAGATTTTCCGACAGGAGTAGGTCATAGGCAGCCTGTCATGATGCGCCCAGTCTCATGTAAAGCAGTGTCCAGCTTTTTAGCGTGAGTTGAGCTGCGCCAAACAGGGACCGAGTATTCTGCAGCAGAGAAACACAGAGCACTGGCGGATGTGCAGAGCACGTTTGGTTGCACTCCCCATGTGGTATTGGTCAGTTTCTGGATGATATTCCGGGTGCATACCTTAAGCTTTGTGTCCTCACAGTGAGCTTTGTAGGTTAGGGTCCAACACCTAGATATTTTCAAGTATCGCAATCAGATAGTTGTTGGCCCTCCAGGTTATGTTTAGTTTCCTCTTTGAATCAGTATTTCTTAAATGGAATGCACAAACCTGAATTTTTCATTGGTCATACCCCTAGGTGGCTGCCAGCTTGTTGGCACTCAGCGCAGGGGGATGTAGCATGCTCGCTGGGTTACACAACCTTGAAAGCCACATGTTCGGGTGCCTTCTAGGATTGTGGAGGCCCACAACGTCCGTGTACAGGTATGTAGGATCGACTCTCACGTGGATTGAAGTAGGAATACTTTACGTGATAAGCAATGAGTCATAATCATATTTAATAGTGGTATAAGATGCATTCAACACTCAATTCCAATACACTTTTATTTTGGCTTTCTTCAAGGTATGTTTACACGCAAACATTCAAAAACTGCAATCAACATAGCATACAAGCACGCTCATAATTCTCTCAAGCAGTGAATAAATATGAAACCAGTAATAAAAAAAATCTAAAAGAAATTAGCACAATATTACAGCCAATAAAATGCACACCACTTATGCAATATTAAATACAGGTCAATGTTTTACTAATTGTGTAAAAAGTCGATTCAGGCCATCCAAAAAGTGAGCTAATATTCAAAACCTTTACTCATGATCCTGCCAAATTATTTCACTGCCATAAATCATACACCAAACATACAATGTCTTTTTCTGTACAAAATTTATACAAGCTTGTAATTGATCTACTCCAGGATCACCAAAAGTGGGGTTAGCATATAAAATGTTATTCATGAACATGCCTAACTATTTCTTTAGGTCCAATCAATATTTTAGCCGTATGAACATTTAATCTAAATGTAATCTGAATTATATTTATCACTAAAAAAATACGTTTGGTTTCTCTAATTTTGGGTCCGATACATTCGACAACACTTCTCATCTGCATGTTTCAATAGGTGAATACCAATTACATAAATTACTGATCTAGTATACAAACAATCTAAGAGAGCAATCACACAATGAATGCTTGAAGTGCAATACGCTATCTTATTATTTGAAATATTTCAATAAAAACCATTGCTAAGGGCATCTCCCAGTCTAGCCCAATTATGCCAAATAAACAAGAGAATCACCCTCACACTCTAATATCACAGTAAGTTTTGATCTCCACCACGCCGTATCATAACACTAGTTATTTATAATGCTTTCATATAAAATTCAACAAACTTTATCCTTTAGCAATTATCTTCAACAAATATAATTAAAATTAGCCATAAATATTTAGTAGAATGCCTCCAGAAATTACAAAATGATACGCCTTTCATATTCATTGTTCTCTGAAGAGCTTGACTAGAATCATTATTCACAAAAACTTTAGCACAAATGTGTAACCTATGCCAAAACTTTCAAAGCGTGGGTTCGCTAAAAATTCTGTAATAGTTCAATTCCTTACGCTGAAATTAGCAGTAACCCTTTCATGTAACGTGCTAGCGCCATGACCAGCCATCTGACGGCACAGTTTCTTAAGCCTTTTAAAACTCTAAACTTGGGAAAACACTTTCCTTGTAAACCTAGCATATCTACCTGTGCCACAGCATTAACAAGCATTAAGATCAGTGGAAAACATAATCCACCAGAGAGTTATTTATGACTCGTAAGACTAAATTGAAATTGTCTGTGTGTTTGCTCCATATCATTCTTTGTGCGTATTTGACAAGCAATTGAAATAACAAACTTCGTCCAAGAAAATTAGCGTAGTGTCACACATTTAACAAAATATTACCAATGGACGTTTAATATTTTATACGTAGCCGCCGAAGGGAACAAGCAGGGGTGTGAGAAAATTCAATATTTGACATTCAAAATTATTGAACCATTCAAAACCGGACAAGAATCTGCTAGCTAGGAAAACCAATTCAAACACTGGAACAGGGCTCCACAATAAAAGGAATAAGGGGGAAGCCGCCTCCTAGTAACTACGTTAAAGTTACTGACTACAACAGAATCTGAAAAATTCATTTTAAAAGTATGTAGCTTCACTTAAACGGGGTGGGGTTACAACATGCAATTCCATTCCAGCATACTCTGGGCACCACCCAGTGCGCTGTCAAAGCCGTCATATAACCAGACTGGAATTTCAGAGTAACTAATGCTCATCCCTAATGGTAGAAGGACCTTAGGTGTTCAATCATACCAAAAGAAGTTACTGCGCCTTTCTTGAATAAATAATTGTCAAACAGATTCAATGCTAAGTAATGACCTCAAGTCAGGCAAAAACGTTCAACTTTATGTCGGACTGACACTTGCAAACGGCCACCTACATTACCAGTCTGCATGGGCAAGCCAATTAAACTCTTAAACTCCTGACGCATGAAATCTTTCTGTGCGAAACCTCCCAAAATCATTGATGAATGTTGAACATAAAAAGAACCCGCGTCCCATGTCCAAAGCTTACCGATTTTATCAGCGATCAGGACCACCACCTTGAAAAAGGAGCTAAACCCCTAGGCTTAGCGCAGAAGTAATCAGTGAGAACTGCCATGTTCCCATTGGCATGTAATGTTGGTGACGCAGACGCGACGAGTCCTGAAGCTAGGTCTGGCTGGGCCGGCGAGCAAGGAGCAAGTATCACAACGTACGACTGCCAGGCCCGGCAAGCCACGGGAGGAAGGAAAGAGGAGGTGGCAGGATAGCAAGGAGGGTGAACAGAGGAGGGGAGCGCGTGCATATAGCTAGTAATTGGAGTTTGAAAATAGCTTGGCCAACATAGTTACGTCGCAAAGTAATAATCTGAGCATGTTTTGTCAGTGAAAATTGCACAAAGTCAGTCAGTTTAATAGAGTTGTGAGAAGGGAATTCTTTCCCAACCTGTCAGCTTCTTCATGTTAAACTGGAGGACATCTGCACTAAGCTTGAGTTACTCAAAGATGGGGTATACTCACATGCAACATAAACTTTCAGTGCCTCAAACTATAAAGTAGCCTAAAGTTATTAATAAATTGAAAACAACTGCTCAACAAAGCAAAGCAAAACTTAAAACTGTGATGTTGGCAGACCGTGCTATGAATATTTTTCAAGCATGCAGTGAAATATTAAATCCATGGCACCTGACAGTTTGACCCATAAATTAAAAGACATTGCAGCTTTAATGTGCAAACTACAGTAGCTGGTACCGGCTTTCAAAGAACCACATTTGGAATCACCATGTCAAATTAAAGGATTGAGAGTTCTGAAATGTGTAATTGCAGAACAATTGCAAAATTTGTGCATCGAGACTGTCAATCTGAGTCAAATTCTCTGTTCCCTCAATTTGCAACATTTGCTCTTATATTACTATGGTGGCCTGCATCTAATGCTAATTCTGAGAGATCTTTTTCATCATATGCTTGCATAGTTAGACAGTAGAAGGAAACTCAAACCAGAAAATGCTGAATTATATGTAATGATTTCTTTCAACTAAAGATTGAGTGACTTTTTCTGCTAACATCAAAGCATTATAGTATTTTACATCTCAATTTAGTATAAGATAGATCAACATTGTTTTTGGATTATAAAGATTTATATTGAGCAGTCCTGCAGATGGAGGCTGTCTTAAGAGTAAATGCTTTTGTTTCTATTTTCTGAAACATAAGTGTAGTAGAAAGTAAAATAATCTGATATTATGCATAGCTTATGTGTAAATTAATTTAGCTGATGAAGTAATTTTTAGTATGTGAAATGACTTGTGGTGGTATGGCCAATAATTTTTTGTCAATTATGTTATTATCATGATAGTACTTATTACTATTAAATTACAGAAATTACAAACATAACACAGTGTTAGAATATTTAAACAATAGATATTATAACAACGAAATAAAACCGAAATCAAATTTCTAAAATGCAAAATGTTATAAAAATAAAACAATTTTTACAGACCTATAGTAGTACAATGGAACCCCATTTTACATTTCTCAAAGGACAAAAAGGAATGTTAAAATTTAGAAAAATACTAAAAAAAAGTAGGCAAATTATGCTATATTACCGTGTGTAAATGCAAAGAAAAATGTGTAATACAGAAAAGTGTAAAATTGAGGGGGACATAAAATGTGGTTTGAACTGTATTACAGTTATTTTACCCTTGGTGTGCATGAAAGCAAAAGAAATTTAGTTCATTTGCCAAAAATTTAGAACATTTAGTTTTTAATAAGTTGTTAAGACATGAAACTAATAATCGTAGTTACCTTCCAACATCAGTGTAAATATTTTGGTGAGTGTTTTGATTGAAACACTTACTGTATCATATTGTTACGTGCAGGGGTAGTTTCCTTCTCAATCGCTCCAGGCCGGGGCTCACATATCCATTCTCAGTGCAGCAGGGATCTTAATACGTTGTATTAAATGTAAAGAATTTGGCAATGTTAAACCTTAATTTTAGTGTCACAATAAAATAATCCTGCTAAATTGTATTTTCAAATAATTTGTACAGAAATTAATTTTCCTGGAGTTGATTGATTTGGACAGCTTTTAACATCTGGGTCTTGTGAGCCAATGAGGGTGAAGTGAAGTGAGTATTGAGAAGCACCAGAATGCAAGAGCAGGGGAAATGGGAGGTCCCAGAAAAAACCAGTTGGTCAGTACCATCGTCCAGCATGAGTCCCATGTGCGTAAATCCTGGAGCAAGCCCACAGGGAATTGAACCTGATTCGCCTTGATGGGCAGCGAGCACTGTAGCCACTGCGAGCCCCCATTTTTCCTGGAGACCAAAGTAAAAATGTAGCAGTCCTCTTATTTTTGAGTTAGTCCTGTGTTGATTGTAGTATGTTATAAACAATGGCAGCGACAGACTTGAGTGGTTGCGAGAGCACAAATGTGTGTTTTATGTGACGCAGGGAGGATGAGGCGGTCTCCATTGACCTTCTGCTCGTGAATCTTGTGAGGAACATGGAGCCGCGATCAAGTGGCCGTACACTGATACTCAAGGAAGTGTTCCTCGACCATGATGAGCGCTGCTGCATCCAGAGAGAGGTTAGCCACTTTGTTTGTCGACATCTGTGTGCGTTTTCCGCTAATAATTTTTTCCAGTGTAACGCTCACGCAATTTTAAATTTTATTCTTTTCATAGCTCACTAGCTTTCGCATAATTTCATTTTTGTTTACTGAGAAGAGTAGAAAGGAAATTCTTAGTAGCACACTTAACAAAGTTGTATTGCCATTACTGTTCTTATTGTTGCTATCAAAGTTATTAGTCACAATTGGCAATGAGATATAAATAATTATTTTGACGCATGACACTATCTGGGTCTGAGCAATGATACTCACTGTCTCGAAGCAGTGACTTTCTTAGTACAGGCCGAGTGCACTTTCTACGGGTGGTTTGGGCTGACTTTACATGTTTATTGGGTCTCGTCCCGTATACATGGTAGGCTGTATTGCTGGTGACTGGCAATGGGCCAGGCTATTGGCTTAGGGACATGTTGCTTACGTACTTCAGCGGTTGGCCTGCTGGCTGGAGCTGCAGGTTTGCTGGTGACATTACGGCTGCGGCTGGAACTGCTGCTCCAAGTACTGCTGGCGGTTGATCTTGGCGGGCTGGGGATGGAGAACCAAGGGCATGCTAACCCAACTGGCATCTTTTTCCCTCGTTTGAAGGTTACTACCACAGGATGCGGTGTCCCAGGAACCTTCCAGGGAGGCTGACACAAAGACGGGGAGGGAGCCAGGAGGGTTAAAGCCCCACCGACTTGCAGGCGGCTTGATCTCGTTCTCAGGGTGACTCCTGTCAAAATGTCTTACTGGGCTGCGTGCAACTCCAGGTACACTGGTAGTTAGGTAGCATTCGTCTCCTTAATATCCTCCCCACCTCTCTTGAACAAGGGCATCAGGTGCTAGAACCGTACCTTGGGAGATAGGAGCAGGTGACATATGTTCCCTATTTAAATGTGTTCTGCCGCCTAAGCACACTGGATTAGCGCCAAGTACAAACGGCGCGGTGGTTGAAGTGTGGTTCCTTCAGAGGCGTCCGGTAGATTTGACATGTGAGCCCCTTGAGCAGACAAGTGCAACCCAGATTAACTAAACACTCTCTCTCGCAACATAAGCGGTGCGGTGGATGGGCACAGGCTGGTCTAGCAACTTATCTTCTCAAGTAGGGGTGTGACTAGTGGTTGGGGCTCTACTGTTCGATACATATGGTCCACGAACGGGTGGCCATTGAATGGTGTGTGTATTCTCGATGCACGAATCCCTGAGGGGTAGCTCGCAGTCCTACACTAAGCGGCAAACTCTTATTGACAAACTCTGTGTCCTGCTCCACAGTACAGTTTACTGTGGAAATCTGGAAGTACTCAAGGGAAAATAAGAAAACCAGTAGAACTAGAATGTGTTTATTCCGAGAAGAATATGACATGGTGGATTGTACTATCTTCTGTTTACCCAAAGTTGACCAGAAGTAGTAAACTACGCTGTCCAAGGGAATGGGACGTGGTTCTAAACTAACTGGGTGCAGTTTTGACTAGGTAGTTAAATTACAACTTTCCCTGTCTAAGCTGAGTCACGTGTCCTGAAGGGCACGTTGGGTAGCCATTGCCAGGGGCAAACGACCAAGGGTTGCAGAATGACTTCTGGAAGGCTTCGCTGGGGGAGGGTTTCTGAAGTTCTGCAGTAGGCGGCGGTGAGCTAACGATCTACCATGAGGGCGTAGAGTAGACATGTGGTGGTGTCTGGTGAACATGAAACTGAACACATGGGCGCGTATGGTGTGCTAGCGGGGCCGTCAGAGGTTTATGAGTGTCACTCGCATACTGGCTTGGTAGGGGGTGTAGATGATAGGATGGGGGAGGGGGAGACGGTCATTCCTCCCAGAGTCCTGGGAATGTGATCTACTACAGGCAAGGGGAGGAGGGGGATGTTTCGTTTGCCTTGTCTGCGTTTGCTGTTCGAGCCTTGCGGGGGATTCTGGTTCTGTCTGGGGCTGTGTTTGACCATGATAAGGCCTCATCTGGATATATGGTACTTTACGGTTCTGTCCCTTCTGGTCTTGTACCCAATACACATTTCCTTGGTGTTTCTCTATCTTCGCATTGCCAATCCATTTAGGCGCCAAACTGGTGGCAAACCTATCATTAGTCTTACTTGGGGGGTGATTCTTAACTAGTACTTAAGCTCCAACATGATATGGGTAACACAATTTCTCCTGGGGAGGATACTTCTGGGCTAAGAGGAGGTGACTTACGGGTTAAGTGGGTTGCCTCATTTTCCCTACGTCGGAGAGTGAATACGATCTCTGTGATCTGCCTATCCCAGTTGGCCTGATTGTCCCCGATACTCAACCTTAAGACATTTTTTTAACTCTTGGTTTCTTCTCTCGGTTAGGTTGAACTGGAGGGTATAAGTTGGGGGGGTTTGTCCAAGTGTCCATCCCACCAGGTTTGGCAGTCATCTTGCCAAGAGCATCTGGTAAGGGGAGTCACGTTACCTATTAAAATAGCACGAGGTTATCTCCAGTGGGAGAATACCTCTGTATCAAGTTTTTCTACAATTCGCCGGGTGTTTAGGTTTGTTTTGGTTTGTGTCAATTAGTGTATATACTTGGATTTAAATTCAAACTTGGCGCCAACTGTTCTGAGTGCTATGGCTAGCTGCCATTTTGACTTGTGGTGCCATCTATGGATGAAAACAGTTAGTTACAGTTACTCCATGTTGCTGAACGTCGTGCAGCTGGAATGTGTTACAAAATATCTTGTGTGGGAACATTTTTGGTCCTCCAGGCCTGATATGCATTATTCGAACCACTTAACAAAGTTTAATCTATAATTACGGTAAACAGTGGATGTGTTTTTGGTATTTCTTTGTGTGCGGAATCGGGCGTGGTGTGGTACTGAAACTACTTTGTTTCGCGCCATGGTGGTTATGTATACAAATACAGCTGTATTTAATCACAAAACTTCTCTTATACGATAAGCGTCGTATTTATCATTCTCATGATTCGTGGTAAGCTAGTGTTTTTTGAGGTTAGTTGCACGGTATACCAACCATAACTGCATATTTATGTTTTCACCAGGCCGGCAATTTTTTCGAACCACAACGAGAAATAGTTAAAATGTCTCAACATCAATTGAGGACAGGTTTGCGCCTCGTGAAGTCTCCTATAATCAGACGTCTGACCTTGGCCGATGAAGTTGACAACAATCCGTGTCGGGCAGGACTTTTCAAGGCAATATGCTGCGATTTGTAGCAACTGAAAACAGACTTTCGAGGAAAGCCATCTGTAGCTTGCTGTTCAAGCATCGGAAATTGCATCAGTTGCAGTGTCTGAAGCCAGCGATAGGGAGCTCGAGGAGTTTGAGGAGGCCTACTATAGAATACAGGAAGCTTTCAACAAACTTGTTGTGATCAAAGAAGTAGGAAGAGAACAGTAATGTCATTTCGGCCGAGCCTCGTCCATTGTCAAGTTACCAAAATTGCAGTTGCCAACCTTTAAGGTGTTGCTTACAGACTGGTCTACCTTTTATGATTTGTTCACCTCGCTGGTGCACAACAACAAGGCCCTCGCTGCGGTGGAAAAGCATCAGTATCTCCTTATGTCAGTTTCAGGTGAGCCATACAATGTTATTAAAGCTCTCCCACTGTCTGAGGATAATTATAACCAAACGTGGCAAACATTAACTGAAAGGTACCATAATGTCAGAGCAGTAGCCACGATGCATTGGGAAAATACAATGCAACTCCCTCGCTTAGCTGCTGTCTCTCCTGACAAATTGCAGAATATGGTAGATATTCTTAATGAGAACTTGGGTGCCTTGAGAATTCTAAAACTGCCAGTGACTGAATGGAGCTTTGTGTTGTTAAACCTTACGTTACCGAAGCTTGATCGAGATACAAAAGCCCAGTTTGAAGCAGCTCATAAGACCATACAGATGCCCATATTTTATCAGCTTCTTGAATTTTGGAATCGCATAGTAAGGAATCGCATTGATGATGGCTAACTATTCAGCATTGTGGACGATCAACAACTAAGAAGTTTCTAACTTCAGGCACAAACGTCAGAGCTTCATTCTTGGTAATTGTGGAACAAGATATTTATATAACCTCTGAGGGCGCACACCGCATTCACAAGTGTTTTACGTTCACTGGTCAGTCAGTTGATGAGAGGATAGAGTTGGTGTAATGAAAGATGTGTTTCAACTGTTTGCAGAGCTACAGGGTGAAGGATTGCAAGTCAAAGAGAAACTGTATGTATTGTAGTAGGAGACACCACTCCCTTCTTCACACTGCTGTCCCTCCAAATCAAGTGGAGCAAACTCCAGACATTTCTAACCAACAAGAAGCAGTCACTTCCATTCCCAATGAGGATACTGCAGCTGTAGTCTCACTTACCTCTTCCACTGATGTGTCGGCAACTGTCATCTTAGGTGCAGCAGTCGTTAGAGTTAATGATGTAAGTGGTAAGATGCAGAAGGTTCGAGTGTTGCTGGACTCAGGATCTCAGAGCTCATTCATCTCTGAAGAGTGTGTCCCCAAGCTAGGCTTAAATTGTCAAAGGACTCATGTTCCTGTTTTGGGGTTGGCTCAGTCTGTTGTTCTTGCAAACAATGGTTCTATTACTTGTGTTCTGACACCTGTGACAAGTGAAGGGCCTCAATTAATCACCAATGCACTGGTCATGAAGGATATAGCCTCCAAATTACCCAGCATCTCACTTCATCACATGAGGGATGTGTATTGTCATTTGGAATTGGCTGACCCATCGTTTGATACTCCAGTGGTAATTGATCTTCTTTTGGGTGCTAATATATACCCAGATGTGTTTGGTGGTGGGCAGTACTAACCACCACATGGGTTCCCCATTGCTCTTCATAGTACATTTGGTTGGGTTCTAATGGGTAAAGTCAGTCAGACTGCAGCTGCTGCCTCCAGTAGTGTTGTTTCACTGTTGGTACTGCCTGAGGCTTTCCTAACAGACACCATCCGCAAGTTTTGGGAGAGCGAAGAAGTACCTTCTGTTCAAAATTGTAGCCCAGGAGATATTGAATGTGAATGCATTCGCGAGACCCAGAGGGCAGATATGTCCCGAGACAACCTTTCAAGGAAAAGGAACCAGAGTTAGAAGATTCCTGCAGCTTTGCTGTCAAACGGTTGGATCAACTGGAATGCAGATTGCATAGTCAGCCAGAAACCAAAAGGGAGTATTCAAAATGTTGTGCGAGTATGAACAACTTGGACACATGCATCCTATTAAGAATGGAGTAGGGCACTCTCCTCGTTATTATATCCCACATCACTATGTCGTGGAAGAATCCAGCTCAACAACCAAGTTAAGAGTGGCGTTTGATGCTTCAGTGGCCTCCACTTCTGGAAAGTCTCTTAATGATGTTCTTCTGACTGGATGTAAACTTCAGAATGACATTGTGGACATTATTATATGTTTCCATCTTCATCCTGTTGTAATGACCACAGATGTTTGTAATATGTATCGAAAGGTGTGCATACATCCAGAGGATGCATCTTTCCAAATAATTCTGTGGCGTGATTCCACTGATCAGCCAATATGTGAGAATTCCAACTTGACACTGTCATGGTGTGTCAGCAGCTCCTTTCATGGCTATGAGAGCATTACAACAACTTGCAGTTAAGGAAGATGGCTTGTTTCCCAAGGCGGCTAAGGTTGTGATGGAAGACGTATTCGTTGACAATATTGTGACAGGTGCAGCATCAGTTGCAGAAGCCCTTAAGTTGCAGAAAGAACTGATAACACTATTAAAGCAAGGGGGTTTAATCAAGAAAATGGTCCAGTAATAGTCAAGCTGTCTTGGATGTAGTATCAGAAAACTACTGAGAGAGTCCACTTAGCTTTCAAGGAAATAGTGAAGTGATCAAGGTACTTGGTCTCCAGTGAGACTCAAGGTTGGATGTGTTTTCATATAATATTCAATCAGCCAGCACAAGAGTCACCAAACGAGCTATTATTTCAGACATTGTTAGGTTGTATGACCCACTAGGGTGATTTCCTCCAGTTGTAATTTGATCTAAGATTTTCCTCCAAACACACTGGCTGTTGGGTGTGTCACGGGATGAAGCTCCACCTTGAGATGTTCTGGAGGACTGGCAGACTTTCATCTGCCAACTGGATGTTCTCATCAAACTGTCCATACCTCGTATTGTGTCACTACCGCATTCAGAACATCAGCTTCATGGCTTTAGCGATGCATTCAATGAAGGTTACACAGCTGTTGTATACCTACGTACTACTCATAAAGGTGAGGTGAAGACACACCTGCTTTTGGCCAAATCCCATGTTGCGCCACTAAAAACAGTCACACTTCCTCGACTTGAATTGCAGGCTTCACATTTACTCATTAAGTTACTTGAGTCAGCAATGTTGACTCTTTCAGAACATATCCACATGAGCTGTATTACTGCATAGTGTGACTCCACAGTGGTCCTCACCTGGATCAGGATTCCTCCTCATCTTCTTCTGAAAACTTTTGTGGCAAATAGAGTCGCTCGTATTCAAGAGAGCAAGATAATGGTCCAGTGGAGACATGGTTTTGCTGCTGACAAGGCTGCAGACTGTGCTTCCAGAGGACTATCATCCTAAGAGATACTGATACACACTTTGGTGGACTGGGCCTAGCTGGTTAATATCTGAGAAGGAATTGTGGCCATGTGGAGGAGTAGCAACCAGTATTCACATAGGTGAAGAAGAGCTAAAGCAGTCTAAGGTAGTTTCATTGGTTGGACATTGTGTGCCAAACCTCCTCGCAAGCCTCTCTAGGTTCTCTTCCTGGTCACAGCTTCAGAGTGTGCGTGCTTATGTATTAAGATTCATTTTGAACCTGAAGGTGTCACTAGGGTGTCGATGCACATGTCCC
Organism: Dryococelus australis; assembly: GCA_029891345.1. Lineage (NCBI taxonomy): Eukaryota > Metazoa > Arthropoda > Insecta > Phasmatodea > Phasmatidae > Dryococelus > Dryococelus australis. The sequence continues at coordinate 3,490,594 of CM056995.1, forward strand.
CTTACTGTCGTAGAACTTGCTGCTGCTAAGAAGACGTGCCTGAAGCAGGTTCAACGAGAATGTTTCAACTCTGAGATTGAATGTTTGATTTCAGAGGGTGAATGCCCCCCTGGTACTGGTATTAGAAAGTTGAATCCATTCTTTGATTGTGATGGCATTCTGCGTGTGGGTTGACGTTTACAAAATTCACACCTAACTTAACAAAGCGAAACATCAAATCTTGCTACCCAAGAAGAATTTTGTGACAAATCTGATAATTGATTATTATTATCATCTCATGTACCTCCATGCTGGTTCTAATACCACACATGCAGCCATTCGTTGCGAGTACTGGATTGTGGCAGGGAAGGGATCTGTCAAGGCCAGGATCCACAGTTTTATAAAGTGCCACAGGTTCCGGGCCACCAATACACAACCATTGATGGGAAATCTTCCACCAAGTAGGATTCAACAAGCGAGGCAATTTCTAAATGTTGGTGTTGACTATGGGGGCCCGTCCCAAATCAAACAATCGCGTGTTCGGAACAGTCGTGTGTGGGAAAGGCTTATTGTGTCTATTTGTTTGCTTAGCGACAAAGGCAATACATTTAGAAGTTGTTTTTTCTTTGAGCACCACAGCTTTTCTTGATGCATTATTCAGATTTACTGCTAGACGAGGGCTTGTTAAAATGTTTTTTCCAACTGCGGAACAAACTTTTCAGGCGCCGCCGTTATTTCAATGATCTACAGAAATTCTTAAGTGAAGGTGCCAGCTTGCATTGTGTTGCGAATACCCTTGCCACTCGTGGCATTCAGTGGAACTTCAATCCTCCAGCTGCACCACATTTTGGTGGGTTGTGGGAGGCAGCCATCAAATCTGCTAAGTATCATCTGAAAAGAGTTTTAAGCCAGCAAGTTCTTACATTTCAGGAGCTGTCGACTCTGCCCAGATTGAAGCTGTCCTTAACTCACGTCCACTGTGTGCCATTTCGTCAGATCCAGATGACTTAGAGGTCCTGACACCAGCACACTTCCTTATAGGTACCACCCTGACAGCACCTCCAGTTCTAGACCGTACAGAGATTCAGTCAAACAAATTGGACCGGTGGCAGCTGGTACAGTGTGCCACTCAACACTTCTGGCAGAGATAGCACAAGGAGTACCTGCATACACTACAACTACATGGAAAGTGGATCAAGAGTGAAGGTGAGGTGCATATTGGCGACCTTGTCCTTATCAAGGAAGACCACTTGCCACCCCTGCAGTGACAGCTTGGATGTGTTGCAGTTCGACATGCGGGCAAGAATGGAGTTTGCAAGGTTGCCACCATTAAGTAGCAACGTTGAACTGTGAAGCGCCCCGTTATCAAGTTGTGTTGCCTACCTTTTTACTGAGAACCACGTATATCATTGTGACATTGTACAGTTTTTCTAGTTTGCTTAAAAAGGTTATTTTTGGTGGGCATTATGTTTAGGTTTGTTTTGGTTATTGTCAATTAGTGTATGTACTTGGATTCAAATTCAAACTTAGCCCCAACTGTTGCGAGTGCCATGGCCGGTGGCTATCTTGACTTGTGTTGCCATCTATGAATGAAAACAGTAATTAGTTACTGCTGGAATGTGTTACAAAATACCTTGTGTGGAAACACCGGGTGTTCTGGCTGGGTAGGGGGAAAGCTTCTACCCGTTGGGAGAAAATATCCATCAACACTAACAAGTACCTGTTCCCTCGACTACTACGGAGATGTGGTCCCATGATGTCGGCTGCTACATGTTCCCACGCCTTTATCAGTCGTCGAAGAATGAGAGGGTTCTCACGTAGGGACTACCCTTTGTTGCAACAACACTCCTCGCATTGTGCAACATATTGACGTATGTCCCGGGTCATCCCGTCTCAGGCATACCCACTGAGTATGCTCCTAAAGTCTCTCTGGATCCTGGGTGTTTAACGTGGGGATGCCTATTGAAATGAGCGTAAATATCCTGGCATAAGCGAGGAGGAGCTCGTACCCATCATGGGGTCCTTGGGGGCCCATTCTGGGTCCAAATGACCGTGCCTCACCGTCGATACCGGTGGGGCTTGTTCCGGATCAGGAGACTTCCTAGGTGTTCATCCTGTTGGGCTTTCCGTATGGTGTCTTGAGTGAGGTTGTTTTGCGGAGCCTTAAGCTCAGTGGTCCTATTGTTTGGTTAGCACGAGGGGGTGTGACATACTCCCAGTCCTTGCTGAGGTTAAGGTCCCCTGTGGGGTCGGGGTACTGAAAGAGTGCATCTGGTAGATTGTTTTCCTTCCCAGGGCAATGTTGTACCTCAAAGTCAAGCCCACTAAGAAAGAGTTTCCAACAACAGAGCTTGGCTCTTTGTCTGTGAGATTCATGCAGCCTGCTTAAGGCTTGGTTGTCCATCCTTAATACGAATCTCTTTCCTTCCAGGAGATATCAAAACTTTCTAATGGCCCAGATTATGGCTAAGCATTCCTGTTTGTTGCTGTGATAGCGAGCTTCGGTGTCATTCAGCCAGGTGCTAGCAAAGGATATTATGTGTGGCGGTTTAACGTCATATTCTTGGTACAAAACCGCACCTAATCCTATTTTTCTGGCGTCATTCTGGAGGATTAAGCGTCTTTCGTCAGAAGGCCTATGCAAATGGTCAAGGTTTCGGAAACTTGCATTTAACGCGTCAAAAATAACTAGCTCATACTGAGTAAACACATGAATATGTACATATATTGCCGGACACGCCCGCAGGTGAACTTATCACGCCGCCATTTTGAATCACACTGACGTCAGTAACTACATGCAGCAACGCCATTACTGTAGAAAGAAGTAGGTCTCTGCGGAAGGATATACAAGTCTGATTGCATAATACGCAACATACCACCCGCCGAGACTGGCAGAGGTGTCCGAGATTCAGTCCAACAAGTCGCAACACAGTTTACTTTACACGCTACATATACTATACATATTTACACAACACCACTGACAGACTTCATTATGTAGGTAGACGATACAGCTTGTGTACTGGCCTACGCAACTGCCACTCTGATCACACCTGTCTTCCAGGATGAATGTTCACCACTCTAGCTAGGCACCAGCCAAGGGGTGGTGGGCTTCTCCCACAAGAACAAGATCTCCAACTTAGAGTACTGGCTTTTGGGTTTGCCACTTACCCCGAGGTTACAGCTGCTGCAGGTATTCTCCTTACCATCGCTTCCAAAACTGGTTTGCTAATGTGCACACCAACTTCCACCTTTTCGATAAACATATGTCACTATTTTCCGAGGACTCAGGTACACCTACCAGAGGTCTACCAATGAGGAAGTGTCCAGGAGTGAGGGCAGCAAAGTAATTTGGGTCTGAAGACAGTGGAGTCAAGGGCCTAAAATTGAGAACTGCTTCAACTCTAGTACAGAGCGTAATCAATTCTTCCAGAGTGAGAATTTGGTTCCTAATTACTCGCCTGAGATGATATTTTGCAGGCATTACAGCAGCTTCCAACAACTCTCCTTGATGAGGACTGGCAGGAGGGAGAAAATGAAAGCTAATTGAATGGACTAAGGCAGTTTTCTAGTAGTGGAGACCCGAGGAGCTGGGTAACAGATCGCCTGAGCTGTTTTGAATCTCCTACGAAATTGGTCCCACAGTCAGAGTGGAGATGAGCACACAAACTTCGTGATACAAACCGGGTAATGGCTGCAACAAAACTGTCAGCTGTCTTGTCTGTAACAACCTCAATCTGTGTGGCTTTCATCACAAAACAGATAAAAATTGAGAGATAGGCTTTCTGCGTGACCATGCGATGCAGCTTGTTGAGCCTTATGGGGATAGGTCCAGCATAGTCCACACCAGTCCGTTTGAAGGTCCCAGCAGATGTGACACGTTCAGAGGGCAAGTCGCCCATCAATGGGGGATTTTTTACAGGCCGACAACGAAAACAATGCACATGCTTAAAAACCTTCAAACAAACCAAGGACCTTGCTGAGAGAATCTTGAACTGTTGTGACTAAAGTGATTGCAACAACTGAGGTGCTGCATGCAAATACTTATTGTGTTAGTGGTCTACCAAAGCTTCAACAGCTACATGGTTTTTAGGTAATATGATAGGATGTTTTACTGAAAATTCTATGTTGGCATGTGACAAACGGCCTCCCGCCCCGAGCACACCATTTTCATCCAAGAATGGTGCCAAACGCTGCACTCGTGTTGAGCAAGGTTTGCCCTCTTTGAGTCGTTTCAAATCCTCTAACAAATGCTCCTGGTGGGTACATTTGCACACCAAAGCAGTGGCTTCTTTCAATTCTCCAGGAGACAGGGTGCCACTGATACAAGGCTGTTTCTCAATGTTATTGATGAAACACTTTACGTATGCCATGACACGAACCAGCTTGGGCCACTAGGAAATGTGTTGCAATACTGTAAGTTCTTCAGAAATGTCACGTGTGGTAAATAATGCGAACTGAGAAGGCTTTGATTCTGGGATCTCATCCACCATCTGATTAAGTGTGGAACTGGCCACTGCCCTGGAGGGTCGACTAACCAGCCAGGGCCATGCCACCACAAGTCATGCAGGAAGAGTTCATGAGGCAGCATGCCATGGGTGGCACAATCAGAACGATTGTCTTTGGAAATGACATGTTTCCTTAGCTGGGGAGGGACCCAGCTCTGGATTTGTGTAACACAATTTGCCATGAATGTTTTCAATAAGTAGGGTTGGGTCTTTATCCAAGTCAGAGTAATACTGAAATCGGTCCAGTCATGAATAGCAGTGACATTTAAGTGCTGTACCATGAAGACATGACAATAGAGCATACGTTTAGCCAGTAAATGAGCGCCACACAATTCTAATTGAGGAAGAGACACCTTCTTGAGTGGAGCTACCCGTGACTTTGCCAGGACGAGCTGCACATACACATCCCCTTGAGTATCCACACTCCTGAGATATACAGCAGCTGCATGGGCTTCCTCCGAAGCGTCCGAGAAACCATGCAGTTCCACAATGACGACATCAGGACACATGAAACGAGACATACTAAGTATTTATAGTTCTATTAGCCCATCAAAGAACTGGTTCCACTTCTCCAAGGCCGGAGATGGAAGAGGGTCATCACAACTTAAGCCCTGATTCCATACCCACTGCATTAGCATCTTAGTCTACATAATTATCGGCGACAACCATTCCATAGGATCATATATTCGTGCCATTTGTGAAAGGACAAAGTGTTGGATTGCAACCCTGGTGGTAATCCTCAAGTGATAAGAAAATGAGACCTTTTCTGGGTTCCATTACAACCCTAGAACATTTACAACAGGGCCAGATTTGAAGTCCAGATTTCTAGGTGTTTCCCGATGAATTATAGGAATATCGAGGAGCTGAGGCTGATTGGTGGACCACTTCCGGAGTTCGAAACCACATTAACGCAGGAGTTCAATCAGCTGGGATTTCAAAGTGAGCTTGCTCCATGGACATTGCTCCCATAACAATATCGTCAACAAAAATGTAATTGTGAAGAACATTTGCTGCAAGAGGATACTGGGCACCTTCGTCCAAGGCCAGCTGGTGTAGTGTATGAATAGCCAGGAATGGAAAGGGTGAAAGACCATAGGTTATGTATTCAGCTGAAAAACTGTGAGCGGAAGGGATGGATCATCACGCCAGAGAATGAGTTAGCATGGTCGGTCAGTCTCATGGATTAAAATTTGCTAGTACATTTGCTTAATATCACAAGAGAATACTACACTATACAACCTGAATCTCAAAATCACATCGCAGATTTCATTCTGAAGTTTGGGTCCTGAAAGCAGAACATCGTTGAGTGAGACCCCAGTGGTGGTTTTGGCACTACCATCGAATACCACCCTCAATTTGGTGGTTGTGCTCAACATTTTTAGAACACCATGATGTGAAATGAAACATTCTGCGGTCTCCTTAGCATCAGTCGGCTGGGTGGAGGGAACATACACCTTCATATGGCCTGACTCAGAATAGTCTGTCATGAAATCTATGTACATGGTCTTATTTACAGGATGTAATGAAAGTTTCTTTTCTAAAGACCAGAACCTACGTTCAGCATTCAAATACTATTCCCAAGAGGTTGAGCCTGAGGTTTGAAAGGAAATTGAACCTTGTATCTTCCCATGTCGTCCCGTGAATGGGTGTCCTCGAAATGTTTCTCACAGTAGTCAGCATCTGGCGGCTTTGCATTAACACATGGTGGTTCTTCAACTTCCCAAAACCACTTTAAGCCTAATTTATTGTATCCTCCATGCCAATGAACATGGAGACTATGTCTTGATCGGCATTGGTGCACGACTCTGGGTACTCATCCAGAAGTACCCATCCTAACTGTGACTCCAGCACCACAGCCATGTGCTGTCCTAACTCCAGCCTGCCACTCAAACACACACGTTCATAAACGTCAGTACCTAACAACATATAAATTGGAGCAGGTTTGTTAAAGTGGGGGTCTGCCTGAGGAAGAGAACCCAATTGGATTCAGACATGCTGATCTACAGCATCCCGTGGCAATTATTAGTGATCTTTGACACAACAAAGAGTGAGTGATTGAAGGTACACTGAGGCTGCATTATCAAGCAGACAGCGCATTATATGAGGTTTGTGATCGGCACCATAGACCTTGACCAGAGCTGTAGACAATAAAACAGATATACGATCATGGACTGACACATGCAAATGTACTGCTAGGACCCTCAGTGCTGGCAGAACCTTTGTTTCAAAATCTGGTTACATTAGACCTCCTATTGATGTGGAGCAAAGTATGATGTTTTTGTTAAGCAATTAATTAATTAATGATAATAATTGAAGGCTAAGTCAAAGGCAAATGTATGCTAATCACAGCATGAGTTTTTAGCAGGGCGCTATCTATGGGATGGTATCGCGCTACGACCTGCTACCACTAAAGTCAAGGGAAGTTGACTTAGGTCAAGGTATAGGGTAGAGGCAGAGGGAGATTACCGTGGACGAGGATTGCTGTCCCAAGTACGGTCAGTTGAAGGAAGCCTTGTCCAAGCTGGGGCTGGAGTGCTGGCGGCCTTCTTCAAGCGGCTGGCTAGAGGTAGAGGTTCGAACCCTGGGCGGGCTGCAGGGGAGAGGAGAGAGTCTTCTGCAGACTCTAGGAGAGCTCGCGAACCTATGCGGCTGACAAGCCTGGCGTCTCTGCTGAACCACAGGGCTGGACCTCTATTTATATGAAAATCACGGTGTGTCAGCAATTCTACAGGGGCAGGGGGGTAGTGTAGCCTTTCCACACAGGGGCTGGTTTATCTGCTGTAGGAGCACTGCTCAATTTCTTACTGCGCCTGGTGGAGGCGTAAATATTTTCTTGTGCCCTGGACTGAGGCAGGCGAGTCGTGATGTCAGAAGGTTACGGGAGTGCTGCTATCTCTAGGGTTGTTTGGATCTTCTAGGCCGGCAGGGTAGCATAGTAGAATTTCAAATAATTGTTTTATTTTCTTCATTTGGAAGGCGACTGCACACTTATTCTTACTTGTGCGTGGAAAAACGTAATTTCAAATGTGGAATTCAATCATTGTTGATGATTTAACCATTGCAGGAGTTCTTTTTAATTTATTATCTTCAAGCCTCGGCCGGCTAATGAATGATTTTGCCGCGTGCTTGGCGCGCTCAGATGTTACGGAGTCGGCCGTAGAGTGCACCTCTTAGTGACTCAGTATCTGGCATGCGTCAGTCCAAAGTAATTTTTTAAATCAGTTAAATCCTATTAGTTCATTGTAAAATTTGAGAAACACTAAGTGGTAAGGATAAGTATTTATGTTTAATTTATCCAGATACTGAAGAAGCCAGTATATACAGTTGACTTCATTATGTCTTAGTAACTTCATCTTGAGATTTTTGTTACATAGAGTGTCTGTATTATCCTACAAATTGTAAAAATTCTCAATAGCACTGTAGCAGTTTTCAGCACTTTTGGTATAACAAAAAAATACTGTAGTCATAATTGACAGAGTATTTTTGGTTGCTTCCTTTCTGTCACATCACCATGGTTTAGTTTCTTTGTGTTTATCATTTCGGAGTAATTGAGCGGTTTTGTGTGTTATACAGCTAGATGTTTTGCCCAGCTGAACAGCAGCTTGTTTGTCAGATGCCATGGTGGACTGCTGCATGTCTCACGAGTGCCATGTTGACCTGCTGCTCCAGGCATGTGTATTGCAGGGTATCCTGGGCGGAGAAGTGAACACACTGGCACAGATGGCAAAGGATATGACCCTAGCTGTGGAGGGTGAGGATTGGAAGCACAGGAGAACGGCATATGGCTTACTGCCGCGGGAGGTGCCGCTGGTATGCCATCTGTCAGCCTGCTGTGGCCACCTGCTGGCGAGCGATGACACGGGCAGCCTGCCCCTCCTCATCACTGGGGCGGAGGACGGCCGCCTGCCATCTATCATAGGCTTCATCATCATTGTCCCAGTCTGCGTGCGGATTGTTGAGATCTTTCGGGTAACTGCCCTATGCTTTGCGTCAGCCTTTGCTAGTAGTTAAGGCCTTTACCTTGGCACCACAAGCATATAATTAATATACTAGTTAATAATACAGTATAACAGTTTCTGCATTTATTATGCACAGTGAAAAAAATATGTATGTATATGAGAGGAATAGAATAAGTATTATGTAGTTTTTAACTCTTTACTGACATGTGACTGTCTATGAACAGGAACACGTCAGTGTCTCAATAGAAGTTGTCTTTAGTTTGTGCTTGGTCAGGCGTGGAGGTAAAAGGGTTTCGCAGACCCTAATGTGGTGGGGTCTGCAAGATCTGGCGCTTAGCCTTTATGGTTTCTTTATAGAGCATCGGACGGGTAGGCTGCTGGATTGGCACGAAGTCTATCTGTGCTAGAGATGGTTTGCGACTGCGGGGTGTTGGTAGGACTGCTAACTTACCTCCCACTGCCTGTCGATGGGTTTTCATTGGTGCTGCTCCAATGTCAGGTCTCCTGGCCTCCAGTCCACTGGTACTGGTTGAGGGAGTTGGATCAGTGTTGTCGATGGGCTCGATGACTGGTTCCAGTGGTAGAACTAGGCGGAGGATTTCGACGACCAGAATTTCACGAAGGGACCAATTAGATGACTGGGAGGAACTGTGATGTGAAGCCTTGACAGTTGGCAGGCAGCATGAGTTCGTTCCCATAGGGTGAGATAGCTGAAGGCTGTGACAAGTTACTTATGCGGTGCTTGCTTGCCAGTTAGGATAGCAACTGCCTTCCTGTTGTTCCATGTATTATCCCTCATGTGGGTGAATACCATTTACCAGGGAATTGGGTGCTACGCTTCACTTCGGTAAGGGGGTGGCAGGCAACGATAACCCTAGCTAGAGTGTGATTTGGAAGGGGTAAATCCCGGGCCAGACCTGGTGTGCTTATTTAAATGTTGTGATTAGCTGATTTTAATTCTCCTAGTCAAAAATGTTTGATGGTCCTGTTATTTGTGTCTTTGTGAAAGGGGTATTTGATGAATGTCCGTGTAAGTAGGGCATATCGGTTTGATTATTCAAGGGAAATTTTTTCTTGAGAAGGTGCAAAATATAAAGATGGTAGTTTTTGTTGCCTATACACTATGAAACGTGTTATTGCCACGAAGACGAAATGGATTGTAAACACATTATTTGGATGCAAAATTAAAACATAAATTGGAATTGAGGTTGCCTGGTTGACACTAATCCCAACAATGTTGCTTCACAAACAACTGACTGTCTCTTCTCGGAGGCCCAGGTTTGCCAACTCTGGGACCAAGCACTGGATGCAGTTGTGCCAACTGCAAAAACCATGAGCTGTGGCAGTGCGGGAAATTCAAATATTGAATGTATCGAACACGTGGGAGGATGTCACTAGATACATCAAATTTGCCCAGTATACACACAGACAGTCACACACAAAAATTGAGTATTCGCATATTTACAGGACCAAACATTATGTCCACCTTGAAATGTTCTATTTCAACAATTGAATGGAAATGCCTAAAGTTTCACCACAGGACGCTTGAGTTGTTTAGTGTAGGTGCGCACAGTTGCCACTCTTGTCACGTATTCCTTCCCTGGATTGAGCTGCAGGACTGGCCCCAAATGCCACAGTAGGGCAGATGCCTTTCTTTCTTGAGCATCACGAGTTGATTGGCAGCAAGCTCAGTCCTTTGTCGTACCACTTCTGCCGCTGTTGGAGAGTATGCAAGTAATTGTGCTGCCAGCAATTCCAAAAATCCAGTCTCAGCCACTCTACAAGCTGCAATTGGTGCAGGTGATTGAGGGAGATGTCCTTGAGACCAGGTTCGAGCAGTGACCAAGGGTTCAAGGGTCAGATAATTGCCAGGTGTAAGGGATCGTAAGAGATTGTTGAGATCACAACTCAGAGGGCACAATGACCTGGAATTCAATATCACTTCCACCTGAACTAGCGCAGTATACAATCCTTCAAAATGTTAAGACCTGCTCCCAATAACCTTGTGGAGATGGGACTTAAATGATTTAACTCAAGCCTCCCATAGGCCTCCGAAGTGAGGAGCAGTAGGGGGTTTGAAGTGCCAGTTGACACCAAGCTAGGACAATATATATTTTACCATCTCTTTGTGAGAAGAAGATGAAACAAGCTCCCTGAATTCCTGTACACGATTGTCAACCCCAACAAAATTAGTGCCACATTCAGAGTAAGTGTCGGGAAGACCTACCTTGTTTAGCAAGAAAAATGTTTATACACTCCAAGGAACACTTCTGTGGACAGATCATAAGCCAATTTTACATGAACTGCCTTGGTCGCACAGCAAATGAAAATGCAGAGATAGGCTTTTAAAATTGCTGCCCTTCGTACTCGAGCAAGTTTTATCATGAATGGGCCAGCATGATCAACCCTTGCCCTTGCAAAAGATTTGATTTTTTGTACTTTCATGGCTGGAAGATCTCTCATATGAGGTTGACTAGGAGAAGGCCTCTGTGTGAAACAGCGGAGACAATATCATAAATGGCGGGTGACGGCATCTTTGTCTGACAAGATCCAGAACTGTGCTCGCAGAATGCCCGGAAGAGTCTGCACCCCAGGATGATTTTTCTTTTCATTATAATGGCTTATGAATAGGTCAGTCAGGGAGTGCAACGTAGGCAACACATGATGTTTATGCTCAAAAGGAACTGTAGATTGTGAAAGTTGACCAGCCACCCTGATCAAGCGATGCTCATCAAGAAAAGGTACCAATCTTCTAACTTGCAGTGTGTTGATTTATCTTAAGAGCAACATCATGACTAATTGCATTGACCTGAGCTCGCAGAAGCCAAAACTTGAGTGCCTTATCCAATTCAGAAGGGGTAGGGCATCCACTCCGATGTATAGCATGCAAAGTGCGACAATTATGTACAAATCGTAGTAGGAAAAAACGGTGACACTCAAGAGCTTAGTAAGGCAACTGAACTGTGTCACCAAGTTATCCAGATCCTGGTGCTGAGTTAGTGTGTTCAGTGTCTCATTTTTGTGTTATAGCAATGCAGGGTCCACATCAGCTGCAACTACGCGAGATGTATACTGAGGCCATTGCTCCAAGGGGTCTCTGAACCATGACTTGCCTGCCAACCACAAATGATAATTCAGCAGCTGAGCCGGCAAAAGATTGTGTGAAGCACAATCTGCAGGATTGTCTTCGGAGCGTACATGCTTCCACCGAGACGGTTGGGTAAGGTCTTGGACTCTGTTGGCCACAGATGTTTTTAACTGGTGTGGAGACAAATTAAACCATGCCAGGACAACTTGGGAATCAATCCCTGCATTGATGGAAGCCAAAAAGGGTTCGTATGGTCATGGAAATTCCTGGAATTTTAACCATGTCCTTGAAAAGACCTTAATTTAATAGAGGCATTGAAAAGTCCTTGAATTTTCAGGTCACATTACTGTATACAACCAGGGACTACGTACAAATTTTTTCCAAAATCAACACTGCCAAAAGTGGGGTGCACATTGTACATGGGTATGCGGAATTACCAGGCTGCTGATACAATGTGAACCGACTCTGTAAGGACGGTAGTGACGGCGGCTGGTTGGCCGCTGGCCGCCAGAGTAAAGTCACACCGACCGACCCCCAGCGAGGGAAGGTGGGTGCCTAATAGGCATGGCCTCTCACGCTACGATTCCCTCCTCCAGACCAGCCAGCCAATTAGAGCGTGTTGTGACCCATCGGCCCCGCTATGAGGATTGAGCAACAACTGGGTGTCGCTCGGCCTAATGGCAGTTGCCACTGCCATATGCTCTTTTTGGAAGAGAAACGTCAAAATCTTTGCATCTTATACGTAATGAAAAGTACATGTTTATTTACGTTATTTCTCTAATATCTGTACTTTATGTCAAAATACATATCACAGTGTCACGAAAATGGATTCATACACTTTTTGGCATTCTGAAGCGTACTTTTTTACTCCAAGTGCTTTTTTCTAGCACGTCAAAGTGTATTACATTACCCCAAACGCTTTTTTCTTTTGTAGTATCTTTTTTCTTTTTGTATGCAACAATCCGGTTAAATGCGGCAGAATATTATAGCACGGATGTTCTGAAAGACTGTTTTTTTGTTTGTGTGAATCACGTATTCTTATTTTTTTAGTATGGACCATGCATTCGGTAAAAGTGTTATTTTGAAAAATGTGTAAACTTCGGTTGCGGCTTCGTTTTTAGTTTTCACTCTGTGGGTTGCTACGCGATTGTTTTTGCGTGCTTTGTAAGTTGTGAATGATTAATTTTATTTTTGCAGCCACTGTGCGAGTGTTCCTCAATGCCCATATTTTGACTTTTATTTGTCAATGTTTTGAATTTTGTGTGTGTGAAAACACAGTTCTTTTGCACTTTCCATTATGTCTTTGAAATTTTTTCGGTAGTTTTCACTTACTACTCAGCGTTTTTTTTTTTTTTAGGTTGAACTAAGTTGAAAACCATCAGTGTTATATATTTATTTATGTATGTAGTGCAATGTGAAAACAGCTATTAATGTTTTTCACAATGCTTGGGAATTGTGTGCTTAATGATTTGTGACTGCAGAACCCAAAATTCAGAAAATGGCTACAAAAACCGGCAGACAGAAACAAAGCTAAGTGCAGTTTATGTAGTGCTGTGTTTTATATCAGTAACTTGGGTGTGTCGACTTTGAGTTATATTGGTGTGGAAAATCGTACCAATCTTGCTAGTGAGAACTTAAAACTAAGAATACCACTCTATCTCCATGGTAAACAGATACAAGACGCCCCATCCAAGTTCAGCAGTGATGGAACCACACATCCAGTCTACCCGCTAAAACAATAGGTAATTAGCTCTTTCATGACTGGCCAAGTTACCTTAAAAGTGGAAATTCTGTGGGCCCTTAAAGTCTGCATGAGCCATTTTTCGTACAAGTCATGTGAAGATATTGGGCTTTTGTTCAAACACATGTTTCTGTATAATAATTTTGCCAAAGGTTTCTCGTTGGGAGAAACAAAGTGTGCGATCGCTCCATATTTTCGGTCTTTGCTCATTGAAAAAATTTGAAACGAAGATTCATATGTTTTGCTTTTTGATGAGAGTATTAACAAAAAACTTCATCAGAAGCAATTGGATTACAATATTCGGTATTGGGATACTGACAATGTTGTGTCATGCTATATGCATTCACATTTCTTTGGCCACACTACTGCAGAAGCCATGTTTAGTTCAAATTGATGCATGCCGCTTTATCATACTACTGTACTATCAACGATTGGGACTCATCCCACATCACGCCAAGTATATTTACTTCAATCCACGTGAGTCGAACCCCACCAATCTGTACATGGTTGTTGCGGGCCGCCACAACAATCCTGGAGAGCGCCCAAACACATGGATACCATGGATACCAAGGTTGCGCAAGCCAGCGGATATGTCACCCCCCCCCCCCCACACACGCACATGCACACACGCGCACACACACACCTGAAAGCCTATAAGTCAGCCGCCTCAGGGCACAGCCGAGCGCCACCGGACATTCACGAAGCCGAGAGATGACTAGAGGGTTGCTACCCCTGCTCCAGCCTCACACCATTGGGACGCCACCCCCCCCCCCCCCTCCTGTGGCCCATCATTGCGCCTTTTCTTCGGACTATATAAGTCTGTGCACGGCTGGGCTCGCGAATTATTCTTTCAGATTTTCTAGCTCGCTCCACCACTTCTAATGCTGGGGCCTCCAGCTACTTCCAAGTCTTCAGCAACCTACCATAGGCTGCTACCATTGTCGACAACAGTCTTCAGCCACCACAATTGGCTCCTACCATTGCAGTCACCAGAGGCTTCAGTGACGCCAATAACTACCACTTACCAGAAGCTTCTTCTGTGACCATCTTGATTATTAACACTCCCTGCTACTAGACCAGTGGACATTAACTTCTTTGTCTTGACGCATGCTCATCTTGGTGTGACTATCTTAGATGGTAGTGCGGTGACGTTGACTATCCTACCAAACCTAGTTCGGCCTACCACAGTGAATACTAACTTCTATTAGGCCAGTGAGGCGTAAGGGGGTTAGGTTTAGTATTAGGCCGCTTGGGGGCAGGTTTGCTCCGGGCTGGAGGGGAGTCAAACCCCAGGGTGAGGCAGAAGGAAGTGGCCCGTCCAGGGATGAAATGAAGTGAGGTTTAATCTGACGTGATGGTGTGGGGTGTGGCAGAGGAGATCTTAGTTGAACGAGTAGGTCGGCATGATTGGGCGAAATCTGCAGCTGGGGTGATGCACGGGGCCAGTTGTCTGGCTGGGCCGGGAGTCGAACCCGAACAATTTTATCTGATGCAAGTTTGATGGTGCAGAACTTAGGGAGGACTGTGCCCTCTGGATGTTTTACTCTAATCAACCGTCCAGACTGTAATTTAACATTACTCGTGGTTTCAGAGATTTGCCTAGTGGGGATGTTACTGAGTGTTTAGGTTTGTTTTGGCTTGTATCAATTAGTGTATGTTCTTGGATTCAAATTCAAACTTGGTGCCAACTGTTGCGAGTGCCATGACCGGTGGCCATCTTGAATTGTGGTGCCTTCTATAAATTAAAACAGTTAGTTATAGCTATTCTGTGTTATTAGACGTCATGCAGCTGGAATGTGTTACAAAATATATTGTGTGGAAACACTTGGAGTTGCCTCATTCTCCTGAGCTAGCAAGGTCACGGGGCCGTGCTGCCATCTCTCGTGATTGTAGGTACTTCTTTCAGAGCTAGTCACAAGTAGTAGAATTCTCAACAATATTTATTCAAATCGCGGGGGTGCCTTTTGCATGCATAAATCTGTTTGGTCAGTGGGTATTGTAATTACTCACGTAATTTACAATGATGTAATCGGCTACCCAGGTGTGTGGGCTTCATTAGTGCGATACATATATTCTGATTTGTCACTTATATATTCCGCCCCTGAGCGCACGTGGCTCGTAGATGGGGTGAAGTTGTCCGTAGAACGCACATTCCTACTGCGCAGCATACTTGCATGCTACAGTCTCTTCTAGACATCCTGTGAATTAGTTAGCATCGTTTATTTAAACAGTCAACTAGTTAACTTCGAGCTTAGCCTAGAACCAGGTCACCTACACCTGGTCAGCGTAGGTTACTTCCAGCATACTGTCTGCTTGGTTAGTAGATAGCACGTGTCACTGTGTTTATTGAGCTCTCAATAAATTCAGCTTTGTTCTTTTAGCCGCAAGTATTATTTATAGAGTAATTCATACTACGCCTCGTAGGAACGATACATGCTGTGTACTGCCGACAGAAATTGGTTGTTTTTAATACAAACTAGACTACAACTGGTGATCCATTTCCGGAATCCACCAGTCCCATACATACACCATTCGACGGCCACCTGTTCTAGACCTCCAGAGATAGAACAGCAGAGCCCCAATGACTAGAAATTTTTCCAACCAGGGAGAGAGAGTACGCTTGTGTTGCATCCCTACCGGAGCACCTAGATGCTGGTGGGGGTATCTCACAGAATAAACCGCCAAAAGGAAACTGCAACGCCGGCGGAAAGATGGGAACAAACTCATCGGCCAAACGGAACCAACCTTCAAGCTTCTAGATGAGGAAGCGGAAGCACCAATAGTTCGCTTTACTGAAATCAGAATTAACGGCCAAAAATTCCTTAGCCCTATTGGATTCTGTAGCATCGGGGAATTTCGTTCGCCGTTATTTACTCCAGGTGCACCAACATGCACAGTTGGAACCCCAAACTGAGGTAGTAGGGATGGCTAAACACAAATATATCCTCGCCGTTGACGGACGCATTACCCTACCCTTCAAGATCCTAAGCCTGTCAACATCAGCAGACTTCGTTGTCACACCGAATACCAAAGAGGATGTAATCATTGAACATCGTTGGCTAGGCAAACAGCACTAGGACACTGAACAGACAGCATGGCCCTCAAATGGCTGCGGGAATCCAGGAAAAATAGGGCCAGGCTAGGATTCTGGTACCTTCTACTGTCTGAATTCAATTTCGAAGTATAGCACTGCCCAGGGGCATAGAATGACGCACCAGACGCCTTATCCCAGCAGTCCAGCTCCAGTGAGAATGCCAAACCGGATGAAGATGTCAAACGCATTCTACCTCCAGAACCGCCTAAACCCCAATCTGAAGAACAAATCAGGCTACTACAGCTGCAATTAACCCGCAGTCAAATTGAACTACAAAATAAACTCAACTTACAGGTTAAGGTTCTCCTCCAACAATACCCACAACGGTATGAAATGTGCGACAGTGTTGTGTGGTCATGTAATCGCCAACCGGACGCCCCATATAATATCTATATACCTCGAGCGCTACGAAGAGATGTCTGCCATCACTTTCATGATCATCCAGATGCAGGACACTCAGGAACTCAGGATACACTTGCAGATATAAGTGTCCGATACATCTGGGACAGCAAGAGCCGTGATGTCCGCTGGTACGTTAGTGAGTGCCTCAAATACTGCCAAAACAATGCTAATCCAGCCCAAAGGAACACTGCAAAACCCAGCAAGCCCTACGCACCCTGGAATCAAGTTGCAGCAGATCTGATGGTACCTTACCCCAGAAGCACCTGAGGGAACTGTTACCTCCTAGTGATCACAGATATGTTCTCTCGCTTGAATCTGGAAGAGTCATCTGCCTAAGATACTCTTCGCCTGAGGAGGAATATGTGAGTAAAAAATAACAACCTCTATGTACTGGAATCTACCACTTCAGCATACTAGTTCACAGTCATCTAATGAGTAAAGGAAGCAACCAATTCAGCGCCGGGTTAGCTGGCAATTGGGAATGTGAATATAAGGTGATAGGATGCCAGGATAATATTTACTGGGTAGATGATTGTCGCTGGAAGATAAGGAAAGCAGCCCGAGGCCACATGTGCCCATACCCAGCACCTGCTGAATTTACCCAGCCCCCATTACCTCACGACACATCGGACAATGCCAAGGAATTTGCCTCACTGTCTACCTGCACAGAAGAATGGATGCCAACATCCACCCAGACGAACATACGAGAACAGAATGTAACAATCAGCAACTACTCGATACATGTTAGGGGCCCCTAACCCAGGAAGAGTAAAACCTTTTTTTGCGAGAAGTTCGTGCATCATCCAGAAGTGGACTCAGAGTACAATGGAGATATCTTGAGAAGCCCCGTGGACCAGAGAATGAGCCAGCGTGACAGGTGTAGGTGGATGATCGGGTTGGTTCAACTGTTCTGCTACACACCAAGGGTACTCCGTCAGGCCGTTGTTCACAGGAACGTCAATAACATCTCTAGGTAAGTCGATTTCCATTGGGTCTTAAGATGCCTGAGGTCTTGGGTTCATAGTTATAAGCGAGCTGTATATGAAACCAGGAGGGCTGATCCTTATGTGATCGGCCAGAAGCCAAGAGAATCTACCTGACTGACATTTTCTTTCAGCCCCTTCGTTTCGAATAGGGCATCAGGAAGTGGCTTTACCCTTCTGCTACTGTACCAAGACGACAGGCTCCTTGTGCAACTTACATTTAGCACCACGTGCGGGCTGGAGGTTAACAGACACCTTATTCCAACGCCTGGCAGAGACAGCAGTTAACAATGGAAGTCAGGCCTCACCTGTCTAAGGTCGCACACAGGTGTGTGCCCTTTCCCAGTCTTCCCAACTCCGAGAACGTCTGGTGGAGACCGCTGTGGAAAGACAGGTGAACACAGAGCTGACAAACTGTTTCAGGATAGTGTACCTGTGTGGCTCCTCCAATCCCAGGGGGTTAGCGGGAAGTGCGGCCTAGGCAAGTGTGTGTATGGGTAAAAGTTTATTAAGAGTTTTGGCTCATTGGAATAGGTTTCTCGGGATCACCTGTGGTATTGTTATGAGATGAGGGTAACTAAAGAAAGTTGCTATGTCTAAAGGAAAGAACTCAAGGTAAAAGCCAACCCACGTTTTATTACAGTAAAGGAAGAAAACATATGGTGAATGCACACTAGCTCCTGGTCAACGGCACGAATATCAGCCGGAAAGTTAGAATAAACTATTAAGTGAACCTGTAGAGGCGACCGGTATAACAACAGAGGAATGCTGGGTGTGATGCTGAAAGTCTAAATAATCAACTCTTGCATTGTTGGATGTGTGGTTCGTGTAGAATGACGTAACATACAGAAACTGATACGTTGCTAGGAAGATGTGTCAAATACTTTTTTCCTTAGAGCCCCTCCTTTTGGAGTATAGCATCGGGATGTTGTATTTACCCTCGTACTACTATAACATGATGACAGGCTCCTTGTGCACAGTATTATGTGTAGCACCACGTGCGGGTGGAGATAGGCGGACACCCTATTCCAACGTCTGGCATGTAATGAAGTCAGGCCTCTCTTGTCTAAGGTCTCACATGGGTGTGCGATCCTGTCCGAGTTTTCCCAACTTGGAGAACGTCTACCTCTTTGGCTCGTAAAGCAGTAGAGAGACCAATAGACACAGATCTGATAAGCTGGCACAGGACAAGAGTACCTGCGTGGTTCCTCCTCTCCACCAACTTTTGTTGACAGGAAGGGCGGTCTGGTCGAGTGTGTGGGAGAAAAGTTCAATGTTGTGGCTCAATTGATTAGGTATCCCAGGATCACCTGCGGTAGTGTTACATGAGGGTAATTACGGATAAGGTGATATGTCTACCGGAAGTAAAAGCCAACCCACGTTTATTTGAGCTAGAAGTCTTATTGTTCTCTATTTTTATACACTTAGTTGTTGCGCTACGAATTAATCCTCTGGGTTCGGAGCACTTCTTCATAAAATACTTGCTTTAATTTTAATAGAAAAATCCCTTATAATAATTTTTAACTAACAAAAAGAATTGAAAAAACAAAAATTGAAAAACAGAAATTTTGAGGAACTTGCACTATCCATTCCATTTTTGTTAGTAAAATGTGTGTAAATTGACACAAATGTACTCAAATTAACTTTCAGTGGAAGTTTTAACATCTGTAAACACAGTTACGCTTCTAATCACGTAGTGCAACTGCAATCAAAACCAAGTCGCATCGGGCAGGTTATGAATTCATCACACAGAATCTGTATGCTAACAAAGCTATTCTTCTATCAATAACGAAATTAAAAATAGCCTTAAATTAATTATATTTGTCTCGTAGAAATTTTTTTTACATTTGGAGTTTGTCAACTTCTCCGCGATAACAAGTGAGCACAGCACACAATTAAAACAAACAAGCACAGCACACAATTAAAACAAACACATTCCGAACAAAAAACAAAGACAATTTGTTGGCATGTTACGAATAGTTTTAAACCACATCCATATTAAAAAACACCAGTTTAGATCTCAGTCAAATAGTTAAACATTTGGAGTCAAATTAAACATTCATTGTGCACTAGCTTAATTTTACATGAATGTTTAGGTTATGTATATCAAAATTTGCGTACTACATCAACCAGCAATCGATACTTGCAACATATCGATGTCACTCGCATATAAGACAAATGCAGTGCGCATGGTTCACCGTAACTTCATAATAGTGCAAGTTTACTAGACATGTAGTTTTAACGTTACATAATATGTGACCTACAAAAATTATTTTAGCTTATGCAACAAACCATGCAATTTGTGAATAAGCGGAAAAAAGAAATTTTGTCGACAAGATTTGAGTCATTAAATCATAATGGCATACGTAAGAGTTGATATAAAGCTTATTGTACCAAATCCGACTTGTAATTTAGTTGGAACAACCTACAAACGTGCACATAAATTTTCCCAAAAATATCGGGAAAAAAATTATATCCCGTTCTACGAGAAAATCGTTATGTATTCCCGAAATTTTTCCCGAAGTTTGGGATCCCGCACACCACTATTTCAGTGTCATATTATTTTAATTTTCAGAGTGTTTAAAATTTTTATGTCAGCTTGCATTTGGTGTCAGATTACAATCAGTTATATACAGTATTTTGAGACGTTATTTTTAGAGTTTTTCCGATACCATGTTTTGCGATACCAGTGCCGACACTAATGCCCTTCGCACTGAATTTTAGGAAAAGTATTATTGTTTATAATACATTAAAAAAATTATTTCCTAGGCTCGTTTAAATAAAGAAAATGTCTTAAAATACCATATATAATTTATTGTAATCAGACATAAAATGCAAGCTGACCTAAAACTTGTAAACCCTTTGAAAATGAAAATAATATGACACCAAATGCAAGTCAAACTTTTAATGCCGCACGTGCACTATCACCTAAGAGCGCATAGATAAGTTATCGATCGGGCAGTGTCATGGCTGTGATTCTCCATGCCGTTACTTCTTGGTGACACTTTGCATGTGTGGCAAATGTCTGTCTTTTAAACTAGTTGATCATATTTGACTGCAAAGAAAACGTGTAATTTTGAGACAGAATTAAGGCGCTTATAATTGATTTCTTCACTGTCTCTAATAATTAATGATTCAAAACCACGTCTTCTGATTTTCCCTGTCATGAGTTACACTGCACTCGGCTTGGTGCTTACCTTCCCATTATTAGAAGGCAAAATGTGTCAAATAGGCGCTTACGTATTATCAATTTATTCAAAGATGCGTGTCAATTGAAATAAATTAATATAAATTCACCGATTTCCCCGCAAGAAGTTACTGAAAATGAACTTTATACTTACAAAACAAGTTGCTCGATGTTCAAACAATTTTTTCATACAAGCGATACAGTGTATGCTTTTGGGCATATAATTTTACCAAGATGATGCTCATTGAGTTAAATGAATATTAAGTTTTAGAGTCATGTTAATTTTACGTCGGATACATTGAAAGATCAACTTTACGGGATACAATGACCTTTAATCACAAAAGAAAACATCTTTCCAAATTATAATTCCTCGTTTAAATGTTTTGCGTAATATTTTCAAGCGAAACCATTTGCTTTGAAATACAAGTTTTGATAGGTGCTACTATTTTGAGCGATGAATAATCTTGATAAAATTATGTTCGCCGGGCATACATTTGATCTAGGCCGACCGCTGGCGTGTGAACTTCAGCGTAAAGGCAATGTAAGCGAAGTGGGCATGGTCGAGAGAGAGAGTGCGTACTTTATCTTTTTCTAGACAACTACTTCCCCTCTCGGTGACGTGTATTGATTGTGAGCAGAGGAAGGAAGGTGTGCGGCTGAGAGAGACAGAGGATGCTAGGTCACTACACTTGTTGCTATAGATAAGTAACCACTTCCCCTCTCAGAGGCGTGTAAGGAATGTAGCAAGCCAGTCTTGCACCACGCCACACGGCCGAAAGTGTTGACAGATGTGTTGGGAAGACAAGACATTAGACAGCACGCTGTAGAGCAGTTATAAACAGCGGTGCGTGTAACGTTTTTCACTGCCAGTTACTAGCCGTTTGCATAAACAAGCTTACAAACTGTAGTTTCGGGAAATCTTGGATGACGGGACCCGAAATATACTTTGATCAACGCAACATGTGATCAAATATTAAAGGTTATGTTAACATTATTTAAATATGAATTTTGCAGCGACCACAAAAAATTGTTGGTAGATACAATTAGTTTGTTCTTGTA
The DNA here is from genome assembly GCA_029891345.1 of Dryococelus australis. Lineage (NCBI taxonomy): Eukaryota > Metazoa > Arthropoda > Insecta > Phasmatodea > Phasmatidae > Dryococelus > Dryococelus australis. The sequence goes on from CM056995.1 coordinate 3,512,591, forward strand.
ATTTTTTTTGTAATGTACTGCATATGCACACCGAAATACTGATATCTTTTGTGTCTAAAGAAAGTAATAACCTGACTTCATTGTCTACAGCCGATACTGATGTATCGGCTCGATACCATACCTGATACAGATACATAGAGAAAAGCGAATTATCAGCCAATATTGATACTTAGTATATGTACAACTCTAGTTATTTTCTTTATTGAAACGAGTTTAGGTTAAATATTTTTTGTTGTATTATTTACAGTAATATTTCTATTGAAATTCTTATTTTCAGTGTGTTTATTAGCTAAATGTCATTCATAGATAATGTACAGCTCTTATACTCACCATAAAGTTTTATAAGGTTAGAAGTTGTATTTAATTTATGTACATGTCGGAAATCTCATCTACTGAAATCCTGCATGTATGGAAATTTTACGGCAGTGCCTTGCATAACGATACATCGAGAGTTGACTGGAGCACACTTTTATCAGAACTAACCACAGCAGACATGACCGCTGAAAGTGTAGATGTAGTCTTTCCTGATGGTGGCACAGCATCAGATCCTGGACCTTGATCCTCTTAGATTTAGGTTCAAAGTGCAGTAGAGTATGATGTTTACCACCGTAGCTGTGACATGACAATGTCGAAGGACAATTCTTTGCTTGATGAGAGTGATTAAGACATATCTTCTGCTTTTTCACAGTGGCATACTGATCTTGGGGTGACAACTGATGGAAATCAGGACTCTTATATAAGGGTTGTAATGCAGGCCTGCTGTTTTAATGGAATTTATCCGTATTAATGAATTTTTAAGTCTAGGGAAATCTCTGTAAAAGAACTGAATTTATTTTTAGCCGATATTGAGACCGGCTATTTTCATTTATGAGGATCGTTAAATCAGAGGACAATAGGGTGGTAGTGTCGTAGTAAGAGGGTCTCACCTGCTGCTGTTTTCAGTCAGCAGTTGCCGTTCTTATTCCACGTACTAAACTGACAGATTGTCACATCGGGATGGCAAAGGGTGAAAGAGACATGCCTCCCTACTGTGAGATAATCATCTACAGGAAACAAAGAGTTAGGAATATATATATATATATATATATATATATATGCCACTCCCAACCCACTGTGTCCTGTGACAGGCACTTTAAGAGATTATTATCTACAGCTTGTATGCAAATCGCCGAATTACCAGCTTTGCGGGCGCCACACCTCAGCTACACCTTGTCATATGAGTACATATTAAAGATCTTTTAAAGGCAATGATTCTGACATTTATAACTTGGGAACAGGCAGTGATTCTCTTTTGCTCTCAGTAAAATAAGGGAGTGTTGAATTTAAAACTATACTAACGCATGCCGCTTATACCATTTATCTATAACGATTACGACTCATCTCACTGCAACCCTAGAGTTCTACTTCTACACACGTGAGATTCAAACCCAGTGCCATCTTGTACACGGAAGTAACGGCCTGCCACAATTCTGGAGTGGGGCCGGACACGTGGATATGAGAGGTTGCGAAAGACAGCGGCGCATCACAACCTTTCCCCCCCCCTCCCATACTGAGAGTCTACAAGCCATCAGCCTCCTCGGGTCATGCATGAGCGTCACCGAGGATACGCGAAGGCCGAGAGATGACCAGAGGATGCTACCCTCACTCCGGCCTCGCACCTGAGGGACGTCACACACCCTCCCCCGCGGCCGCAGTGACACACGCTACCCTGCTATATAAGTACGTGCGATGCAGACCTCGCCAGTTGTTCCTGCAGTCTTCTCCGAGCACCTGGGCACTGGAGTCTACTACTACTACTGCTAGATCTTCAACAGCCCTTCCAAAGGCTGTTGCAGACTCAACAGTCTTCAGCAGCCACCAGAGGCTGCCATCCTTGATGTTGCCGTTAGATCTCTGCAGTACCACTACTGGACGCTTCAGTAATGCCAATAGCCAATAGCTACCAGAAGCTTTCTGTAGCTACCAGATGTACCACATATAACTTCTTTGTCTCCTATAGACACCCCGCTTAGAGTTAGGTTTGTATTAAGTAATTTTTTACATTTTTATTTCATTTTCCCTAACTAGCCTAGAACCAGGTCACCTACACCTGTCTACCATAGGTTTCCTTCCAGTCACCTGTCTACTTGGCAGGAGACCACGAGTCACTCTACTAAGCGATTAATAAACACAGCTTTGTTTCTTCTAACTGCGAATCTCATTCATATAATACTTTTGAACCAACTGCTAGGAGAACCTCGAGCCAAGTACCTCCGACCAAGAATGGGAAATTGTTACTACGATCTAGCTATAATTGGAGACTCCCCCTTAGGCAGCTTCAGTTCTGATACACACATATTAGACCGCCATCTATTTTATTCCTACCAAGTATACAGGTACTGGAGGAATAGAATAGAGAAGCCACGACCACTAGCAACACTTCTTAATCAGCGAGAGACAGTACATCTGAGTTGTATCCCTACCGGAGCACCTGGGTGCTGGTGGTGGTATTTGGTTAGGTGCTACGGCCTGGCCTTTGTTGGGAAACTCACACCCAGTAGTAACAGTGGTAGACCACGTGTCTTCAATGCTTCTGGTTCGCCCACCAAGGTGGGGGGGCCTTCTGAGGCACCGGGCTCGTGCTACCAGCCACTACTGGGCAACACTACCTTATTTACCGCATTATAAGCCGACCTTTTTTTCATCATTTTTAATCTTCCAAAATTACCCTTCGGCTTAGAAAAGGGACAGGCAAAATTACATACAGTTCCGACCAAGTATATTTAAAACAAGCTGATAAAATGGACAGTGTATATTTACCAGTACCGTTGTAGGCCTAATACTAATATAATAAAGTGGTCCAGATACATAAAAACGTGCGGTTTTTGTGTTCACGCGCACCCTCTATAGTCTGGCTGGTCATAACCTCTATCAAGGTCATGGAGGGCTGTGGCAGTCGCAGAGTATACTTGACTAGTCCTTTATGGCACAGGTCCGTATCTATACAATCTACCAGTCCGGTTATCCATCTGCAGTTGTATTCAACATTACTGAAATCTTATCTAAACCACCATTGTTTAAAATGGTTTTTATCATCCACAAATTTTAAATAAGATGTTCTGAGGAAATATTATTTTCCTTGAAAATCTAAAACTAAAAGTTCGCCACAAAGAAGACAATTAATAAAAAAGGGAACCTTTATCAGATGCTGCTACTGTTTATCTAAACGCTTGACACTTCGTTTCAGTGTAATTTATTATGCATCCTTATTCAGCGCACCGTGCTACTTCCACAATCAAAGTTTGAAATTGAGGGGGCAGGGTGGAGAATGTGCAGCGTTGCCACACACTGTGTTGCTTGGCACATTAAAAAGTAATGCTAAATCACATTAGGTATAAAGTATCAAGTGGTTGTGGTATTTAATATTCGTAAATAATACATTTTGCATTTTTTTCTTCAGTGCAGCATTTCTAAATGAGTTTATTATGCTACGGAGTATCTGTAGGAACTCTCATGTTGGCAACACTCATTTTTACAGTATATTTGAAGTAGGCCTCCACTACATATTTTTTAGTTTCTTGTGTTTTGTAAACCAAGCGGCCGCAGAGTTTCAAAATGAAGAGAAGTCATTATACTGCCAAGTTCAAAAGAAATGTAATTAAGTATGCCAAAGAAACTTCTAATCTTGTGGCTCAAAGACGTTTCTGTATCGACGAAACAAATGTTCGATGGTTGAGAAAGTAAAAGGAAGAACTCCACTTATGTACAAATAAAGGAAAAACATTTGGGGGACCAAAAAATGGACGCCATCATGCACTGGAGATGGTTTTAAATGATTTTGTTAACACCCGACCGCAAAATTGTTTGCCAGTGAATGCAGAAATCATTCAAACAAAAGCACACAAAATGGCCAAAGGCGGCCGCCACTGGGTGCAATTGTCATAAAACGCTGGGGATATTCTCTTCGCCGACGTACATCAGTTGCACAGAAATTGCAGTCGGACTATGAAGAAAAGCTGATGAAATTCCAGCATTACATCATTAAGCTGTGACGAGAAAAGAATTACCTTCTTGGTCAGATTGGATATGCTGATCAGACACCTGTATATTTCGATATGCCTACAAACTACACCATAGCCAAGACAGGAAGCAAAGAATTTGTCTGCCGGCTGCGAAAAACAGCACATGACGGTGATGCTGACATGCATAGCAGATGGGCATAAATTGTCACCTTATGTTATTTTTAAACGCAAAACATTACCAAAGAATGAACTATTTCCAAAGAACATGGTCATTCGAGAAAATGAAAATGGATGGATTACATCCGAGAATGTGCAGGAATGGATTCGTCTTGTGTGGTAACGCCGTCCTGGAGCACTGTTAAAGCTACCTAGTCTGCTCGTACTGGATGCCTGTATAGGACACAGAACAGAAGAAGCAATGTGGACGCTAAAAGAAGGGAAGACCGACCTGGCAGTTATTCCCGGGGGAATTACGTCTGTTTTGCAGTCACTGGATGTCTGCATAAATAAATCATTCATGGGCACACTTAAAAAGCTGTACACAGACTGGCTTTGCAAAGAAGACTAGACTTGACCCCTACTGGACGCGTGAAACGTGCGAGCTTGTCGCAGGTGTGTGCGTGGATAGACGTCGCGTGGCGAAGTGTTAGCAGTGACGTGTTTGTTCGAGCCTTTAAGAAGTGCTCTATTTCAAATGTGCTGGACGTTACAGATTACGATGTTTTGTGGAATGAAAGTGAAAAGAATTTGTCCAGTGATGATGCAGAATCTGAGAACGATGTTCAGCCAGGGCTGAGCAATGTGCAATAAATAGTAATGAAATACCCCTGTGTCATGTGTTAATAATTGTACAATTTTTTTACAGTAGTGGTGCTATTATTGAAATTTGATACTATTAAAATTAATAATTACTCATTACAATTTTTTTTTTGTTTACAATTTTTGCAAATTGATTTTAAAATATTAAAATTAAAAAACCAAAAACCACAGCAGTGTTCAGCATTTGGTGTAAGGTAGCAATATTAATAACTAGATTTTTAAGTGACAAAATTAGATGTAATGGTTAAGTACTTTGAGACGTGATTTCATGCTGGAAACGACACAAGTGCGTTCCTTTATTCCCTCCCATTACGCATTAGCTTCCCGCCGCGCTCTCCCTCAATGCACAAACTTCATTATTTCCCTGCTGCTGGTCTTTCCCTTTTACTTCTTCCTCACTCTTTTCCTGTAGTCTGCCAATCCTTCCTCCTCCTAGCCCCTCCCAAACTGCTCTGTGCTCCCACCCACATCGCTCTGTCAGCCACTTTCACACCTCCAAGCTTCTCCTTTTTGCTCTCTCCCACGTTGTCTCTTCTCCCTCCCCCTTTTTTTTTCTAAAACGGTGAGCGCTGAACAAAACATTCTCATCCTCTTGCTGCTAACTGCCCCCCCCCCCCCCATAAAACTATCAGACTTATCAATCCGTAACACGCAGAGGCATTTTTTTTTGTCCTCTCCCCAGTTCCCTACATTCACATGCGGTGACACTTAGCTGTCACACCTCACCACTTCCGCCCCTTTCCTTCTTCTTCTACCATCTCCCTTCCTACCTCAAACCATTCACGGACTTGAAAAATTTGGCACAATGACCTCACTATGTTCTCTCAGTTGATAGAGCGTGCGGGATACATTTACAAGTCTGCTTTCATTCATGTTATATATTTTTTCCCCGAGGGTTTAAAAGTTAGATGTTTGCTTGCATTCGGCGTTGGCTTACAATGCTGTAAATACAGTATTCTAGGGTCACTCGTATCCACGGTGCTTGACCCAAAGTTCTTAGCAGCCAAAACCCGCTCTATGCCATTTAAGGTGAGACACGGGGCAATAAGGGAGGAGCAAAGAGTTGCTTCCCTCGCTGCCAAGCAGCCAGATGGTTTAGCTTCCCCTACAGCAAGCCAACACGTAGAACGATACTACACCAGCATCAAGCATCTGCAACCACCACTCGTCATCAAGACGTCCATAATTAAACCCTGAAAGCACAACTGGCCTAAGTGCAACCAAAGCCACACGACCGTGATCCAGCCTTAGCTAATCGGACATGCATCAAGTGATTTTGTGGTGCCCAACATGGGATGTCAGCTAATTGACTGTTGTCAGCGAAAGGGCGGACTGGGTCACCTGACCCCGAGACCCAATAGCCAACCAGGATTACTCACTGGACTTTGGGGAGTCCAATAAAAACCCTGTGGCGCCCAAGAGCCATAAGATGTCACATACCAAGACTGGGTAATCGATGACATGCAAGAATCTCGGAACCCAACAGGGAGCCATCCTGTTCTCCATCCGGGAGAATAGCCGTAGACCAGCACCGAAGTGCAGTAGCATAAGATCACTCTCCTCAACACCACACAGCTATGTGGACAAAGTCGCAGCACAACGCGACAGAACGATCCCGAGCTGCTCCGAAGGGTCATGGCGGAGCTCACGAGACTGCGAAGGCTGCCAGACACCCCTTCGATCTAGTCACATTAGTGAAAGGTCAGAAACACCTTCGATGGGGGGGTAGAAACAACCCGGATGCGTACCCCTTCATCTGGTACATCTCTCCAGCCCGAGATCAAGGCTATTCCACCTTCTACGAAGGCGATCTTGAGCCCCAACGAGGAAGTGCCTACACACGCCACTAGACCACCGGATAACAAATTCATCAAGAGCTCACAATCCATCTGTGCCATTGAGGGCGAGAGACCCAATCTGTCTCTCATTTAATCGGCCACCGATACAGAAGACACCAAGACCGTCTATGCCTCCAACTACACGACACCTGGTGTAACTCCTGCAGTTGAGGTGGAGACTCCTCTCCACACTGCCTAGCCACAGGACCTGGACGCAGACAGTCGACGCCTCCAACTACCCGGCCCTATGGCGAAAAGCACCACCTATAACTATGGTTGAGCATGGTGATATGCAGCTCTCTGGTGCTACCACAGCAGGCGTGGAGACCATTGACGCCTTGCACTGCTCCTCAGCTGGAGCAACACACGCAGTGGAGGTCGAGAGCCCTTTTCCTCACACTGCTTCATCGCGGGACCTGGACGTCGAGAACATTGATGCCTCCAACTACCTGGCTCCATGACGGAATGCTTCAGCAGAGAAACGTCCTGCCCTACGGGTAGGAACCCGTGCAGTCGGGGTGGAGGACCTGGGATTACTCCCCCACTCTGCCACTACGTCCCTAGTAGCTGTGCCTTCACCCTCAGTTCCAGCAGACTGCGCCATGTGCCGAGCCTCGACGCCTGATGCCACCTCGTGCCGCCAAGGCCGACTCTACGTCTGGCTGGTACAGAGAGTCACTATGGCGACCCACATTGAGGAACATGTGGCCGTACCTGCTGCATGCAGAGCTACATCCATGAAGAAGGCCAGCTAAACCAGCACACACCGAATCAAGTAAGTGAAAGTGCAACAAAGAATGTGTACACAGGCAGTCGTAGACTACTACGTAAAAACAGAACAGGACTCGTTGCAGACCTTTGATCAGTGTAATTTAAACTAGAATCCAGTCAAAGAGAGTGAAACCAAGGAACATTGACAATTTAGGCTAGATTTAAATGAAGTGTGTATCCAGCATATTTGCCTACCCAAGCTGTCATTAAGCAGGGAAAGCAAAGGAGCCGGTGAGGTAGATATAATAAAAAGTTATTCGACACTAAATTAGGTGTGAACCTAACTCGTGATAACAGCAGTCATTATGCTGTAAGTGCTAGAACCAGTATAATTTAGACGTTTTTCACCTCACCAGCGATAAGGTTCTGAATAATTAGTGGCCAACAGCCCACGCAATTACGTAGAATTACTTAGAGACGCTCACCACAATGCCGGTAATATCTACGAACATATCACGTAGAGACACTCACCACAGTACGTGTGATAAGCAAAGATAGCCACTTCCATAGTTAACATGTTACATTTTGCCTTTGATAACAGGACTTTTAGTTAGTTTTAGATTTTTATAATGATGTTATGTGTAGGTACACAATTAAATATGATCATACTTTTTTACAGTGTATATGTGAAGATGCAATTGCAAGAAGAATGCCGTTTTGCTGGACTGTGTCCTTATGCTATACTTTAGAATTCTCATTCATTGATAGTGTTTATGTTTGTTTTCAATACCTGTGCACCAACAAAGAATCAAACCTGAACCCTGAGCCACAGGGCTCAGATGAAGTCATTACGATCAAACCAGGTGCCAGATATTTTAAATTCAATTTATTAGAGTTTTTTATGTGTATATTTAAAGTGACATCCGTGCCCAATTGCTGCAAATTTCATGCATGTTATTGAAGGGTACTTGCATTGTGTCGTCTAGCCCGCTAACCCAGGTGATTGAAGGTCTGAGGTTGGAGAACTTTCAAACTGTCACACGTAACTGTTTAGCTTGCTGTAAGACCCACAAGGTGCCCCCGAAAGATTCTCCTTTTCTTTGATAAACACTGCAGCAAGCTTCGGGATAGTTAGTGGCTTTTCCCCTCCCGTGAGTAAGGCTAGAACATACTTTGATATTATTCCTCATTTTTAGCATGTTATTTTTAGTTTTTTTATTCCAGGTTTTATGTATGTATTCTCTTGTAAATAATCACAATGATATGTTGATTTTTATGGCGACATGCAGTAAATGAAGTAGGTTGTTGGGAAACCCGGTACACCGCATCACTCCTGAAATTAATACTCACCACAGGAGGGAACACCCATTAGCATCATGTAGTGCTCAGCTTTGCCATGGCAAAGGGAAGAGAGAGTAGGCCCGCCCGAAGAGAGAGACAGAACTACTGGCCGGCGTGCCACGTGCCCGGCGTGTCCCAGCCTCCCCAAATCACAGGGCGAGCACAGATCCAGCGGTCAAGCAGCCAGACACTAAGGGTCCCGTCTACCTTACTTCAAAAGTTTTTTCTTCTTCTACACTGCTACTCCTGCCTAGAACTTCAAGATGAGGGGGCCTATGCCCTTCTCCGTCAAACCTTCGCATTGAGACTTCATCGCTACCGGGTGGGGGGTAAATGACGCGTGCCACTAATATCAACAATTGAATTACGATTAGGACTCATCTCACTGCAAACCTGGTATACCTACTTCTACCCCCAAGTGAGTCAAACCCCGCACCAACCGGTACACGAAAGTCGCAGCCTGACACAACCCTGGAGGGCAGCTGGACACATGGATGCGAGGGGTTGCGCAAGTAAGCGGTGCATCACCCTTCTCCCTCCCCCGCGCTGAGAGCCTACAAGCCATCAGCCGCCGAAGGCCGAGGGATGACTAGAGGGTGCTACACCCACTCCGGTCTTATAACATAAGGATGTCACACGTCCTCCCCTGCAGTCGCCGTGACATGCGCTACCCTGAATATATGTCAGTGCGCAACAGACCTCACAAGTTATTCCTGCAAGTCTCCGAGCTCACACCATCACTTCCAGTGCTGGGGCCCTCCGACTACTTGTAGATCTTTGGCAGCCCTCCCAGAGGCTGCCACCAACAGCCCAACACTCTTCAGCAGCCATCCAGAGGCTGCCACCAACAGCCCAACACTCTTCAGCAGCCATCCAGAGGCTGCTACTATTGGCGTCAATGAATCAACAGTCACGCGAGACTGCCTACCTTGGATGTGTTTCAACAGTCTTCGGCAGCTACCAGTATTGACGTTAATAGACTTGAGCCGTTGTCAGCGGCTGCTACCATTGCCATCACAGTTAGAGCTCTGCAGCACCTGCAACCAGACGCTCCAGTGACGCCAATTGAATTACCAAATTACCAGAAGCTTCTTCAGTAACTAGAGACACCACTTTCACCGTCTCCTACAGACACCATGGTTGTAGTTAGTTTTGTTGTAAGCAATTTTTGTTAGTTTTATTTCACTTTCCCTAACTAACCTAGGACCAGGTCACCTACACCTGGCTACCATAGGTTTACTTCCAGTCACCCGTCTATTTGGCAGGAGAGCATGAGTCACTGTTTTTACTAGTGATTAATAAACATAGCTTTGTTTCTTCTAACTACGAGTCTCATTCATAGAGTACTTTTGAACCAACTGCTAGGTAAACCTCGAGCCATGTACCACTGACCAAGAATGAGAAATTGTTACTACGATCTAGTTATAACTGGAGACTCCCCCTCAGGTGGCTTCAGTTCTGATACACACATATTAGACCGCCATCTATTTTATTCCTACCAAGTATACAGGTACTGGAGGGATACAATAGAGGAGCCCCAATAACTAGACACACTTTTCACCCAGGGGAAGACAGTACGCCTGAGTTGTACCCCTACTGGAGCACCTGGGTGCTGGCGGGGGTATTTGCTTGGGTGCTACGGCCTGGCCTTTGTTGGGAACTCACACCCAGTAGTAACAGTGGTAGACCACGTGTCTTCAATGCTTCTGGTTCGCCCGTTACGGTGGGGGGCCTTCTGAGGCACCGGGCTCGTGCTACCAGCCACTTCTGGGCAACACTATTCTAGGATCACTCGTATCCATGGTGCTCGACCCACAGTTCTCAGCAGCTAAAACCCGCTCTTTGCTATTTAAGGTGAGACACGGGGCATGAAGGTAGGAACAAAGAGTTTCTTGCCTCGCTGCCAAGCAACTGGGTGGTTTGGCTTCCCCTACAGCATGCCAAAAGGTAGAACGAGATTACACCAGCATCAACCGTCTGCATCCAACCACCACTCGTCATCAAGACGTCCATAATTAAACCCTGAGAGCACAACTGGCCTAAGTGCAACCAAAACCACACAACGGTGATCCAGCCTTAGCTAATCAGACACGTGTCATACTCCTCCTCGAATTTTGTCATCCACTGAAGGTGATGTTCACTATCAAAATCATTGATAGTGTACGACGAAGCTTCCACTGTGATGTAGTCGACGACATAAGATTGCTTCTTGCTGGGAAGGTCTCTGATATTTGCAAGAAATAGCTTCACCTTAGTATAGTCACTGCTAACTAACTTTGGGAGATCACATGCACACTTATCTCACCCTTCTGCCAACCTCAGCTGCAGCGATGCAGCTACTACATTAGTCATTGCTAGAGTGAGTGAAGAGATTTGGGCGGCTGTTAATGTCGAGATCTTGGGAGCCAATGAGGGTGATTGAGGTGAATATGGAGCAGTGCCGGAATGAAAGTGCGGGGGAAACGGGACCGCTCAGCCACTCTGGCGCCTGTCATTGCTAGAAATAAATAAGGCGTTTACACTGGAGAAGCATTCATGTTGATGCAAACCAACCTTGTCACAGTCCCGTGCTCAGAAAGGGCGATAAACGTGACGTGCGCTAATTGCAGTTGCTACCTTGGATGCTAGGAGGCAGAAGTTTGACTATCCTCTCAGAGCCTGGATGCACCTACCATGGCAAATAATACTGGTTTTAATAGAACGGTGAGGCGTGAGGGAGTTGTGAACAGTATTGGGCAGTTTGAGAGTAGGTTTACATCGGGCTTGAGGGGAATCAAACCCCAGAGTGAGCCAAAAGGAAGTAGCTGCTCGCCCAGGAATCTCTATTCTCCTCACTATAAGGGTCGCCTATATGCTGAATGCCTGCGGTCCCAGAAGGATGGTATGGGGGTGATGATTAACTGATCGTGGATGTGGGATGTGCGTTCTGGCAGGGGAGATCTTTGTAGGACAGGTTGATTGTCGCGAGGGGACAAAATCAGGAGAATGGGTTCTGCTCTGGTTTTGCTATCTGGCTGGTATGGGAGTCGAACCGGTACAACCCTCCCAGCCATTAGCTTGACTGAACAAAATCTCGGGAGCTGTGTGCCTTCCGGGTGTGTAACCCGGCTCAATCTATCTGAGTTGTGCTTGATATGTTAGTCGTCGTGGGAGGCTGCCTAGCTGTGGTGTCCACTGGAGTAGTATTAGCAACCTGGTGTAATTGTTTAACTTGGTCCTGGTAACTACTAGTAGGGTATCCGGGCTAGTGAGCACCCAGGAGGTGATCGAGTGGGGTGGTGATCTCTAGCTGTACTAAGGGGGAGATAGGCCGCGGGATGTAGTCGTAGCACGGTGGGCGGGGTTCGTCCTCAGATGTTGAACTTACCAAAGTTCCAGTGCTGTCGGCTGGTGCTAATGTGGGATGTTCCTTGCATCGCTGTATACTCTGAATACCTCACCTCCTATTGTACATTTAGACCACTGGAAATACACAATATTACAAAATACTAATAATACTAAATTATGAGGAACACGAGGTATCTATCTACAAAAGATGGTACACAGTCAATTAAATCTAACGTAATATTTATTACTTGGTTCATCCTGTAGAGTCTCGTTAATTCCAGATAATGCAAAGTTGGGAATCAATTGATCTACGTGGGTAAACACTCTAAAATTTACAAGAGTGTCGTGAATGTTATAAATTCAGACGAAGACGACCCTGGAGAATAAAGGAAAACTCCTCTGGTCAAATTCTATAGCTACACAACATTAGCGCGGCTAGAATATATACCTTAGATATAGCAATGCAATCTTTACCTGTGTGCTCAACTACTGGAAGTTACTCAGGGAGGTAAACTAAGACGTGCCACTGGGTTATGGAAAGTTGACTGGGGTACGGGAGACTGGGATCAAGGTGAAGTTTACCTGATGATGGAGTAACTGTCCCACAAGTGGTTGAAGGAGGTAGGTTTTCAGTGGAGTGTGCCGTGTTGCAGGTCGCGGAGAGGAGAGAGATTCCTCGCAGACTGAAGAGAGCCGTGCTTCAAACTGAGGAGAGTCTTTCCGCAGACTCGAGAGACCTTGGTCGGACTAGGTAGGAAAGTCTTAAGCAGACTGAGGAAGGCTCGCGTCATCTTCGGCCGGCGAGTCCTGCGTCTCTGCTGGAGCTGGAAGCTGGAGTCTTATTTATACTAATTTTCTCTATCAGCAGTTCTTCGGTGCGGGTGTAGCATCGTCTTACACATGGGGGGGGGGGGTGTTAACAGGGGTGCAGGAGGTGCGCTCTTTATCGGCCCTCAGGGTGGAGGCAACGTCAAATGAAAATCCCTGTCTTCAAGGCATGCTGGTCATGACATCACAAGGCTCGGAGGTGCTGCCATCTCTCAGCGTTGTGGACACTTCTTCCAGGACTAAGCAACGAGTAGTAGAAATTCACAAATCTTTTTTTAATTTTGCGGGGGTTCCTTTTGCAGGCATAAGTTTGGACGGGCAAGGGGTATTGTAACTATGCATGTAATTTACTATGATGTATTCAGCTACCCAGGCTTGTGGGATTTCCTAGCTCGATAATTTGCCGCATATATCTTTTACCCTTGAGCGCAGGTGGTTCGTAGATGGGGCGAAGTCGTCCGTAGAGTGCACATCCGCACCATGCAGCATGTTGACATGCGTCAAGCGGGAAGCAAAAAAAAGGAAAGTAGGAAAAAAACATAGCTAACTGATAAAAGAGTGTGACCAACCATGTGGCACAGAACAAGGAAGTGAGATGCGGTAAACAATTATTACAGATACTAACTACACCACCAAATAACAATAAAAAACAAGTAGGCGACACACACAAACTAAAAAATTGCAGTCAGTGAAAAATGTTATGTTTTTGAGTACGTAAATATCCAGCCATGTTGATGCAAAACTACATAGGTAGGATAAGTTGCGAAATTGTAAGTACAGCGCAAATATACTGGAAAAATCTGACCCGGAGGACCAAAAATATTATTACCATGAAGACAAAATGGACTGTAAACACAAATTACTTATGGATGCGAAATTAAAACATTGATTGAAAGTGAGGCTGGCCTATTGACGCTACGCACCGACATGTTGCTTCACAAACAACTGACTGCCTCCTCTCTGTGGCCGAGGGTTCCAACTCTGTGATCCAGCGCTGCATATAGTTGTGCGAACTCCGTATACCACGAGAGGTGGCTGCGCAGGAAATTCAAATATTGAATTTGTCCAGCATATGAAAGGAAGTCAGTACACATCATATTTGTCCAGCATTCACACAGACATATTTACAGATCCAAACAAAACACATTTCTTATATGCAAAGAGCACATTCTGTAATGTTTCTAAATGTTACACTTAGGTTTTTACATACTGTATAAAGCACATATTACATTTGACTCAGGATGTCTTTTAACAATGGAGTTATTAATATAGACTTGCGCTCCATCCCTAGGTCAGTTGTTGCGGAGTTGGAAGTTAACTTTATCTCATTAATACGTGAGATTGTACTGTCTGGCTTGCAGAATGTTTTATTCACCGGTCCACCATAACAATTCTTAAAAAGAGTGAGTTCTTTTACTCCCCGCTAGATAGCTCTAGTAGTAATTATTGCTTGTCTTTTATTTCGAATCTCTTTCCAGCCGGCCGGTGATGTCACAGAGTCAAGTCATGCATTTGCACCCCCTGCTCTACGACTACCCTTCGTCCTAGTGGCACAAGCCAATCAGCAGCAGACAGCTGCCTGAAATTAGTATAAAAGTGGAGACGGCCCGCGTCTCCAGCAGCAATCTTGGTTTCTATCGCTCGTTGCTCAGACCCGACCAGATTGATCTCAACTCTTTCTAGCACTCGCCGCTCAGGAATCTCCTGTTCTATGTTCGTCCTAGCACCTGTTGCTCAGGATAACACCCCATTCATCGTTTAAGCCACGCTTGCGATAGGGTATGGTTACATTAGTTAGGAGCTGTCCACTATGTACCCTGCAAACCCTGTCACCTCCTACAGTTATGGACGTATCTGTAGAGGACATCTTCTTAAAGTCTTTTTCAAGGCTAAATCTTGTCACGTTCCTTGCTTAGTCATCCTGCTACTTGCCAGTGATTACGTTATGCCGTGTCTTACAAGACATTCGTACAACAATGCAAGAGTCTGTTGCATAGGCTACAGCAGCTCACACTACACTCCCATTTTGTTGTGTCAGTCGCATCTGCCGGCCATCATAATTTGTACATGTAACTTTTTGGCTGAATTCGTGCCTCTTACCAGGAGCTAGAGTACTTTCACCATGTGTTTATTTCTGTCAAGCGATATAAAATGTGGGTCAGATTTTACTTTGAATACCTTGTAGACTTAACAACTTTCCGTAGTTACCCATCATGCACAAACTTTGGCCGTCTTTTTCCTCAACCCTCCGGGATTGACGGAAAGGAGCCACACAGGTACACTGTCCTTGGAACAGCTTGTCATCCTGGTGTTCACTTGCCTCTCCTGAGCGGACTGCGCTGTGAGAGACTTGTGTTCCCAAGGTTGGGAAGACTGGAACAGGGCCATACACCCATGTGGGTATCTGGACAAGGTAAGGCCTGACTTCCTTTGTTTACTGCAGTCTCCGCCAGACTTGGAAATAAGGTGTCCATCTGTCCAATGTCGCCCGTGGTGCCACACGTATCACGGTACAAGTAACATACTAACTTGGTACAGTAGTAGGAGGGTAAATTTTTATTCCCAATGACCTATGCCCAGAGGAAAGGTTTGAAGGAAAAGGTTAGGCAAACACTCTTAGCATCAGGTAGAGCACACAGCTAGCTAGTTTGTCTCCTCAAGACCAAGCACAATTACTACGCCACGTGCAATACGTTGTGGAAGTTCCTGTGCCCAGCAACCTCTTCACACCACCTGAGAGGACCGGCCCCGTTGAGTACCCGGAGTGGATCGTCGAGTATCTGTGTCAGCCTGATCAACCTTCAACATGAGCAATAAGCCTAGTTAGTGCTGGCTATCCTTCGTTCCATGTGTCTGCCTAAGCCACAGGACAAAGCTATTCACAACTCTGTACCAGAAATAATCACACATCTTCCTCAAGTGCTGCTGCACCCAAACGTTGCCCAGGTATATCTATGACAGTGGTGGCACCCAAGCGCCGAATTGTGTTATCCACACCAGATTTCGTTCCCTGCTGCGTAGCCACTCTGCCAGTTTTGTATACCAGGAAGGTGCCGGTACCCAAGCAAAACTGAACCCTCGTATCTATATGGAATTACCTGACTCATCTTGTAGACAAAAGACTCCGGCAATCACTACGATGACCAGAGAGTCAGTATAAGTTTCCAGTACGTCACGTATCACATTTCACTTTTTTTTTACTCCTATTGTCTACCATGCTGCACACAGTAGTCTTCAACGCCACCTGGTTAGTTGGTATTTCAAACCAATCTTTGAAAGGCTCCATATTTAGTAGTTAGCTTGGTGTGTGCTGCTGTATTGTATTATTACAAACGATTACACATCATCTCTTATGACGGCAGTATACCTACTGCACCCAACCAGAGTTGAACCTTGCCAACATAGTACACGGATGTTGCGGATCACCACAACCCTGGATAACGCTTCCGAACATGTGGAAACAGACGCGCAAGCCAGCGGCACGTCACCCTCCTCTCCTCTGTGCAGAGAGTCTATAAGCCATCAACCACCTCAGAGCACAGCCGAGCGCCACCAAACTTGTATGAAGCCAAGAGACAGATGAAGGGTGGTTACCCCCATTCCGGCCTCGCACTAGTGGGATGTCACACCTCCCCCCGCGACCCGCAGTCGCACTTGTCCTTCGGACTATATAAGTCCGTGCGTGGCAGGTCTCGCAAGTGATTCTTACTGATCTTTGAGTTTGCTTCACCACTTCTTGTGCAGGGGCCTTCGACGACCTCCAAGTCAGCAGCTTATCAGAGGCATCTACCATTGCCGTCATCAGAAGCTCTTCTGCAGCTGCAGGACCAAAGGCTTTATTGACATCAACTACTACCATTACCAGAGGCTTCATTGCAGTGAACTATTAACCTCTTACCAGAGGTTTTTCATTGACGACAGCCTTCTTCTGCAAACATCGGCAACACCTCTGTTACTGATTCCTTCCTGTAAAGAAGCCACTCCTACTTGCTGGTAGGGGCAACTACACTCCCTGCTACTAGAGCAGTGGATCCCTTTATTTAATTGTCTCATATAGACATCCCAAAGTTACTTAATCATGTTAAATATATTTAGCCGCCGACTACTTATACGTTCTTGACTAGCCTAGAACTAGGTCACTTACACCTGTTCAGTGTAGGTTACTTCCATCATATTGTCTGCTTGGTTAGGAGATTGCATATGTCACTGTATTTAATACAATCTTAATAAATACACCCTTGTTCTTATAGCCGAGAATTATTTTTTATAGAGAGTCATTCACATTGTTTGCTAGGAACTATACCCATTGTTTACTGGCGACCGAAACTGGGCAATTGAATATGAATTAGATCTGGACTGGAGATCCCCATCAGGAATCCACCAGCCGTATACATATATACCAATCGACGGTCACCTGTTATAGACTTCCGGGGATAGAACAGCAGAGCCCCAACCACTAGCAACTCATCCAACCAAGGAGAGACAGTACGCTTGGGTTGTATTCCTACCGGAGCACCTAGGTGCTGGCAGGAGTATTTGCTCCAGTGTTACGACATGGCCTTGGTTGCGACCCACACCCAGTAGTGACAGGAAGGCAGCCCATACGTCTCAATGCTTCTGGTCTGCCCGCCAATGGCGGGGAGGCCTTCTGAAGTTCCAAGCTCCTGCCGGCAGCTACTGCTGGCAGAACACTAATATAGGCATTGTTTCGCGTCTGCGGTGCACAGCTAATACCATTCAGCAGCAGTCTCGCCTCTATGCCATTTAAGGTAAGGCACAGCTCAAAGAGAGAGGAGCAAAGTACAGCTCATGTTGCTGCCAAGCAGCGGTCTGTATTGGCCTCGCCTACTTTGGGTAGACAAGCGGAACGAGACCGCACTGCTTTAGCTAGACTGTTGGAGAGACCGATCTCTCCCGTATACAAGTATATTGACTTTCCATCACACACATGTGAGCACCAAGAGTATCATCGCATCTTGCATGGTCTCATATACGGGACCGAGGTACGACACGGGGTTTCCAACCCCAGGTTCTGGAGCCCGGAAGCAGCAGCCTGGAATCTACGGTACCGTGTTGGCCGGCACTGTATCACCAACCTGCAGCCAGAAGACTGCACCACCTGTTCCAGCCAGCAGTCATCAGCCATACTACAGAAGATAAGTAAGTCAGGTAACCCCGACACCTCCCACCAGCTGAGCTCCTCGACTAGTAAACCCACAGTGGGAAATTAAGTAAGACATGTACTCATCCGCAAACCACTGGTCAAACAGACTATAGAGAACTTTGTACAGAACCGCCAACCCATGTGCCCAGTCAAGGTAATGGGCCATAAATGCAAGCTAAGCCAATAAATCCCT
The DNA here is from genome assembly GCA_029891345.1 of Dryococelus australis. Classification (NCBI taxonomy): domain Eukaryota; kingdom Metazoa; phylum Arthropoda; class Insecta; order Phasmatodea; family Phasmatidae; genus Dryococelus; species Dryococelus australis. The sequence continues at coordinate 3,530,813 of CM056995.1, forward strand.
AATGCCGCGCAACACAAAGTCACGATGACCGTGCCAGCTACTTATTAACCTGGCTTGCATCAAGCTGAAGATAATTTGGAAAACTTGGGCATTTTTGTAGACTTTTAATAGTAGCCTTAGTTGTATTATTGTAATTTTTAAAATATTGTATCTTATGTATGTCAGTTATATATAACTTGTACTGGACTAGTGCAATATCTACCAGTGTGTCTGCATGTTACTCCCTTGTTGCAAGGAGTAATACAGACGTGTCAGTGTTATATTGTTCATCACCCCCGGTCAGTAAGCTATGCCACACCACCCCCTCACAAGATAAGAAAATGAGTGAGCCACCATCTCTGAAGGATCAAGTAGTTTAAGGGTGCGCCGAGGGATAGCACCACCTGTTCCCCAGCAGATAGTAGTTAGTTCTGCTCAAGAGCAAGTGACTGGCCACCCCCACTATGCAGTCCCAGCGAGGGCTGGTCAGCTGGCATAAGTACCTGTGCATGGCTGAGGAGCGTTAGGTGTTCGTCGGTTCTCGTAAGAGCCACACAACCCTGGCAGCTCGCTTCAACACCTTGTGCACTGGAGCTCAATGACCACTCTACGTCGCCTAGACAACCCAGAAGCTCTTCAGCTCCCTCATTAGCATCTACCAGACCTTCCAGAGGATCTCCCCCTACAGTCCTTGGAGAAGTCGTCAACACCCTTGCTGATTGCCCCTGGTAACAGCCACCCCACAACCCTTCAGGAAGTGGGTACCTCTATCTGCCAACCCCTAGTTTAGAACCAAGTCCCCTTCACCTGGAATATGCATAGTTTAAACTTCCGGTCAGCTCATAGTAGTTAGGAGGTAGTACGGGCCACTATGTTTATTCCCCCCCGAAATAAAACACGTGTTCTCGCCTACTTTGATTTTCATTTTCTTAGGTGACTGAGATCCCACGTAAACACCATGCCCACCAGAGTGGAGCAGTTTACCAGGATATAAACCACTTCATTTTACCATCTAGTGTATGACTGCAGGCTCAACTGCAGGGACTCGTCCGTCAGAACCACACACATGCTCGATGGCCACCAATTTGGTGCACCCTGGTGTTCTGAAAGGCAGAGTCCTAACCACTAGTCATACAGCCACTATATAGGCTAGACAGCCAGGCCTTTTCACACTCCATCCATTGCACCATTTGAGTTGTCGGAGGGTGTGTTTGCTGGTTCTGGAGGCCTGACCGCCTTAGGTCCCATACCTGCAGTTGTTGACTTGACGACTCAAAGGAAACCCACTCTGTAACCACCACACCACTTGTGTTGCTGGTTGGGGTAAAGGTACGACATTGGCACGGCCGCCGCTGCGGCAGAACACTCCTAGCTAGGGACCAATTGTCGCCTGCTCCTTTCTTGTAAGGTAGGTCGTAGCACCCCTCCATGCCTGATGCCAAAAGAGAGATGCAGGAGACAAGGCTACCTCAGGCTGCACCCGCTCCGATAAGGCATTCTGCCATGATAATCCACGGGACCGGGCTCAATTGATCCGACAGCTGGTGAGGCTTAACCCTCCAGATCCCTCCCCTTCTCTCTTTTCAATCCCCAAAAAGACGCCAGGGACACAGCACCCAGTGGTTGCTGCCTTTCACCGCAAGGAAGAGGTTCCACTGGCCATAGCCTGCCCCTGGTTCCGCGGGAGTCACAGCACCAGATCAGCCCGGACGTTCTTGGGCAGTTCCAGCCGCAGCAGTACCTGGAGATCAGCAAACGCCTCCAGTAGCCGCTACCCACCTACTTAACTGACGCCGCAACCCAGCCATTCGAGCACCGGCACAGGTAAACCCGTGACTTCTAGTCACACCGCCTGGCACGTAGCCAAGCCAGGAAGCGACTTTGTACCTAGACGCCAGGTGACTCGACCTACCTTGTACATTGGTCGTGACTCCTGCCGGAAAGTGAGATTGAACCAGCCAGTTTTAACCCTGTGTGTGAGGGGCCTGCACACTAAAAGGTAGCTCTAGCCATCACATAGCTTCAGACTGTTCCCGAGAGCATCATGCGTCAGTATATATTGATAGTATAATTACTGAAATAGTAAAACAATACTGTATTTATTTTTTGTTACATACTTTTGTCATATATGTGCACATATTACATGACTGTGTAGGAGTCAGCGAATATTTGAATGCTGTGAGTTAAGTATCCATGAATTTTTTATTATTATTTCATAATAAGTTATTTTGTTTGTTTTTTTATTTACTGTTAACAAATAATGAGAGCCTAGTCTTCCATATTTGTTGTTTATTTGTGCGGTGGTTGAGTGTGGTTATCGTGAAAAATGGCTCAAGTTTAAACGAAACGTAAAAGAAGTGATCTTTGGATACATTTTTAACAAGACGACTATGAAGCAATGTAAATGCACTGTGATAAAAGTTTGAAGACTCCAATAGGTTTGTTGGAATACAAGCATAACTTGAGTCCTCCTTTTATTATGAGCCCTATCACAGCGTGCATGTGAATTTTGTATTGTTTGACTTTACTGTGCAGATACCATCTGTCTGGGCAAATGAAGTTTCTTTTTCAGCTCATGGCTTAACCAGTCAATGCTTCACTTTTTTTTTTGGAATGTGAACATATACATAATTTGGTTACATTCTGATGGTAATATTGCCATAAAATAAACCACCAATATAGGCTGTTCACGGTAAAGTGAGCACTTTTTAAGGCCCTTCTAAATTTTTTCATTCACCCAATTTCTATCTTCCTGCTATTTTTTAATATAAACCTTACAATGTGACACATAAACACAGTGTATACATTTCACTACTCTCAAAATTTAACACCTAAGGCTGCAATAAGATATATTTATTAATTGTTAATGCTGTTGGGACAGCCCTAAAGAGTATTCAGTTACTGTGAACAACCCAGACTATTACTATCCTCTGACAAGCACTTAAATTAGTCTTGGAATAAGCTTATATCGGTAACTTTTTACATTTCATGTGCAGACATTTTACATGTATAGAGGGTATATGTAGTTTAAATTAAATGGCTTTTGTATAAAAATTTTAACTCAAATACATTTAGGTTGCATTAAAAGTTGAAACTCCAGCCATGTAACTGATAAAAGGTTGCTATAATGTAAATTGTATCACTTTTTTATGTACAAATATTGATTGAATATGAAAATTTTAAGTTAATGTTAATTGAAAAATTCTTGAACAAGTACATATTTTGATTCAAAAAGCTTTGAAGTTCGAGAATAATAGGGGCTATTCAAATTTTATTTAATTTCAAAAATGCTGATTCGCAGACACCTAGAATTTGGTAAATGTACTTTAAATAGATAAACATGAGAATATCATTCTCATTTCATAGACACATTTTATGTACAGTGCTTCAAGTGAAATATCTGCAAACATTTAGTTTTATTGCAATGATACAAGTCACTTTTATCTCTTACAGAAATGGGGATAACCTGGATGAGTCAGGGGTTTTTTTGTTCAGTGTAACCAAACCACCATTTCGTGGGTGCAAAAGACCCAGGACATGTCCGGTCTAACTCCGGAGTCATAAAGCGTGTGGCCTGTCTTATCAAGTGTACACAATTTTCATTGCTGTGACAGTTTTTCTCTTGGTGTGTTTGATGTATGTGACTGTCACGCGGTTTACGTTTTTCAGGAACGCTATGAGCACACCTCGTGCCTGACAAATATCTCACCTTGGTCTAGTGTCTGCAAATATATCCTAAGTAGGCATACAGAACTGCCAGAAGAGATATGCCTCCCATTGTGCGAGGTGGCGCAGTGGTTACACACTGAACTTGCATTCAGGAGGATCTGGGTTCAATTCCCAGTCTGGCCATCCTGATTTTGGTTTTTCATGGTTTCGCAAAATCACTCTAGGCGTATACTAGGATGGGTCCCTAACAAAGGCCATGGCCAATTCCTTCCCCAATCCCTCTTCCCTGTGTAACTTTCACCATCTCTAATGACCTCGCTGTCGACAAGATGTTAAGCCCAGCTACCTACATGCCTGATATGCCTCCCTTGGAGTGCTCTACCATTCCATCCAAATGTTACATAGGGTTGTGCAAATGAAAATTTTCTCATGATACAAAAACCAACAAATATGGTATGAACTTGAAGCATTTTAAGCCACCGTTTACAGTGATGAACTCTGAACTGTATGAAAAGGGTTGAGTTCTGTGGTATGTGGTACATCTCATGTGATGGAGTGATACCAGTGTTATGGTAAACATACCCAAGGAGGGCCTACTCACGTGTCGGCAGGATGCCTGTATATAGTGTGGGCCGGGTTGGTGTGCATGTCTGCTCTGTGGGGTTGTTGGCTGTGGAGGAATGGTGTGGGTTCTGCTTGTAGTCTCCAGGTGTGGAGGAATAGCAGTGTAGGAATGTAGGATTCGGGCAAGAGTTCGGGATCGAGTTATAGGGCATCAAGGTTGAAATGTATTATAAGAAGCTGCTCGAGAGGTATTCTACCTGCTAATCTGGTAGGACTTTCAAACAGTGTGTCCTCCTCAATACTTTCCTGTACTGGTGTGTGTGTGGAATTGTCAACTTGAACTCTTTTAAAGCTCTCTTAAGACTGTTTTTTTACAACAGCGGTGTGTACACGGTATAAGGCTGAATTAATCACTGACAAAGAAAATAAAATCACAAATTTATGCAAGGCAAAGCCGGGTAAAGCAGTCCTATAGTGTACATCTAGAAATATGGCTTTGTCCAGGGTGCTCCACCGTATAGCTCCAGTCCAGCTGTTCTCCACCCAAGACAGAACTATAAAGCCAAGATCCCCATGTAGACAGTCATGGTTTCTAGGTTATATTTATTCCTAGTGAAGGATACCCCCGAAGATCGGCCACTGCAATACAATTTGCATTACCTTCACAGAACTTGAGTTGCCGCTAAGTTGTTACTTATACCTTCCATCTGGCATAGTTTGTGTAGCCAGTTTTAACGTACTTGTGCAAAATAAATTTTTAATTAATACCGAATATGTAATAAATTAATGCATTCAATAATAAATCTTATAAGCCTACAAAAGGTTTTCATAAAATACCAAGAAGGAAAGAATTACATTGGGAGTAAATGTAATATGTTTTAATTATACATATTTAAATGAAATAAAACAAGACACATGGAGTCAGACTCTCCTTACAAAATAAAATATAATATTAATAATTTATATTGATCGTAGGGAAGTTCAAGTACGTTAAAGCCAGGTGGAGGCAACCTGGATAAAACAGTGTAGTACCTTGTGGTTATGCCGAAAATTGTGAACAAAGTTACTTTTATATGAGCACACACAAATCATTCACAATACAATACACTTTTATTTTGGCTTTCCTCAAGGTATATTTACACACCAACATTCAGAACCATGACCCTAGGCATACAAACACGCTCAATATTCTTCCAAGCAGTGAACAACATGTTAACAGTAATAAAAATCTTAAAGAGTTTAACACAATATTACAGCCATTAAATGCACACCACGTGTGCAATATAAGGTATGATTCAATCTTGTACAAAATTTTTAAAATTCTATCTAAGCCGACCAAGAGTGAGTTAACATATAAAATTTCACTCATAAACCTGGCCAATTATTTCATGGCCAAAAAACCATGCACCCAAATTGCAGTATCAATTTCCATGCAATATCATACAGAATTGTAACTGAGCTGCTCCTGGCTTACCAGAAAGTGAGGCTAGCATGTGAAAACTTATTCATGAATACGCCCAAAAATAGTTCTTTAGGTCAGGCCATTATTTCAACTGTATGAGCCTTTAATCTCAAAGTAATCTAAATTTTATTTATCATTAAAAAAGACATGTGCAGTTTCTCAAATTCCACATCAGGTACATTCAACATGCGAATATAAATTGCATAAATCACTAAGCCTGTACACAATGAACGCTTCAAATACAACACTATAGTATTCTGTAAAATATTTCAATAAAAATTAACACCAAGTGCATCTCACACTCGAGCCCAATTACTCCAATTAAATGAGGGAACCACCCTCAAACTCTAATATCACAGTAAGTTTCAATCTCACTTATCCCGTATCATAACACTAATTCTTTATAATACGTAACATAAATTTTAACGACTCTAATCCTCTGGCCATTCTCTTCAGCAAATATCATTAAAATTGGCCATAACAAAAAAATGCAATGCCTCCAGCAATTACAAAGTGACACGCGTTTCACTTTCACTGATCTGCTCTCCAGATCTTGACTAGAATTGATTATTCACAAAACTATATTACAATTGCATACTCTATGTGCAAAAGTTTAAAAAAAAAGGGTTCACTAAAAATTCTGTAATAATTCAATTTCTAATATTGAAGTTAGCGGTAGCCCACTCATGTAACAAGCTCGCGCCATGACCAGCCGTCTGACGACACAGTTCCTGAAACCTTTAAAAACTCTAAAACTCTGGTAAACACTTTCCTCATAAACGTAGGGCACTTAACTGTGCCACAGTATTAACAAACTTTAAGGTCTGTGGAGAACACAATACACTAAAAGTATTATTCATGACTCATAAACTAAATTGAAATCATGTGCGCATCTGCCCCATATCTCTCTTTGTGCATAGCTGACAAGTACTTGAAAAATCAAACTTTGTCCAAGAAAATTAGCTTAATGTCACACATTTGACAAAATGTTACCAAAGGACATTCAATATTTCAGACATAGCCACCGAAGAAGGGAACATGCGGTTATAAGAAAATTCAATGTCAGACACACTAAAGCATGGACAAAACATTCTTAACCGGACAAGAATCTAGTGAGCTAGGAAAACCAATACAAATACTGGCATGGGGCTTCAAAAGTAACGGAACTGCGATGAAGCCGCCTCCTAGTAACTATTTTAAATTACTGACAACGGCACAATCTGATAGCTTCATAAGGAAATATCTAGCCTCACCCAAACAGGGTGCTACAACCTGTAATTCCAACCCAGCATACGCCGGGCAACACAACGTGCCTTTTCAAAGCAGTCAGATAACCAAACTGGAATTTCAAAATTAGCTAGTTCTCATCCCTAAAGTTGATGGACAGTTGGTGTTCACTCATACCAGAATTAATTATGGCCCTATTCATGAAAATATTATGGCTAACCAGATTCAATGCTAAGTAATAATCACTAATTAAGCAAAACGTTCACCTTACATCCAACTGACACTTGTAAAAGGCCACCTACCATTACCAATCTGCATGATCAAACCAATTAAACTCCACACCCATGGTGGCTTTCCGTGAAAAACCCCCAGAATATTGATGCAAAGTAGAACCTCAAAAAGGACCCACATTCCATGTCCAAAGCTTACCAATTTTATCAGGGAACAGAACCATTACGTTGAGAAAGGGCTAAACTCCTATGCTTAGCGCAGAAGTAATCGGTGAGATCTGACATGTTCCCATCGGTGCGTAGCATTGGTGGAGCAGACCCGACGAGACCTGAAGCTAGGTCTGACTGGGCCGGTGAGTGAGGAACAAGTGCCACTGCGATCGTCTGCTAGGCCCGGCAAGCCGCGGGAGAAGGGGATGGCAAGGAGGGAGAGCAGGGGAAGGGAGCTTGTTGCCTGAGGAGCGTGCGCACATAGCCAGTAGCTGGTGTAGAAATAAATAATTCGGTGATGAAGGGACGTCGTTTGGTAATTGTAAACGTGAAAAATTACTTTAGCAAAACAAGTAACCCAAATAAATGAATTTTAATGGTTTTGTCCTGAAGGGACCTAAAATGTGAAATAACACCAGAGTGCTCCTAACCTAAGCGGTGAAGACATGGCCAGGGCCTTAAGGGTTTTCCAGAGGGGAGGGCGAAGAGGTGGAAGGCCTCTGGATGGTGACGACCCTCCGAGGGTTGCTGGAGGCGGCAGAAGATGTTGAGGGCCCTCTTGTTTGTGTTGACTCTGGAGCTGGATGGCTTCATTGTTGGCCGCTGGTCTTCTGCAGTCACTGGCGCGGGTGAGGCTCTCTGCCCAGTGCTTACACAAATGGCTTTCACAGCCAGAAGGTGCAGCAGAAGCCACTCGTATGCTCTCAGATGGGTGTGGGGAAATTAGCCCCACCTCTAGGGGGTGGAGCTTATGTCATCACATGTGGTTCCATGGATCCTTATTAGGAGTGGCGCTTGGGGCGAGGGGATGGCACATCTTGCCCTTATGCTCTTGTGGAGGCCGTGACTTTCTGCTGGGCGGCTCTCTACCCTACAGCAGCGCGAGATTTGAATTGTGCGTTGTTCTTTTAGCGGGAGCGGCAAAGTGTAACTGTGTGCCTCTTCGGAGAGGGGCATTGATGTGACGGCTTCTTGTAGAGTTAAGACTATGGTAAAAAGAAAGAGCACGTGGTTTGAGGTATTATCGAGGCTCTGTCAACTTTGTGTTTTGCCTCTATTACCATGTTTTTTTGGAGGTGACTTGCCCCTTTGGTTATTGCAACTTTTAAATGGAGTGATGTCGTTCAGGTATGTTGCGCTTCTTCTAAGCACGGGATGCATCATGCGTCAAAATTTTGCGGAACTGAAACAAAAAAAAAAACTGAAACCAATATTAAAAAGAAAGTTGAATGAAGTTCATAAAATTTTCACAAGTTATTCATTATAACAAATTTTTTAGGAAACTGAATTTTAAAAAATTTAGGATGATGAGTATTTAGCTCAGAGTTTCTTGCATGTATTTAAATTTCTATTACTTGTAGTTATTTTAGTTGAAAAACAATGAAAACAAAATTATTTACGGACATAAATTTCCTTTGCTGGTTCACTAAATGAACATTCACTAAACATCAGAATATGCATTAAAATTTAGGATTTGTTTTTCGTTACAACTTTTGACAACCAAATTTTTACGGAAACGAAAATGAATGTCGTCATTTTTCATTTTTGTATCAGTATACTGAATGTTCGCTCCACCTTGAATGTAATAACTTTTGATAACACAAAAATATTGTGCACACTGCAAACACCAGGATTCTGCAACATATACAGTAGTGTCTTTAATAGTTCTCTGTTTACAGAGAAACATGTTTCATTACCATGGTGAATCAGTGTTTGCACGAGTGCTATTTTTTTGGGGAGTACATGTATGTATAAATTGTTATACTAATAGGAATTTGGCTGGAGAAATATTATTTTTTGTAAATAAATTGAAGGAACCGGGAATCTAATTTTAATTCTAAGTTCTGGTTGTCATGGCTAAGAACTGGTGGGACCAAGAGCTGAGAATCAGAACCAACCCATATCTACATCCTAGGTATGTGGAATTGTGTTTTCTAGGGAGGTAGGGATCTGCGGTATCTCGAGGCACGGCTGGAGGATATTATGGGCGCACTGGATGTGCGCAGCTCATGCCCAGTACTGGGTGCGGTGTGCTCTGACTGCAACCACATCAGGGCGAGCCACCATGCCTGCCCCTCCCTACATCTCCTGACGCTTACCTTCCACGTGCAGCACAAGACGGCGGTCATCGCGGAAGATGCGGCCACTGCCCCATACTGCCATCTTCTAGGAAAACTTTGTGACCCCACCCACAAGGTGACTAAGCAGCTCCTTCATGTGCCCAGCTCACATTGTAATGGTGGGCTGGAAAAATTTACCAATGCCATAGGCGGGAATTTTTGTTTATTTCAACTGTAACCTTGATTTTTGCAAAATTTCTTTCAAAATGCTGTTTTTGTGACTTTTGTATAAAATTTAAAAAACTTGCAAAAAATTGGGTATACAGTGGAAATTCAAACATATAAACATCCCTATAATGAAAAATGCTTCCTTACAAAAAAAATACATTATTCTGCCAAAACTTTATTAGTTTATAGGTTATTTAACAATAATTTTTTCGTGTTCATGTTGCTAAAGTTTCTTGTAACAAATTATCACTGCTGTCTAAAATAAATAATTTAAATAATTAGTCACAATGTTTGCAAAAGTCTTTCTTTTAATGCAGCATTTCACAGACTGCTCACTTTCAAGTATAAATGTAAACACGTGTATGGTGGCAATGCAATAGACATATGTATAGTGATGATACTAACACACCATTAATAATGACATCATCCAATTACTACACACAGTGCACACTGCTCTCGTGAATGAAGTCGTTCCCCTTGTTCAGATTAGCTATTGAATTGAAAAGTGTGTACTAAATGCAGGTTTTGTTACACACTCTCCAAGAATCAGTCCAGCAGTTTTAAAACAAATATGACTATCAAAGGAGCACTTCCGTAAATTGCATGATAATTGCGCTTTTATAGTTTTCAGGGTGTACATCTAGAGCAGTCAATTGGAAAGTTATGTCCAAGGATCAGGGTATCAAGCATTCTTCATTGTGTGTCGTATGATATACTGATGAGTGATGCTTACTAGCTATTTGAATTAACAACTTTGTTTCATCTAAATGCTTCTGTACAAGCAACAATGATTGGGATTCGGAAGCTAGAATTACTACCAGATCATGTACAGTATTTTTTCCTGGACTGGGGAATTATTACAGACGTGTCAGAATTATACGTTTCAAAAATACTGCAGACCAGTTAGCCATGCAATACGCTGCATCACCTCGAGAATGTGCCAACAATTTATTATTAGGAATCGAAACCCACCGCCACCCCGAAAAAGTTCAAGGGCGAACCGAGAGATTTTGAATGGAAACAAGGGCCACCCTTTAAGCTCCACCCAAGATGCGTGCGCATAGCAACCGCCACCACTGGGCCGGCGCAGACCTCAGCCAAAGCTGAATATATGCCCCTGCAGAGGCTGGAAACGTCAGTTCAGGTGTTCTTCCGAGAGCCATAACACCCACCTAGGCAGCTTGCCTCTACCACACTCGTTCGCCGGATCTTACAGCCTACACTACCAAGTTCTTCATTAGCTCGCCTACAAGCCGCACCAATTGGACAGATATCTCCACAAGTCACCAATATCCCTCTAGGGATCGCCAGCTCATCGCCACCTACAGCATGACTTCTGAAGCCCTCCCCCCTGCGAAGTCTTCCAGAAGCAATCTGCCACCCTTAGCCACTTGTCCCTGACAAAGGCTACCCTACGCACCCTTCAGGACGTGGCCTCGTAGGCCCCATCAGGGTACGCATCCACAGATTGACAGGGAAATTCATAATTAGCTACCTAGTCGATTCTACCCCCAGCCAGTTTAGAATCAGGTCCCCCTCACCTGGACAGAGTAGTTTACAACTTCCGCCAATTTTGGGTAGACAGGAGATAGTACTGATCACCGTGTGTTATTCCTCATGGTATAAACACAATCCGAACCTAACTACTCATTTTCCCTTTTGTTCATCCAGATATCCTCAGTAAACACCTACATCCTGCAGAGTGGAGCAGAAGGCAGGACTTGCCAACCAGTTCTCGCTTAGTGTAGGACTAAGAGTTCTTCCAGATGGGGGAATTCGTATGTCAGAACACACACTATTCAATGGTCACCCATTCGGTACACACACTGTATCGAACGATGGTAGAGCCGTGACCACTAGTCATACCTAGAGACAACTGTTTTTCGCGGCGCGGGCAAAATCGCAAAATTTTAGCAAAATCAATTTATCTCCATGAAATTTACTGATTTTGGTAAATCCACAAAATAATTACTAAAATAACGTATTTTTCCATATAATCAATATATTAAGAGACTCAATTACTACACATTTGTGGGATAATTATCGTGAGAATCACAATATATATTGCAGTTTCTGAGATATATTGCAAATATACTACATATATATTGCAATTATTCAGTATATCATGACACATGTGATCTATAACGTAATATTGCTGCCGATTAAAGGCCCTGCTACAATGAACCAGTGGATTGCTGATACGGTGCTTGTCCAGTACTGATCGATGCTATTCTGAATTCTGATTGGCTTACTATGCTCTAACGTCGGAGCTGGGGTCGGTGCAGTGCCGGTCCAGTGCTAGTGCGGCAAAGTTGGCCAACTTTTAACTTTCATCGGCAACTGGCCAGCACTTTGCATGTGATTTGCCGTTACTCGTGCCGTGACGGTCATGCACCAATGAAATCAGTGTTACTGCGCAGCCGCAATGAAATTCGGAACTTTACTGATGAAACAAAATTAAATAAATATATTTAAATTCCAAGACATTCAATATGAAAAGTTTGTTATTATTTCGTATTTGATAACTGCCAAAATAGATTGCAAGTGGTGGTGTTGTCAAAAAAAGTAAACAAATATTCAGAAATTCGGCATTGGGAAACTTAGCCAGTGTAAGAACTTTCGAAAATAAATAACTTGGAATGAGTAGTTATGTTAAATATTGATTTGGAAAATGGAATTGAGAGTTAGTGAATTTTTGCTTTTATTGATAGTAAAGCGACGATCAATTTGTATCCAAAGGAATACATTCGAGTACAAATTGGCAATCATGCGGAATACACAAATGTAAAAAACAACCAATAAAATAATGGCGAACTCTGCGCTACCTGTTGCAAGTCGAACAAACTACGCTTCACCAGCAAAGTACAGACATTTAATTGTAACAGCGTGACCGGCAATTCACCAGCACACGGCCAGCACCAGCACGGTACCAGCAATCCACCAGTTCATTGTAGCAGGGCCTTAACAGTAACAACGTGATGCTAAACAAAGGTGCCAGACATGTGTAGTAATAATGGTTGTGACTGTATTTGACAGTAATGAAGAATTTTCTCACGAGGGGTTTTATGTATTTGATATGTCAATAAAGTACTTATGTGCAAATTTTGCAATGTACGAATAGAATGGACTAGAAAGGACACCTGTCTAAAGCACATCCAGTGAAGTGCTACGCATAACAAAAACAAAGCTTCAGCGATGGAACTAAAACAAGTTCAGGGTTCATCAACGTCTGATGTAAAGCGTCAAATTTCGCTTACCGATCTTGTTTCCCCGGTCAAAAAATATGTGAAAGTTGAAAAACAAGAATTTGTTTTGTCAACAATTCGAGCTTTCATCGAAGCCAACATTCCATTGAAAATAGTTGATTACCCAAAGTTTGCGGGAGTAGATGAATAAGTACATTGCAGGTATTAAAAATGTTTCTATAAACCCTTAGCAGGTTTCCCAATAGCACGGCGCAATGCAGTGCGATGTGGTGTGTCTAGCTTCAGCCAATCAGAGTGAAGTAGCGAATTATCGCTGCTGTTGGCATAAAATGCGATGCGTGAAATCTTGGTGTTGCTCTTTGTTTATTATATTTGAAGGCTGGTTTACGTTTTGAAGCAGGAGGCGGCATAAGTGGTTTATGCTTTTCATTGAACGAAAATGTTAGTGTTTCAAATGTCTACCGAAAAATGTCTCGTTGCACCATTTATAATTTTAACTTGTTTATATCTAAACTATATACAGTAGAGCTTCACTATAACAAACCTCAGGGGATCAAAAATATGGCTAGTTTGTTATAGTGAAGTGCACAAAAAAAATTTCTTGAGGTAAAATTCGATGTGGCAAAATGTTACTGAAGTGAAGTTAGCTTCGAATCCCAGATTCAAATCTTTATTGCCAACCTCTGGCCAAGAAAGTAAGCATACGGGAGGATTACATGTCACGCTCAGAGGAAGAACTGCACATGTGCAACACGGTTTCGTTGGGAATGCTCACAGGGCTGCTCGGACGTAGCATGTTCAGAAGCTTATAAACTGAAAACTAAGCTTAATAAGTTAATAAAACATACCATACGTAGGTTACAAGTGCCTTTAGTATCAAGATATGCAGAAAAGTCAAGGTTCCGAGATTTCATTTTTATGCTGCGAGCCTTAGAATTTTGCAATTTGAATTCACATCTTGAACAAAGTGCCAAGTTCATAGGCAAATATTTTAAAATTCTGCCAATGTAAGTAATACAGGCCATATGCATTTTGCTCACAAGTGTCTTTAGTATGGAGATATGCAGAAAAGCCTGGGTTCCAAGATTTCATTATTATTCTGCAAGCGTTTGAAGTTTGCAATTTGAACACACCCCTCGAACAAAGTGCCGAGTTCATAGGCGAATATTTAAAAATCAAGTCACTTAAGGTAATACAAACAATAAACACTTTGCTGTCATGTGCCTATAGTATAAATATATGCAGAAAAGTCCGGGTTCCAAACTTCCATTTTCCTACTATGAGCCTTTGAATTTCGCAGTTTGTTCGAGGTGTGTGTTAAAATTGCGAAATTCAAAGGCTCACAGCATAAAAATTTAATCTTGGAACTCTGACTTTTCTGCAAATCTTTATACCATAGGCACGTGTTAGAAACATGTTGACGCAGGCTAACAGCCAGCGGCGCTAAGCCCATGACGGCGCTCACCATACACGTGACACGTGTGTACCCATGTGTGCAAAGAGGCTCCAATGTGAACTTTCCTATAATGGAATATTATTTACAGTGTAAAATGTGTGTTCATTATTTTTCAGGGTCTAAAATGTTTTAAAGTGTTTGAAAATGTATGTTTGTCAATATTGCAAAATGTTTGGCTATGAAATTCAAAGTGCATGCTGCACGGAGATTAAGAACATTTATATTCTGGCGTGAATGCCGTCATAAAGAGACACTGAGATAATACAGAAAATTCCCAAAAAATTATATTTTAAACAATATTTAAGTTATTTGTGCAACTCATATTTTCTATAATAAAACATTTTACTTGACATGCATAGCACTTCCGCTTATGTGAACCATGTAGGCAGCCATGGTAGATCCGTGCGATGCTAGCCTCGGTGCAGTCATTTTAGGAGGTCTGGCGAGGTAAGACGCTGTCATGTACATACTTGAAACTTTTTGCACTGATTTAGATTACCATAGCTCTTTATTAGTATACCTGTTAACCTTTGCTCACATATGATTTTGCCAGATAATTTCCCCAGCATTATGCTTCTGCTTAACTAATCATTTGTGCCCTTGCAGTTTTTTGAAACTTAAACGAAGAGAAAGGGAGAAAGATGTTTGAAAGGTTATGCGATCCGCGCACCTTGAATTAGGCGCCATCCACCTATGCTAAAGGCGTTTCATTGTAATTTCTGTATTATTGCTGCATGCAATTTTAAGGGCTTTGTTTTTATGTATGTATTCAAGGGTATTTTTCATGTTTAATGATTTTACGGCCACATCTTTTACGACCACGTGGTTCATAGTCGCCAAGTCAATACCTGTGCCATTCATGCAGTTTGAGGGTTTATTTGTGTAATATCATGTGCGTCATGATTTATTTCAGGGTTTAATGTATTTTCGTGTAATTGATGATTTCTATGTCTGACCATGCAGTAATTTCTCATGTCTGATTTTCTTGCCATCCTGCATACTAGAGGCTTAACCGATTAAATCTGCACCAGAATAATTTTTCCAACCAGAATAATATTTCATCTTACCGGAATCTGCCGTCTTTGCGGAGAAATACACAGTTTTCACCTGCACCACGTACTCCGCTGCAACACTTATCCAGCGGTATCCGCACCATCTAATACTACTTTCATGCACTTGCGTGTGTATTGTGACCACTCATGCCGTGCCCCATCATTTTCCAAGGGTATTTATGTATGTAATTTTGTACGGTGACATTTATTCCGTCCTAACGGGCTGTGTGTATAGGCCATCACCTCACTAACCACGTGCGGCAAGACGAGCCCCAACGAGTCCGCATTAGTGATGCCAAATAATCACAAGTGTTTATGTAATTTGTTCATTTTTGTCTCATTTCATTATTCTCTGTGCCCTATCTTCATGGAAAATCGTTAGTCCACCCCAGCGGCTGGCGACCCCCTTCCATTTTGAAGATTGTGTTTTCAAACACCACAGAGAAGTCATCCACTTAGGAAGTGGGCTAGAGTAATTGCAAGCTGGGGAGCATCCAACCGGAGTTTGCCAGACACGACCGAGAGCAATTCACTAATAAAATACTGACAAGTTTCTCTGTACAAGTGGTAATAATAAAAGGAAGTAGTACAGTGCAATAAGTGTTTCTCTTTTTGTAATGACAGCTACCTCTTGCCATTGTTTTCTAAAAGTTTAGTAATGATGTTTAGTATTGCCAATGTGTTTGTAAGTACGCTCGGATGAGAGGGACACACAGAATCCACAGCATCCCTGAGAACCCTGAGTCTCAACAGTGTGGTAATTGTGAAGCACCGCTGGCACCTTCATCAGTAAGTAACTTGTGTCTTTGTTCGTCTGGTGTCTCACCCGACGGAGTCAGTGTTTATTGTTTTTATTACCTTAAGTGGCTTGATTTTTAAATATTTGCCTATGAACTTGGCACTTTGTTTGAGGTGTGTGTTCAAATTGCGAACTTCAAAGGCTCACAGCATAAAAATGAAATCTTGGAACCCGGACTTTTCTAACACCCAGAAAACTTATAGCTGTGAAGCCAGAAAATTTTATTCAAATGATACGACTCCGTGCTCTATAGCACTCTGCTGCCTAATTTACATAAATGCTTACAAGGACATATCTATTCTGCCTTACCATTAGCAATAAAAAGTCCGTAAGTACTGAACTTACTGTAAAATATTCTAAAATTCATTAAAATTATTACGATGATTGGCTGATAGACATAATATAGGTAATTCAAAACTTTATGAAAAACAGAACATTCTTATATATTACTATGTCACTGTCATACTGAATAGCACTTCACTCAACATTCACTGGGAGATAATACCAAATTTTCAACTCGCTGTGAGTTGCAATTATGCTAAAGTGAACATCCTCTATACTAGGTAACGGCTATACATGTGTCATTAACTTATATAATACGATGACATTAATTCTAAGCACCTAGTTAATTGGAAAATTTATTGAATCCGCATATGCTATCCTTGATTACTTATGACATCCTAGAGAGTTTATATTCCAAGAATGAGTGCCTGTGCACTTGTGGGAGGCCCTGCCGCGATATGATCATCTTTGAAGAACATTTTCCGTGCAATTCCCTGTCGCCACTTGTGATGGCTGCTCGGTGCGTGCGCCATCGTGCGGGTTTCCTTTTCCGTTTTCTCTTCGCGGGGCACCATTATTTTCCCTGGGTGATGTTCAGCGGCCATAGCATGTTGCTATACCTTAATAATCACTCAATCGAGCCATTGTGGATGCCTCCTCGCTCAGGCGGGAAATGAAAATAGGGGAAAATGCCTGATAAAACTTATGAAATGAACGTTAGTTGTGACAGCTGGGACCAGGCAGTGTGGTGGTGTATGCGTGTGCATATTTGTGTAATTTAAAATTAAATCATACTACAGGAAAGATGAGGTGAAACGCACTCCGATAGGACATAACACACTAAAGAGGTTTAAGCTGAGTATAGAACAGGATGTTCTGCATGCATTAAAAGCTGTAAAATTACACTACTCTAGCTACTGAAATAAAGCAGCTCTGAGGGAACTGGGAGGGTAGAAAATTTAGCTGCGCTGTGGCAAGAGCTGCTGCACGATTACGCTGCGGTACGCACGTGTATCCCTGACCTATCTCAATTGACGTGTGTTGCACGTGTCCTTGGCCAGAAGGCTAACAGCTGGTTGCATACTCATGCACCTACGTTACGTGATACACGTTTCTACGCAAAGTAATCTATCGACTTTTGAACTAAAGAGATGAACTGTATAATTAACCATAATATTATTACTACAAAAGAGGTGTAAGCTGTCTATACACGCATCGTGGTTAGTGTGAGGTGCTGCCACGTGTTTTTCGCTGCGCATGTCAAATTTCATTAAAGAATTTACACGCGTGGTGGAGTTACTTGCTTGGCAATGAAAGTGAGGAAACAGTTGCGCCTCAAATATAGCTTCGCAATAGTCTCTAGCCTTACCACATGATATTACTCTTTAATACAGCATCTCGATAAAGGGAATGCCACCCTACCGCCTAGCCAGACATATACTCACCAGTAAGGCATATCTCGTAGATGGCCCAGAGCTCCCTCGACCTTTGTGTTTTTCTGTCTCTCAGTGACACTAACGTTGTCTCCTCACACATCGTCGTCTACCTAAGGGGGGGAAGGGGGAGCATGGCTCTTGCTTATATACTCTCTCGTTACTAGGTAACTCAGATATGTTATTAAAACAGGGGGCTGATGTTTAAATCCATAGTACATGCAAGGTTAACTTCTAAGTTCTGGTGTTCAGGCCCCCTGGAGTCCGCTACAATATGGTCTGTATTACCTGCAATGCAGGATTTTTAATATGTGCTTATGAACTTGTCATTTTGTTTGAGCCAGGTCACGTTTTCAGTTGGGTGATAAGAAATTGTTTTTATCTGTTTCAGAATGTTGACAATGTAGATTTTGCAATGCCGAATTCCGTGACAATTTCTCCCCCCCTCCCCCCTCCTCTTTCCATTATCTACAGCTTTAATTATTGCAAATAATCAAGAATGCACTTATTAAAAGATGGAAAATTTATTTGCAATTCAGTGAAAATATGTTTAGAGTTTAAGGTAACCTCATTTTCAATTCATGGTATACACCAATGAAAGAACAGGCCAGAGATGTAGCGACAGCATTTTGTTGTACGTAAATCTTCGGCGAAGTCAGAGGCGTGTTGTCTGTGCCTACACAATGATTTAGCGCATTAGTTGCAGCGATAAACATTAGTAGCGCTGCGCTTTACGATTTGTGTCTCATATTGCCACACCAATGTATTGTACCATCTATGACTGAGTTATCTACCAGAAAAAAAAGAGTTGCGGTTTGTTTGTTTAAGTTTTTAACATCAAAAAATAAAAAAATTAATGTTATTTTGCCATTTGTTACATTTTATTCCGATTTCAAAGTGTCCACTAACGTGAATATTTAATAAACCGCCCGTGAATTTTTACAGAAAAATTTGTATAACTGAAAGTTATTTGCATATAAATGTATGGTGTTTTGCCAGAACCAAATGATGTTCGTTATGGTGACGTGTTTGTTAACTTGAAGTTCGTTAAAGTGGTACCCTACTGTATTTGTAAGAGACATGCTTTACTATGAGGCCTGAAACAATGTGCACACATTAGCAACCCACAGATGGTTTTGAATACAAAAAAAGTTTATTAAAGCAATACATTTTATGCATAAATATCTTCACACTGCAAACAACACTGTATTGAAGCAACATTACATTTAAAAAAAAGCAGATTAAATGTATTTTAATAAATTTTAGAATTCTTTGTTTTGCAAAAGTGTACCTCTTGTACAAGCAGAATCCCCAAGTTAGTATCTTCAAACAGTAATAACATACTCAACACCATTATTTTACATACCTCAAGACACTCCAAGGGTGTGCTAAAATGCCAAAAGCATTTTCTACGACTTGCCGTGTGCAGCTGTGCCAGTAGTTATAAATGACTTGTTCTTCTGTAAGGCCTCTAGATGTATAAAGCCCCATTATGTTGTCTTTTAGTGGGAATGCAGCATCAGCTTGACGTGTGTACTACGGTGTAGCTACTGGTTGTGACTACCTTAGATGGTAGTGCTGTGACCTTGACTATCCTATCAAGCCTAGCTTGGCCTACCATGATGAATACTACCTGTTCTATTTGACCAGTGTGGCATAAGGGGGTTTGGTGTAGTATTAGGCTGCTTGGGGGTAGGTTTGCTACGGACTGTAGGGGAGTCAATTCCCAGGGTGAGGCGGATAGATGTGGCTGCCCGTCCGGGGAGCTTGATCCTCCTCACTATCAGGGTCGCCAATATATAGGATGCCAGCAATTCCAAATGGGTGAAATGAAGTGAAGGTTAATCTGAAGTGGTGGTGGGGGTGCTTGGTCTGGCAGACGAGATCTTAATGGGCCGAGTAGGTCGGCGTGACGAGACAAAATCTGCAGCTGGAAGTGTTGCACAGGGTCGGTTGTCTGGCCGGGCCGGGAGTCGAACCCAACTATTTTTCCCAATGTAAGCTTGATTGAGCAAAATTTAGGGAATACGGTGCCCTCTAGGTGAGTCACTCTAATTAGTCAACCAGACTGCAGTTTAATATTACTTGTGGTTGTAACAGGTTACTGTCCGTGCTCTCGTTGTAGTCCTTAGTAAACATCAACAAACTAGATCAGCATGACTTGGAGACTCTGACGACTCTAACTAAATAATCATTAAAAATTTGTTGATAAAAAGGAGTTGCAACAGTAAATAAGTAAATGATGACGTTAACGTTCACTGAAGATGTATTGTCGTCTTGACAAAACAAACAATTGACACTCACAGCTGACAAACAAAGAAAAACAAGACAGAAAGGCAGCCTTTATAAAAATAACTTCTCACTTCAAGAATTACAAAGACGAGAGAGAATAGTTATTTTTCTCTCCCGACGCCCTATTGACTCCTTGCACTGACAGAAAATAAATTTAAGAGATATTTGAAATGTCAGAAATACAAAAGAATGGTAATGTCGCTGGCCTGTGAGGGTCACGTGATCACTCGTTGCAAGCTGTCCGACTGACAGCTGACAAACTATTATGTTGTGACAATTTGTTGTGATACCCAAGAAATGTCATGCTTCCCTGTATATTGATTGAAAGTTTTCGCATTGAAAAGTGGTCCAATCATAGCATCGCTGGGTGCGGTATTTTCCTGAATTCGGACGTATTTTTTTCGAGCAGACGGTCACATCAGCTAAAGGTGACCTCGGTTATTTTCCTTGTTTCACCATGTCCTGCATTGCATCGGCGATGTGTTTAGTTTACTAACTCAGTGAAAAGGAAAAGATGCGCTGTCATCCTATGACGTCTGTTGCTGACATCTTTTACTACTGGTGAAATGAGGAAAGAAAAATTATTAATTTGGAAAAACAAAAATATAATAAAAAATACAAACAAGTTATCACTGTCACAACCTTTCAAATATGAAATGAATTACTATCCTTGACTGAAATATAGAAAATTTTAATACTTCCTGAATATACAGATTGTGTGTATATATATATATATATATATATATATATATATATATATATATATATATATATATATATATATATATATATATATATATATATATATATATATATATATATATATATATATATATATATAAAATAGCTGCAATGCTACATTATCCCCCCCCCCCCCCTTCTTCGATTTGGGGAAGATTTTGGTTAAACCTGTCCCAAATCGAAAACTCAATAAACGTCGACTGTATCAAGGCTGGACTGCAATTCCATCTCGTGTAAGGAGAATTATTTGATTACATGGTTATGCATCCATATACCAAGTTGTTACAGTAAAATGCATCCCCCACATTATTACATACAGTATAAAGTAAAGTAATCGTAACATGATACAAAATTTTATTATACATCTCTTTTCAATTAAATATCATGGTATATTCATGTTCAATTTTGGTTTACATGATTCCTTAGGTGCTGAATGGTTTAGTAATCATTATATACACAAAATTCCCGGAAATTATGATTATCATATTTCAAAATATTGTTTGCAGTATTTATATATATTTTTTTTAAATAGTTTTTATCAAATTTTATTATGTTTAGTTTAAACCACACAGATTTAATTACTTTAAAGTTTCTATTTTCCAGCTAAAGTTCAGGTGGTACCCACTACACATGCCATGTTGCTTCTATGTTTGCTCAATATTACTTTAATTCCTTGTTTGGATCAGCACACAAAAAAATGTATAAGCCTGCCCCAAAAACTATAAAAACCACTGCCACATTTACTTTAAACATCTTAATATTTAGGTCAGTGTTATCAAAAAGGGACGCAGACATGTCATACCTAAAAACTTACTCTTATTGCTTAGATCCAAGGACTTTATACACATTGGAGCAACTTTTTCACACTTCATCTCTATGTTCTTGAAACTAAGCGTGCAACACCTCACCCTTTATTTGTTGTCAAAAAAAAACTTTTCATTTTAATTATCACCTTAGATTTAACATACACTTAAATTGAAACAATTTTCATTTAACTTACTTCAAAACTGTCCTTCCATTGCAAAAAATTAGATTCTTAAACATGGACATCATAATGGGAGCAATGTCAGTAATACCCATTTTACACAAGTTCACACTCCCATTATAATAAAGTACATATTCAAACTATGTTTTCTTGGTTTTCAAATTAGTTCCGCCACTTACCTTAAGATTTTTAAAAATCAACATGTAATACACATTAACATACAAGCAACCATACATTTTCAAAATAATTACAAAAATTAATTCATAATGTTTTTCCATTATGACACAAAACATACTATGCTTTGATTTAATTACAATACACCCTGACTTTCAATTACAATAAAATAATAAAAACAGCATTATACACTTAATTTAAGCTTGTCATACTCAAAATTAAATCTTTATGTTTGATGCATAGGTACAGTAAATTATGAAACTTTTTATCACTCATTTTAAATTATCACTTTTAATAATCATTAAACTTTCAAGTCTCTTTCATAGTAGAAAACCTCATAATTGTAAATTTATATTGTCTTACTCTGTTCCACAATTCAACTTTTTGATGTTCCATGATTACCCCCGGTCAAATATGATGGTAAATTGTTATTACAAAAATTAATGTGATTTATGAAAATACTTTTACAAAATAAATTCTTCAGATTAATTATAATAGGCCTAACTAGCCTTAACAAAATTAACTGCAACAAAATAATCACGTTACTTTCTGTTAACAAATTTCAATACAACTTTCTCAAGTTCAATTACAAAAGTTAATAGATTATAGACTAACATTAGATGAATAAACACTGAATAGAATCAGAACAAATTACATTACATTGAGACTCACTCTAAACTCATCAAGGTTTGTTACATCCTTTAGTATGTTCTTACATTAAAATTACAACAGGTATGTAGCTTATACCTTTACATGTTTACCATTATTATATACCATTATTATATAATTAGGACCATTTTTCTCTTTTATACACCATAACCCAAACATTAGGTTAGATCACCCACTATCCTACAATTTCATGTTACTCTTAACCCCAGGCCGCAACGAGACATGCCAGTTGGCATTGTGTACTTTATGACCTACTACTGCTTCAACTTGGATTTATATAAAAACAATACATTATAGATAAAAATGACATATGAATTGACACTATTTAATCATATTAGTCTATATGAAATCACATACTGTACTGTGTTTCTTCTTTCTCTTCCTTATCTTTCTCACTTTACACAATATTCTCTTCTTCTTAACTAATTTCTTCATGACATATTTCACAATTTTCTTCTTCCGAAACCTCATGAAACTACATTTCTTTTTTTCTCGTATAATTCTTCCTAGTCTTGTCTTTCTTTCTCTTTTTTTGACTTACAGTTTCTTTTCTGAATAACTCATGAATCTTAAACAAGTTCGGCACTTTAACACATTACGCACTTGGTTCAACATTGTCACTATTAAATTTACTTAATACACAACCATATTTTTTCCTTTTTAACCTCCCGTTTTCAGAGTAATAATTTATTCTGTTTTGGTCTCAATAGTGTCACCAAAGATACAAATAATTGGAGAGACCCCTGGCTGTGTCAAAAGAACTGCTGAACCTAACCTTAACTTTAATTCAGTAATAGTTTTTTGAAGATTGACCCCCAAATTTTTTGTTGTACTGTCTTAAATTTATTAACATTAATACCCATCTTATTTTGACAATGATGCTCTACAGTGTCTATTTTACTTTGGCTATTTGCAACTTTGATTTGATCTTTTACAACTTTACTTCCACTACTAAGAACATTTGGCAATTCTACAACTCTTTTCATATTCTGTGAAAACCTTAGTGTTATTATTTACTGTACTCTGCACATTATTTATGGTCCCTTTCAAATTTTCCCCAAAATCTCTTTTAAACTCATAAAATTTTCCAGGAACTGTAACTGTTGAAACTCGTTTTTCAGCTCTTTATTTTGTTCTGTATCTACTTTGATTAACAAGTCTATCTGCTCACTCAGTTCAAGCACCCATATTTTCCGAGTTTCCCCCTTCGCACTACCAAGACCTGAACCCCTGAAGGGCTCACTACCACATTGGACATGTTAACTTCAGTTTCCGGATTTGCCTATTATTATCAAAACCCAGAAAGTCTTCAACTTCACCTAGGCCTACATGTGTGTCTTCCTGACTAGCGATTATGACCTACTTAAATATTTAACCTGTATTCTTATAATAGGGCACAACTAGCTTATAGAATAAAAAGAATTTACGATGCATACCCAAATCATTGTGCTATTAGTAGAATTTTACAACAATGTTCATACCTGCAATTTCTTTGGCAAAAAGTTTACTGTTACCTTGATGTCTTGTTTGTTAACTGGAAACTGTGAGCGGTGTGTCAGCTGGATTCTGTTGTTGGAAGTTTGAGGTTGACGTAGTTACACTCGCCCTGGAACACGAGTTATGAAAACTCGGTTACGCAGGCTACAGCTGGGCTGGCAGGTTCTTGAATAATTGATGAAGATGAATGTCTGCACTCTTCACGTCACAGGGCGCTTGTAGAAATTAAGGCCGAAACATTGGGCGCCACTTCTAACAGGTTACTGTCTGTGCTCTCGTTGTAGTCCTCAGTAAACACCAACAAACTAGTTCAGCATGAGGTGGAGACACTGATGACTGACTAAATTATCTTTGTTTGTTGATAAAAGGAGTTGCAACAGTAAATAAGTTAACTATGGCGTTAATGTTCTCTGGAGATTTATTGTCGTCTTGACAAAACTAACAATTGACACTCGCTGCTGACAAACAAAAAAAAAAAAAAAAAAAAACAAGATACAAGGGCAGCCTTTATAAAACAAAACTTCTCACTTCAAGAGTTACGAAGACGAGAGAGAATCGTTACTTTTCTCTTCCGGCGCCCTATTGACTCCAGCACCGACGGAAAATAAATTTAAGAGAAATTTGAAATGTCCGAAATACAAAAGAATTTTAAAGTCGTTTGTACTGGTCAGTTAGTCACGTGATCACTTGTTTCAGGCTGTCCGACTGACAGCTGACAAACGATTGTGCTGTGACGATTTGTTGTGATACCGTAGAAAGGTCGTGCTTCCCTATGTATTGATTGAGAGTTTCCTCATTGAAAAGTGGTCCAATTGTAGCATCGCTGGGTGTGTTATTTTCCTGAATTTGGACGTATTGTTTTCGAGCAGTCAGTCACATCAGCTAAAGGTGACCTCTGTTATTTTCCTTGTTTCACCATGTCGTGCAATGTGGCGGTGACGTGTTTAGTTTACTAACCCGGTGAAAAGGAAAAGATGCACTATCGTCCTATGATGTCTGTTGCTGATGTCTTTTACTTCTAGTGAAATGAGAGAAAAATTATAAATTTCGAAAAAACGAATATATAATAAAAAATACAAATAAGTTTTCATTGCCAAGACCTTTCAATTATAAAATGAATTACTATCATTGAGTGAAATATAAACAATTTAAATACTATCCGAATATACAAATTACAGTAAAACCCCTCTATTGCAACCCCATTTGTTATGACCACCTCTCTATTATGACCGTATCGTGAGGAACCGTAAAAAGTTTGGGTTGAAAAAGTCGAAAATTTGAGGCACGTCTACAAATAGATATAGTTATCCCTCGCCAACCGCGTTATCTTGAACCGCGGTTTCAGTTATGCGCTGAATTGTTTTTGTAGACATCTACTCCAACCGTGGTATTAGTTTCTATTATCCATGGTTTTCAGTCTATACAAAACTAGCCCTTACTGAAGTTAGTGGTTGCATATTTCTCAAGCTACTATCATAGACTTTGACATTTGTTTTCCCAAGCAGCGTGAAGCAACAAATTACTTAATGCTGCAAGGGGACACTGGTGTATTGTCCGCGGAGCCACGGGAAAGGTGGGGGGGGGGGGGGAGGGTTTGCAGGCAGAGACAGTAAGAATTATATGCCCTAGTCACATGCCGCAGCCACTGCCTTATTACCCTCCTTGTCTTTTTCCGCTTCCATTATCCCTCCTCTTTTGCTGTAAAATCAGTGACACATTACACAGACTAGTTTTGTAACCCCGCTCTTCTGTTCACGTTTTCTATACACTTGTACTGTTCGGATCAATATGACCCAAAAATTGTATTTCGCTCTCAAGAGCACAAAATTCTGTTTTCTACTGTGTAACGGCTGCGTTTTGCACTATCAGTATAATCACATGCAAATCCACACATTTTTATTCAAACGCATGATAATTTATTACTGTTGATGTTTTAGTGTCCATTTGTTGTTATGACATACTAATTTATATTTGCCTCAAAATATTTACTTTTCTTTATTTTTGCATTAAGAATATTGTGCTTAACTGTTTCATATATGTTAAGAGTTTTAGTTGTTTATTGTTATATGGCATTTATTTGACTGCTATAATTATTGTTGGAGACTGAAGCCGGTTGCCAAGGGCAACGCAATCCGTTGATGGCATAAGGTGACACCATCGGGTGAGACATGATACGAACGATGACACAAATACTTACTGGTAATTTCGGCGCCAACGGTGCTTCCCAATCACCGCACTATTGAGATTCAGGGTTCTCAGGGATGCTGTGTGTTCTGTGCGTCTGTCTCACCCGTGTATACTTACAAACATGTAGGCAATACTAAACTTTTTACTAAACATCAGTGGAAAAGAACACTTATAAAACGTATGTGACTAGGACAATGTCACTACTGCATAAAAGAGTTATGTTCACTGTAGACTTGTTTTCATTGTTATTATGCATACACATCAATGTGCCAATGAAATTATGATTATCTTGGTCATGACTAACCAATTCCGCTTGGGTGCTCCCCAGCCCGCAATTACTTTAGCACACACCTAGATGGATGATTTCACTGAGGTGCGTGAAACCACAGCCTTCACAAGGGAAGAGGGCTGACAGCCGCAAGGGTGGACTGACAGTTTTTCCCTGAAGACAGGACATGGTGAATTACAAATGAAACCCTTAATACATATTAACATGTGTGATTACTCTGCATCACTAACGCAAACTCGTCGGGGCTCACCCTCCAGCACTTGGGTAGTGTGGTGATGGCCTATACACAGAGTCGGCTAGGACGGGAATAATTGCACCGTACACTAATTACAAAATTACATAAACCCTTGAATGATACACGAAACAATATGGGACCCAAGATGAATATTCACAATAAACACACGCATGTGTGAAAACAAGTTTAGATGGTGCGGATGCTACTGGATAAAGTTTGTAGCAGACCACACGATGCAGGTGAAATTGCAGTATTTCTGCGTGGAAACGGCAAACTAAATTCAGACAAAAGGTGATTCTTGCTGAGAAAATTATTCTCATTACGATTGCAGTAGTTGCAGGCATGTAACATGCCTGATGGCGGTAAAATGAAACATTAATGTGACAGCGTGGTGAAGAACAAAAAGCATCAATTTACGTGAAAAATTCATTCAACCCTGAATAAACTGACACAGAACTCTGAAATAAATTATTCCTCATACATTGTTACATAAATAAGCTCTCAAAACGCAAAGATGGCGTATACAAATATTTGGCGTAGGTCGGCCACGTATTTATACGTGATGTTGCCGTAAAATATTTAAACACAAAAATTACCCTCAAGCACTACAACTTTCGTTCATTGATGTAGGTTACAATAGTCAATTTAGTTTACTGGTCAACCTTTGCTTGTGTACGTTTTGCCAGACATTTCACCAGCATTATACATCTGTTTTACTAATTAATTTTGCCCTTGTCACATTTTTAACTTAATAAGGAGGAGGAGAAAGATGTCGGAGAGGTCATGTAATCCGCGTAACTTAACAGGCGCCATCCGCCTATGTTAGAGGCGTTTCATTGTAATTTCTGCATTATTGCTACATGCAATTTGAAGGGCTATGTTTTCATGTATGTATTTGAGGGTAATTTCCATGTTTGAATATTTTACGGCAACATCACGTATAACCAAGTGGCTGACCAATGCAAGTATTTGTATATGCCATCTTTGCATTTTGAGAGCTTATTTATGTAATATCGTATGTGCACTTTTTAATTCGGGGTTCTGTGTAAAATTTTGTCAGGGTTCCGTGCAATTTTCATGTATATTGATGTATTTTATACTTGACCATGCGGTCATGTTAATGTTTGATTTTACAGCCATCAGGTATGTTACAAACCTGTGATCACTTAAATCATAAAGAGAATAATTTTCTCAGCAAGAATAATATTTTGTCTGAATTTAGTTAGCAGTTTCCACGCAGAAATATTGCAATTTCACCGGCACTACGTGGTCCGCTACGAGCTTCATCCAGAGGCATCCGTACCATCTGAACTTGTTTTCACGCCTGTGTGTGTTTATTGTGAATATTCATCTCGTGTCCCATCTTGTTTCATGTATCATTTAAGGGTTTATGTAA
This sequence comes from Dryococelus australis, assembly GCA_029891345.1. Classification (NCBI taxonomy): domain Eukaryota; kingdom Metazoa; phylum Arthropoda; class Insecta; order Phasmatodea; family Phasmatidae; genus Dryococelus; species Dryococelus australis. The sequence continues at coordinate 3,559,135 of CM056995.1, forward strand.
TTTTGTAATTAGTGTACGGTGCAATTATTCCCATCCTAGCCGGCTCTGTGTATAGGTCATCACCACACTACCCACGTGCTGGAGGGCGAGCCCCAACGAGTTTGCGTTAGTGATGCAGAGTAATCACACATGTTAAAATGTGTTAAGGGTTTCATTTGTAATTCACCGTTTCCTGTCTTCAGGGAGAAACCGTCAGTCCACCCTAGTGGCTGTCGGCCCTCTTCCCTTGTGAAGGCTGTGCTTTCACGCACCTCGGTGAGATCATCCATCTAGGCGTACGCTAGATTAGTTGTGGGCTGGGGGAGCACACAAGCAGAATTGGTTAGTCATGACAGAGAGTATCATAATTTCATTGGCATGTTGATCTGTACGAGCAATAATAATAATAACAAGTCTCACAGTGAACTTATCTCTTTTATTCAGGAGTCACTGTCTCCTAGCCACATATATTTAATTAATGTTTATTTCAAAGTGATGTTTAGTAAAATTTTAGTATTACCTATGTGTTTGTAAGTATGCACGGGTGAGACAGACACACAGAACCCATAACATCCCTGAGAACCCTGAGTCTCAATAGTGCGGTGACTGGGAAGCACCACTGGTGCCCATATTAGCAGTAAATATTTGTGTCATCGTTCGTATCGTGTCTCACCCGACTACATCACTTGATAATAATTTTTAACTATTTAACTTCTTGTTATGATAATATTTCTGGCTAAAACATTTTTTACATATTGTCGTATGTTTGTTCATGGTAGTTTTATGAGAAAAAATAATTTTATAGATTTATTCTCATTACATACTGTACATGTCTTTGCTGGATAATTATCATATTGAATTTTGTTTAGAATATCTACTACTGCATTGTGCAATTTAATTTTTTATGCCTTTTCAGTAATTCATTATAAACACATTTTCCACATTCACATAGCACTCTCTTTTTTTTAATTTAATTCATATTGATTTCTGACATTTCAATGAAACCGTTTTTATAGGTGTTATAATTTTTATCTTCTTTAAGATTGAGTAAAAAGATTCAATAGATTTATTCTTATTACATAATGTACATGTCTGTCAGAAAATTATCATGTTGGTTTTCATTTGTATTGCGTGGTTTACTATTTTTATGCTTTTTGAGAAATACGTTATAAACATATTTTCCACATTCACATAGTACTTTCTATTTATTTAACGCATATTTATTTCTAACATTTTTAATGAAACATTTTTTACAGATGTTGTAATGTTACCTTTTGCATGTTTAAGTAAAAACTTTCTATGTTTAATACTTTACCACACTTTTTACATTGCTTACATAAGCCATTATTTTCCATTTCATAAGAGAGAAGCGATTCCATTTTTATTATTTACTAGCTGACCAGCACGACTTTGTTCACATGATTTTTTTTTTAAGTTATTCAAATAAAACCCACCATAGTTTTATTAAGGTTTTATGTTTAAAAATACTAATATTTCTTCTTTCAGGTTTAATGCAGTTATTAAATTACACCTTCCCATCGCTTCGCACATGTTTTATGTTAGTATGATATTTAGGACTTTGAATTGATCTAGCCACTTTTTTTTTTATTGGGCTCTGTAGCCACTGAGCTACCGTGGCCCCCTTTTTGGGTGCTCTACCCAATGGGCTACTGAGGCCCCACTATTGGGTTCTCTACCCACTGAACTACTGCGGCCCCACTATTGGGTGCTCTAGCCCCTGACCAGCTGCGGCCCCACTATTGTGTTCTCTAGCCACTGAGCTACTGCGGCCCCCTTATTTGTTGCTCTAGCCACTTAGCTACTGCGGCCCCACTATTTGGTGCTTTATCCCCTGACCAGCTGCTGCCCCACTATAGGATGCTCTACCCACTGAGCTATTGCGGCCACTATTAAGTGCTCTAGTCCCTGATCAGCTGCGGCCCCATTATTGGGTTCTCTACCCACTGAGTTTCTGCAGCCCCACTATTGGGTTTTCTACCCACTGAGTTTCTGCAGCCCCACTATTGGGTTTTCTACCCACTGAGCAACTGCGGCCCCACTATTGGATCCTCTAGCCACTGAGCTACTGTGGCCCCACTATTTGGTGCTCTAACCCTTGACCAGCTGCGGCGCCACTATTGGGTGCTCTACCCACTGAGCTACTGTGGCCCCAATATTGAGTTCTCTAGCCCCTGACCAGCTGCCGCCCCACTATTGGGTTCTCTATCCCCTGAGCTTCTGCGGCACCCTTATTGGGTTCTCTAGTCACTGAGCTTCTGCTGCACCCTTATTGTGTTCTCTAGTCACTGAGCTTCTGCGGCTCCCTTATGGGTGCTGTAGCCAATGAGCTACTGCGGTCCCACTTGATATGTATCTATCCACTGGATCACTGCGGCCCCACTTGGAATAACTAGCCACTACAGCTTTTTGGAAGGAAAGGTTTACATACAGCCCATAGACAAAAAAAGGAAACATGACGGAAAAAAATTGTTTCAACAATCCTTTTTTTAATGCAATAATCGTAAGAGAAGCTTAATCCAGTACCTATTTACTTCCCTGATCAGCATTTTCCTGAACCCTTTGCGATATCTCGATGAAACAAAGACTAAGTTGATCCTGGGGTTATTATCTATATACTGTGTAAATTTGATGTCAATACGTTAAGTGGTTTTGAGTTAAATCCATTCAGACAGACAGACACGAAAAAAATTAACATTAGATACTGCTTAGTTATCAATTATACTATTTGAAAAAATAATTAAAAGTGAAAAATTTGAAAATCACAGAAAGACACTTCTATTGTATTTAGTAGTATAGATAAATAAATAAATTTACTAACAAGAATAAACAAAAAACAAGAGGATTTGCATAAATATATATATATAAAAATACGAAGAATAAAAAATATTTTGAAAATGTATTTTTGAAAACATATTTTAAAAAATATATTTAAAAACTGGTATTTAAACATAGTGGCATTTTTCTTATTCTAAAAATAAAAATACTGATGTGTAAACAATAGTTACATTTTTTTTTTTTTTTCTTATTATAAAATTTCAACATTTTTTAAAATTCTTTTTAGTAAATTTATTTCTTTGTAAATAATAAAAATAGAATTGCTTCTCAAAAAGTTAAACAATTCTTATGAATTGACAGAACTACAAGATCTTAAAATTAACCAAAAGTATCATGTTAGAGAATTTTAAATTTATGAATCTAATTTTGGCGGAAAAAAGTAATTGTGTTTTAGATAAGAAATATTAAAATTATAATACCATATCGTAATGGAAATACATTTGATAAAAATGGTTTGAAATTAATAAATAAGAAACAAGTTTTAAGGTTTAAAAGGTATTAAAAATGTAAAATCAATGCATGATATAGAATTCTCTTAAAATGTTTGACTTGTACAAATTGTATGATTTTTCATTGAGTTTCTTGATTTTTTTCCATCAACTTTATTGTATCACTTTTGTGTCACTTTTTTTAATAGGATGATTTTAGCGTAAATTTGTCTGATTTTGCTTGCAGATTTGCCTTAAATTTACTTGATTTTGCTTGCAGATTTGGTTTAAGTTTGCTTGATTTTAGCCATTTTTCATCAAATTTCATATATTTGTTTTTTTTTTCTTGTAATTTCTTTAAAAATAACCCCATTGACATACTAGCATATTACTATTATTTCTGTAATTTTAGTAGGAATTGTTGTATTTTTTGGTGAATTTGTTTTAAACGTGCTTGATTTTTAGCTTTGATTTGCTTGGTTTCTGCTTAAAGTTGCTTGCTTTTAGCCATTTTTTCATTGAGTTTCAGATATTGACTTTTTCGTTAAATTTCTTTAAAATTAACCCTATCGGCATATTCATACTATTTTATGTAATTTTAGAAGAAATCGCCCTATTTTTTTGGTACGCTACACTAGAACTCACATTTTATATCTACTAGTGATAAACTTTCGCTTGCTGTCAAGAGCTGAAGTGTATGAACAGTGTTATTGCAGTCGTTAACTGCCTCCTAGTTCCAGCGTATAAATCCCTCAGTACGTAGAACATTGTAATTTGTAGCTGTCAAATTGCTGCATTAATGAACTGACTTAAGCACCATCAATTCTTGCCTAATAAGCACCAGTGAAAGACAGACATTTTTAGCAGAGTAAATACCTGCTCAGTTATTAGTGAAACGCACAGTAAACTTCAAAGACAGACTTTGAACACACTCAACTATTACACTTGCCTATTTTTGCATAATTATTGAGGAAACCAAGAATGCTGTAATATTACCTAACATAACATGCTGTGATGTAAATAAATAAGAAGAATGAGCAATTAATAATCTTTCTTTGGAATTGTTTTAAATAACACTTTCAAGGCGTATTGTAGTAAATACTCAGTGCTCATGTTGTTGTTGTTTTGAGGGTAATATTATTTTGAATAATGTAGGTGTGCCCTGTATGCCATTTTTGTTAGTTAACTTCATTTTTCAGTGCCTCATGTTGTATTGAGATTTTAGCTAGCTTCCCTTCTGTCAGGATGTTGTAAGGTCCTGATTTGGAAAACCCTAGAAATATGTTACATGTAACTTTCTTTACCGCTGTGACACACACAGGACGGCCCTGACAGAGTCGTTTCATTACGCGGCCACAGACGGTAAACTCTTAGCTGACATATCACTCACTAGTGAGACCTAGCACACACAAAAGTATTGAACTTTTTGCATGTCACTTGTCTTGCATTCCTTCTCAATAAGAAACAACTATAATTGAGACATTGTTACCCCATACCCTATTCATTTGCTGATTTTGTGAACGGCATGCTTTAAAAACTAAGAGCCGCAATATATCACCCGACACCATGACACACATTTTGATTCTCTCTTTTATCCCTCGTTGCACCATGACCCCTAGGGAGGGAAGAAGAGGAACAACCACCAACGGTCATTCTCACCGGCCGCTCACCCAGCTGACTATAGTGAGAGGGATACAGCGCTAGTAACCGCCAGCCATCCACATTGGGCGCCAATTGAAGCACTCGCTCCCTCCTTTGCTCATTCTCTTATTCATTCTTTAATTCTTTGTTGCTGGGGAAGGTACCTGACTCCTGCTGTGGTACTCCCGCCTGACACTGAGCACTAAGAGTGCTGATTGCCCTCTAGGAGGTGAGTTAGAGCCCTTCGGTGATGCATTAATTTCTAGCGTGGCTCCTTTCTGACTGACGGGTCATGGTTTGCCCATGTTGGGGTAGTTGCTTGAATACTGTCTAGTGGAAGGGTTATAGTGGTTTGGAGAGGAATCAAACCCAGGGTAGCTTGATTGCAAATGTCTCCCTCCCAGGGAGTGCAATCTTACTCACCGTGAAGGCTACCAAAATACGGGATGTCAGCTGTCCCAATAAATGAATAATGGACCAGTACTGATTTAGATGGACTGTAAAAGCTTATGTATTCATAGCTGGGCCATGGCCAGCTGATACGTAGTTTGTAGTATAGTTCTGATTCGTGTTCACATGCTATTAAAGGTGAAATTGGGCATGGTGCTGGAGCAGTGACTTCAGGTACGGGAGACAGTTGTGCAACGTCAGGAGGCTTGTCAACTAGCGGAGTGCTTTCAAGCGGTGACAATTCTCTCTGTAGGTCTTGTCGAGTTCGACGACGATTTATACTAAGTAGTCATCCTCCTTTCTTGGTCATTTGAAAAGCTTACTTAGGATATACCTAGGACTGATCGGTTAACCAAATTTTCAGTTCAGTCCGGTCATTTTTATAAAAACCGAAACCGACCTGAATTCTCAGAAAAAACTGACCAGTTGGGTTTTTCTTGCACCAAACTTAAAACAAACTAATCATTAACAATATACCAAATAATGACACTTCCACTTACATTACGTATGTGTATCTGTGGTATTATATTTACAATATTACTACTTACGTGTTATAGCATCAAAGTCATCCTAAACAATTCCCCGGGATAAAGAGGTTATGGTTTCCCCAATAAACTATGCATTGTCAATACAGGAATACTGTTTTGTTGTGTCTGATTATATTTCACTCTATTAAACGTGGTTATATATTCAAATTGTGTACACAGATGTTAGTAAAGTAAATTACGTTAATTATATTTTCATATTAACGAACCATGGAAACAGTTCCCTCAAAAATATTTAGTAAATAAATATGATGCCTCGGAGATAGTGCTGCCACGCTTGCTCATGCAGTTTTCCCTTTCCATTGAACGGGTACTGACTCAAGTTTTCTTCATTCCACTGACACAATACTGTACAGGATCGTTTTTTATTATTTTTTATGTTTCTCTGCTTGCTGACTGATTTGTCATTTTCTTCGGCAACACCAATCAATAGGTTAACCACTACATTTTTAACAGCCTGATTATAAACCAACCAGGGCCTCGCTAATGTGAGAGTCCGTGTTTTATTGCCTGCAAGAGTATATTTAAAAGAATAATAAAGAACATTTATTTTGTTTTTGTTTCGGGCGGGCATTTTTTTAGCGAGGTCTTAAGGTGGGTTTATGATTGACTAGAACAAGTTTGCAGTGTGTTTAAAATATGATTCAATATGTTCCAAGGGTATTCGTTTATGACTCGTGTGCAGGTTTTGACGGGTCATGTGTGTTCTTGGCGTGACTCAAGAAATCAAAATATTTTATATCATAAGTATAAGTCAAGACGAAGTAGCCAATCAGATTACAGCGACAGTTGTTGTTGGCTGGGAACTGTATTTACAACTTATATTTACATTATTCCGTATTGTGAAATTGTATGAAAGTAATTATTTTAATCAAGAGACAGTAGCCTCTTAATTAAAAGAATAGTTCATGGTCATGTTTTCTTTCATGGAAGAGGTTATTGAATTCACTTTGATTAACCTTTTCAGATTTATTGATGTAAATGCCTAATGTTGGCATCGGCTTCCCCTTCTATAAGATTTCACTAGTTTTTTTAATACGATTACAAAATCAGTAACCACAGATAAATAAATGTATGTAAAATGTTGGTTTTTCCAAGTCATTTCTGTTTCTTACATTTCCTACTATTTTGATTGGCTAGACTTAACAGTTGCTATTCAATCATAAACTGCACATTTTCTTATTGTTCCTTTTCCTTGTGATAATCGAGTCAATTCTTAATTCTTCAATTTTTAATCGTAAACCCACCTTTATACCATTTGCATTGCTTGCGACATATATTTGTTTAAGTTCTTTCAGCTGACTTTCCGCTAAATTTGGGGGAATTTAAAAAAACATTTAGCACAGAAATATTCATTTTAGCAGGCAGCAAAATATATAATATGGTTTCGTAAATCAGGTTTTTACATATCGAAATTCAAAAACTGTGTAGCCATGACTGACCCAAACCGAGAACCGACATTTTAAACCAAAAATCAAACCAAACTAAAAATGTAGCTGGTTGCACCCTTCCCCTTAGCTGCCTGAGTTCAGTTGTACTGGAAGTGTCTTATTCAGACATTCCAGAGGCACTGACTAAAGGAAATGACAAGCTAGAGTTGAAGTGATGCTGCTGACAAGCGTGGGCGTACTGGACGCTCCCAGGAGTACCAGTATGTCTTTTCAGTCTAAAGCATTTGCATGCTCTCCTGTCCTGAGGAGTTTCGCCCACTGTGTCAGTGGGCGAAATTCTTCAGTAGTGAGGAATTAATTACGTTAATGAGTCCAATTGTAAACACTTTAATATTAAATAAGAAAGGGAAAGTAAGAACGTCTTCAACCAGTTTACAAGTTTGACATAGCGTTTTATTACAGCTAGTGAAAACACGGGGGAACCCGGTTCTTGTATAATCTAAGTAATTTATTTAAATTACGTATTTTCTGACACCAGGTGAAGGCAAACCTGAACTAAAACTTTCCACATTAATGAACTCCTAGAAAACGTCACAATTTACAGCACGTTAATTTTCTGAGGTGTGGATGTCCAGAGGGGACGTCACAACGGCCTGCTACCGTGAAGTCAAGGAAAGACTTGGGTAAGGGTTGGGAGGTGCGGATGTTGAGGTTACCTCCGGTGAGCCTTGTGCATGCTGCTGGAGCAGCCGTTCAAGTTGCTGGAGCTGGATTGCTGGCCTTCTTCAAGCTGGGAGAGGAAGAGGTCTTGTTCAGACCAAGGAGAGCCCTCCAACCTTTACGGTCGGCGGGCCGACAAACTCTGGCAGGAGCATTTTCAAGATTCCTTATATAGTCAAAATCTTATCTTTGTGGCTCTCACAGGGGTGGGGAGGATGCTAGCCTTCCACCACAGGGGTAGATTATCTCAGGGTAGTGGATGGCGCCATGTATTCCTTATCACCCTGGATTGAGGCTGATGACAGGTTTATTGCTGTTACTCGAGGCTCTGCTGCTGTTAGGTCACTGGGCGTAGGGGTGCTGCGATTCTGTGGTGACTTATAACTTCCTTATCGGCTGTCGGTTGGTCCGTGACTCATCGGATAAAACAATTTCTGGTCTAGAGGATGGCGACCACATGTCGAATTCTGGGCAGGCAGTATAATTTAAATAATTAATTGTGTTAATTATTTTCCGTTTCTGTAATTGTCATGCTTGTGGATCAATCCTGTTGCCACTTTGAATCATGTATGCCGCTTCGGATTTGCTCCGAGGCTCTCAACGCTCACTGATGGGGCAAAGTTGGCCCGTAGTGTGCGCAGTCGCGCTGCGCAGCAGTGTGGCATGTGTCAAATTGTTAAGTGACCAAGACGTCATCTTCCTGTCTTAAATGTTATGTGACCTGAGTCAACATAACTTTTAACCCCAAACATCTTAGGGCCCCTCTTTGACGTGTCTAGCCTCAGTAAATAATTGTGTTTCAGTTTTCAATTCCCCGGGCACATGTCACAACAAATGAGCAGACACTGCATGTAATTGCTGAGGGTGTATCTGGGGTTCCATCTGGCATTGCTTGGTTTGTTTGAGCTGATAGGATTGTGCAATGTGTGTATTAGGTGTGAGGCAAACACAGTGTGTGGTTATTAAATACATGCTTGCAGGTACTGAGGTCAGGGTCGGCTGTGGTATGCTTCTCCCTGCTGGATCAGTTGGTGCCTCTGGAGCAGTTGCTGAGTGTCGGGGGGACCTACATGCTACGTCTGCCATCTGGCAAGCTGTGAGTACCTCCATCTGCATCCATCGCTGGCCAGAACACTCGACATGCTCATTAATACACCAGGCTTAAATTTGAAACATATAATAGACAAACCTTGAAAGAAGAAGGGTCTTGTGGCAGCAGGTTGGTTGACATAGCCATCGCCGAGACCACAGGTGGTATGAGCCCCGGGTGTGAAGTGGAGCAGGAGAGGTTGCCGCAATCTCTATCTATTTGGGTTGGGGGAGGGGCAATAATTTTCTACACATGTGCAAAAGACTCATTTTTATGTGGAGATGAGTTTAACCGCTATCCTTTATTTTTTGTGGGAGCTGGAAAATTAAATTGATTGTTTAAATTCCAGAAAGTGTTATTTTGAAACCTAAAAACAATGTTTAAATTTTCATTTTTTTATTGAATGCACTTGAAAGATTTGTTAGCATTCATGCAAATAAATGAATTAAGAGATGCCATAAAACCACAATTTCAACAGATGAAAAAACTACGTATGTATACAATCTCTTGATGGAAATAGGGTACATTTTTTAAACTTCACAAACAATAAACATTTATGTAGTAAAAGTGGTTTAAAAAACATTATACAGTAAACTCGATTCTAAAACCTTTCATGTTTCTTAGGAAAGGCTTTGATATTTTGAGAGGGTTGCTATTTTAATACTCTTAGGAATGGGGGTTGACTCTAAAGCCATCTGCCATCTTGAATAACATAGTAGAATATGTAAAGTAGAATATGCAAGTGTTTCTTGACTGAGTCTTTACCTTTTAATGTAGTGAGCTTGTCTTAAAAACCTGCTGAATTTTTTAAATATTTTCGACTTTTTTCAGTGCACCTAATGTAGCTGAGACTGCTCTCACAATTGGCAGTACCTTTCCTTCCATTGCTTCCTCAAAAACAGAGTCTTGCTTTTTTTTACGAGTTTAGATGACTGATCCCAAGAAACTGTTGCCATAAATTTTGCGGTAGCTGGTCTTTCATCATGTGTGATATATTCTTTTTCACATTAATGTAAGCAGCTGGAGTGCCTTGTCTTTTTGCAAGGTTTGGTTTTATAGGTATTTCTCCTCCCACCAAAGGAAACTATTGATGAGCTAAGATAGCGGGCCGTGTGGGTGTCAATCTGCTGGATTTTTCCCTGGTGCAACATTTGTCATTAATTGGCAGCCTGAAGAATGGGCGGCTGTGAGTTGGTGAAATAAGATGGGGAGGAAATGGGAGTACCCAGAAAGAACCCCCACTCAATGGCAGTGTATGCCGCACTCCTCAAAAGAGAATCTCTGTCTAAAGAAAACTATTCCTTGCTAGGTATGGTGTTGATCCATCTTCAATGTGGTGCTGAAACATAGCATCAACTTGCTATGCCACAAACAAGTTGTACACTGCATTCAAAATAACATGTTGGTTCCCCAACTAGCATTTGTCATTAAAGGCGCACTGTCAATACCTGAAGTAGAAATAAAAAGATGAAGAATTCATGTCGAATTTGAACATTATCTATTCATGACAGGTATGTCAGCCTGACATAAACCGACACACCACTCTTCTCATCTGCATTCACACAGGTACGAAATCACAGCAGCAGTCACGTTAAGTTTAAAAATGTACGTTTCGACTAGCAAGGAAAAATTACGAAGACCAAGGGGGAGGAAAAAGAATCTTCCCTCCTTGGCACCTAACAACCTCCTAAACCCATGAAACTAACTTTAAAAGAGAATTTGTTGTTGAAGTTCAAAAGTAATTGCCTACGAAGATAGATTTAAGTTGAAAGAAAAGTTCTGGTCTGCGGCGCTTGTGAGTACGGGCAAAATTGGTCCATGAGGAGGTTGCCTCTACAAATGTTGTTTGAATGTAAGAAAGATTCCTGGGCTCTCTGCCCGCAGCTCAGGCGTGTGTGGAGCCCCCCTCCACAACACAAATTTAAAAATAATCATTTTACTGGGGCTCGCGGCTTCCTATTGGCTGATCATTCCCTCACGCCACTGCGTGGAAAGACAAAAGTGCTGATGGCATAGGAATTAAGAAAAAAGTTCAATCTCGAAAGTTTCGTCACCTTGCTCTGAAGTCTGAGAACCAAAAGTTCTATGCAATACAGATAACATTTGTATTACAGTCTCACGTTTAAACTGATAAAGCCCTTACTTCTAAACTGTGACATGAAAGAAAAAATTTGGACAAAATACACTTGGTGACAAAATAAACTGCGAAATTCAACAATAGGGAACCTGAAAAACAATTATGAAAATGATTAAAAAATGTGTATAAACGCAGTGCTACATTACCCCCCTTGATTTGGGAAAAATTTCAAAGAAATCTTTACCAAATCAACACCTAACCTTAAAGTGTCGAAGCAGAATACTACTGTGACCTTGTTCTTATTAACACCACACCCAAACACTGCAAAATATCAAGACCCTCACACAACAATAAAAAAGTATAAGTTACGTCACATTAAAAACAATCACCCTGGAGCAGCTACAAAACAACAATACAAAAGTTACTGAATCACAAGGCACTATCTTTCAAACATTTACAAAAACCAGAAATACAAACATCTCTCAGTTGTACAAGTCAACAGAATATGCAAGACATTCATACCAAGATAAGCAAACATGTATAACGTACATTCAATGTGTTACAAGAAACATCTGTGTAAATAAAAAAATTTCATGTCAATAGTAGTTTACATATGTTATCAAATACAAATTCAAGACAACAACTCTTAAAGTCAAGGTGTAAATTGTATGGAACAACAATAAATGTAACAATTGTGTGGAAACTCAATAATACAAATGGGTGACAGGCCTTGAGCCAGAACCTCAATTTTCGGCCTTTGGTACCACTCGGGGGATGGGTTCTAATATGATTTTTTAACAAGGTATGGATGTTTAGAGATGAAAAATAAGTGATAGCAAGTTATAGCTCTTTGCCTTCGGTGTAATATTACTGGATTTTCATTTATAGTCCAATAAAGATGTGTTTTCATATATGTGAAACATACAGTAAAATCCCTCCATTACGACCCCGTTTATTATGACCACCTCTCTGTTACGACCCAATCCCGAGGAACCGTGAAAAGTTTGGGTCAATAAAGTCGAAAATTTGAGGCACGTATAAAAATAGATACAGTAATCCCTCGCCAACTGCGGTTCGCAGTCTCAGTTATGCGCGGATTTGTTTTGTAGATGTTTTCTCCAATGGCAGTACTAGTTTCTATTATCCACAGTTTTCAGTCTATGGAAAACTAGCCCTTACTGATGTTAGTGGTCTTGCATTTCTCAAGATATAGGCTGTCATGGTAAAGTGAGCACTTTTGAAAGCCTGGTTACTTTTTCCTTTCAGCCATTTTTTTACCCTTTAAACATCTTTTTAAATAAATATTGCCATGCAAGTAATAAACATAGTGTGTATATTCCACCGCACTTGAAAGTTAACGTCTAAGGCTAAAGTAAAGCATACTTATTGACTATTATTCCAAATGAGAGAGTTTTCAAAAGTACTCACTTTACTATGAACGGCCTTTACCATCATAAACCTTTACATTGGTTGTCCCAAGCAGCGTGAAGCAATATATTACTTAATGCCAGAAAGGGGCACTGGTGTATTGTCCGTTGAAATGGCTTGGCGGGTGGGGGGGTAGTTGCAGAGCTGGGTCAGGGAGGATTCTTTTCCCTAGTCACATGCCGCCGCCTCTGCCTTACCCTCCCTGTTTTTTTCACTTCCATTATCCCTCCTGTTATGCTGTAAAAACAGCGGCACATTACACAGACTGGTTCCATAATCAGTGTATGTATGATAACTTCTCATTTAATTCAATGCCCTTTTTTTAATGATTATTTTTAAGTTTATTTGTGCCCATGCCTACGTAATGTGCTAATTTTTTATGGTTGGCAATTGTTTTTTTTTCTTGTGAAGTCAATATTATGTGTAAAGTGAATAAAGATAAGTGTGTGCAAATCAAATGTGTTCTTATGTTACGGGTACCATATTATGGAGATTGAGGCTGTGTGCATGTATAGGCAACATTAAAAGTTTTTGATGAAAAATTCGAGATGATTAATAATTCAAGTCGACCGCACTATATATTTATATTCCCCGTAAACATTGCCAGGCCTCATCGTGCCAGTGCAGAGACCAGCATACCACCTACATTTCGTGTAAATTGCGTCACATTGATGTGAATTGCGTCTATCAGCATGTTTTCCCAACGCAGAGCCACTGTTACTAAGTGATCCAGCCCTGTAACGATGGCAGTGACGGCGGTTGGGCGGCTGCCGCCCGCCATCTTGTAGCAACCGACCGACAGCTGCCGAGCTTCAGCAGCAAACCGCCATGCCTGCGCCCAGCAGCACTGCAGAGGACCTAGGCGCTCGCCCAGCTACATACACGACCAGACCAAAGAGAGAGAGAGAGCACGGCGCGCGCACACACGTATTGCGCAACGTCACCTAAAATTTTTGATCGCTACGTGCCTCATAGCAATGTATGACCCACGAGACCTGCATAATAGATCTTTAATAATAACTTTATATTTTAATAATATATAGTCTAATCTTCTCACACACTTTCAATGGTCTTCTTTTTTACAACAAGGGGTGGTCCAAAATGCCTTTCGTGGGTATAAAATTAATCAGGAGACGTCCAGCTATTAAAACATACATATTTATATTTGATTTAATTTAAAAAGTGGTTTTTTATGCTCTAGAGACAATTAAACATACTTCATGCTAAAAGTTGCAAGTTTGTGGGCATAAGGGTTAGAGGTGGGTCAAAATCAGCCCAAATTTTCCAAATTTTTTATTACAACCCCCCCCCCCCCTCTGTTACGACCCTATTCTCGAGAACCGTTAGGGATCGTAATAGATAGGTTCTACTGTACTATAAGAATTTATTCTAGTACCTCTTGGGGAAAATAAACACACAAATACATCAGGTGGATAAGATTAAATAATAACAAAAATTGATAAGTTTTATATTGTAATAATAATAATAAAAATTATAATAATAATAACACTATGCTGTGTCCTTCACATGATTTTATGTTATATGCATGATATTCACTTATCATTTGTAAGACGAACTTTTTTAAAATGTGACTTAATTCATATATGTTATGATTGAACACAAACATATTAATATTAAAAAATATTCACATTTTAATAAATCGAATAAACTTGTCCCACAATATGGGTTTTACTTCGTTAATGTGTTGTTTAATAAACACACTAAAAGTCACATCCATTAAAATCACTTTTAATCTTTACAGTTGTCATCTTCTAAACAGGAGTGGACACATTCTGCATCTGTGATATTTTCATAAGAAGGAAGTCTGAAAATGTCAGTGCACTTGAGGTTATTTTTACAGCAGACACATGTTGTCCTAATGAAATTGCAAGCAAGGAGATGTGCACAGTCTGAGGTGCTGGCTGCCCCTCTCATTACCAGTTGCTCTACTCCTTGGTGTTTTTCCTACTTCCAGCCTCTCCCATTTGGACTAGGCCTATGTGGATCATTCTGAAGACATCTATTGTGTATAGCAGCTTGATAATTTGCATGCTGGGCATGTACCATATCTTGAGACAGTCTCTGTAAGGTAGAAGTTGATGACTGTATATTGCACCCTTCTTTGCGCAGAATAATTGATAACTCAGTCATTCATGTTATGTATTGAAGATATTGGTGTATACAGTAAGCACGTGAATTCCTCCAATTTGTCCATTAGTTTTTCACACAGGTCCCATTCATCTCCGAGTTGCGAAAATGTTTCCTGTGTATGCATGTTTGCAGACAGAATTGTGAATGTACTTAAATTTCATTTTCCTGCAAATGCACTTACTGTTTCACACCTGGTAAATGTATGAAATCCTATCAGATCTTGGCAAACATTTTTCTTAGAGTGGAAGCTATTTTGTTAATTTCAAGGACTCGCATGTGTATTTTAGTACCACAATTTCAAAAAAAGTTCGGTCTTGATGATTTCATGGAATACCAGACACCTAATAAACACATCTGTGTCATATGAATGTTTTATCACTGACTCATAACCTTCATTAGTATAATGTGTAGCATGTAGTAACATTCGACTGTCGGCTTTATCATGTGTACTATTTAGATCAGGGACTTTGCTGCAGCCTTCATGTGTGATCTTGCAACATTTATCTTCACAGCTCGCGATTACTGTTTTGTTCTTAAGTTTACCAAAATACTCTGGTTTTCTCCATTCGCTAACAAGAAATGTAATGAGAGCGGTTTTATTCCTTATGTAGCTTAGTAATTTCCTCCACTGCCTAACAATCTGGGAAGAGAAGATGTGTTACCGGTGCCAGAGTTCTTCCCTCTCATTGTCCTTTCATTGTTCTTGATAGACATCTTATTGTACTTATCAAACTCAATGTTGATTCTTTGACTCCAAATGCCTTCACGCAACGTAATTGCTATGAAAGACATAGTAAAATAATAAAATTAGATCCTCCTTTTACTCTCTGAACAAGTGCTATACCTTAAACACTGTTGCAGAATTGTAGGTGATTCCTGATCTGGGGTAAAATTTGCCTGCAAGTATGTAGGTAAAGTAGCTTTATTTTTGTCTTTCGCAACATATCTTCCGGAGTTGCTGAAGCTGATGACAACGGTCCTAAGGGATGCGATAGTACATCTGCCATTTGAAGACTCCGTATTTAGGCTGTCACCACTATTTGACCAGATAGTGCTTTATCGGCTTTCATGATTATTGTCTTGCCATTGCTGTTGACTGCCTTCTTCTTGGTCATATTAGTGAAGGTTTTAATTTCTTCATTTTTCTCAAGTCTCTCAAATTTGAAGTCTGTGTAGCACTGTGCACCTAATTTTATGCACCGTCATTACATCTGATACTATGTCATTGGGTGCCTTTTTTGCTCTGGAGAAACTAACATCATGTGGCCCAACAAATGGATTTGTTGAGTTTTGAACCAGATTAACAATTCTTGTAACAGTATTTTTGGTCTTATTCAATTCGTGACTTATGCAGTTCTGCATGAGTAATACCGGCTCTCTTGTATTGAACCATTTTCCTCATTTGACACAAAAAGGCACTTGTATGTTCAGCTGTCATATAATATCTTTCCACAGTACCTGGCTTGAGGTTGACCCTTGTTGTACCACCTGAAATCTGTGTCTTTGTTGACTGTTACCTCAACTGCTTGATCAACTGGAATCCGTCCAAACTGATTAACATTTGAGAGTTGAACTGAGAAACATCATTTGATGAAGATATGGTGTATCGCTGGATGTTTCACTTCCAGCAATGCTATCTTAGCATCATACATGGGAAGATATAACGCGTAGTTAATCCTGTCATATGCAAAACACTATGGCATCGTAGAGAGTATAGCAGTAACATGCAAGTGACAATTCCCTTCTTGAGCAGCACGCAGCAGTGCTAGTAACATATTTTCGACTATCCACTGATGCGTGACAGTCCCGGCTGTCAGACTGTCCTCGCCCCTAAGGTCACATCTGGGTGTCTGAGACCAAAGAGTGCGTCCTGCACTACAGGATGGTATTCCTCCGTGATCCTGGTGGGTGGCTCGAACAACCCGATGGGAACGATGTCTGAAACTGGTATGCTGAGGCGTCGTTAAAGCACAGCTTGTGCCCATGGACTGAGAAACCCAAACCCGCTAGGAAGGATACGTACTCTCTGGGAAAGCTTAGCAATTGCCCTCGCCTTTCTGGCCCGTCTCTCAACTCCACCCCTCTGGGTGTACGGCATGAGGTATAGATTAGAGCAGCAGGAGTTGGGCAGTTGATATGTCAGTGTTAAACAGTGCGCGGGTGTCCCGTGGGAGTAGACTTCCCTGCACCAGAATGCAACCCTCTCGGCCGTCAAGTTCAATCAACTGGGAGCGTACCTAATGTTGTGGCTCTACCGTTCCTTCCACGTGGTGCAAGGAACGGGTGGCCTTCCAATGGTGGTGTGGTGAGGGTCCAGGGTTCACTGGTCTCCCCGAACTCAAAGAAGAACCCCTCCTCGGTACCACAGAGGGAGTGATGACAAAGGAGTGACTTCGAGCTGACAAACCAATTTTCCCCAGGGCGGTATCCTAATGTCATGGCTCTACTGTTCCTCTTACGATGTACAAGGAATGGGTGGCCTTCCAAGGATGTACTTATTCTGTTTTTGCAGTGTGCGTTCTCTGCAGTATCAAAACCCGGTCTCCTGCCTAGTCCTGCATCCCCGATATGACACAGGAAGGAGCTTGGAGTGAAAGTTAAGGTGACTGGTAAGAACAGTGTTTATTTACCGAAGTGAAATAAACACTGATGGCAGAGGTGCCAACTCCTAATTCCCCCACGGAGTATACAGAAGGTTAAACACCCTATCGTTGAACAAGGGAAGGTGCACTGTGCTAAGCTGGTAGGATTAGACAGTTACTTAATGCATGTAAGCTCTACTCTCAGATGACTGTTCGTAAGGGACCAAACTGGTCTAAGTATAACTTCTTGACGGCTGCTGGGTCTTCCTTAGGATTCCGCTGGAGGGGATCTTCGACCCTGTGAGGAGAGCGATAAAGCTTAGGAGAGGTTAGAGCCTCGGCACCCGTAACTGGGGCGGTGAGAGCTCAGGAAGTGATCGAGTACTGAGAAGAACTGGCGATCTGGAGGCCTGGCTGCCGACCCTTTTATACTTCTCTGCCATCCCTTCTTGTGTGTGTGCGTGTGGAGAGGGGGCACAGTAGGTGTGAGCTCGGTATCTAGATCCTCCAATCAGACGGTGTAGTGAAGAGTACCGGGATCTAGGTCTCTTGTCTGTGGCAGTATCTAGCGGGGTGCTGCTGTACTTGTCACGGACATCTTGCATTGTCTCTGTGGCTCATCGGGCGAAATAATTATCATTGAGACGCTTGTTCCGGCCCGGTAGGTAATACAGTCTTGCAGACGTCGGCGGCAGCAATGTGAATCGTGGACAAGCTGTCAGGTGTGTAGTTGACTGATGAGTATCAATCGTTTATTATTTTAGAGAAGAAATCATGCGTCAATTCGTCCCCTTGCGATGTAGACTCATCTGGGCAACGAGTTGAGAAGAGAAAAAGTTCCTATGCGGGAATGTAGAGCTGTCCCTCCATCAGCAATGTATTTCCCTCTATTTGAGCTGCTGTACATTTATCGGCTCTGTGCCTGTTGAGGCTCACTCTCACTACTTGCAGACGTGCGGGCAGGTGGCCCGAGGGAAGATGCAGGCTGTGGTGTCTCTTGCAGTAGCGAAGTCTGGTGGACGAACTCATCTTTCACGGTGTCACACACACAAGGCAACCTTCGCCCTCTCTCCCTCTTCCTGTCTGCAGTTGGCGGTAGGAAGCGTCTGGCGGCTAGGTGGAGTGTAATGTCAGTGTCGCCTGGGGAATCTGGTGTCTGTGATTACGCGCGGTCTTCAGATTATAGTGTGCCAACTTACATCACAACGCTACAGCTTGGTTACTGACTTTATGATTCCTAAGAGTCTAAAGAAAGAGCAAACATATTGGCTGGTACACAGAATAATTTTCGACCTTTGGGAAAAAAATTTATATAATACTTTTTAAAAAATGTTAAAGAAAAATTGTGCTCCAAATTCCCATTCGCAAGGTGTGTTTCTGCTGTGGCCGCCTGGTGCGGTATAGTGTCTAGGCCCTGCCTTTAGCCTCCGTGTCTTAACACACACAGCAGAATGAAAGTTACAAATACTATAGAGATTTGCACGGGCAAGACCTTCCATTATCTTGTCCGTGCACTAAAGTGAGACGCGAGTGTCTGTGCAAATAGGACCCCCAGAAAACTGCGCAATTGACCATCATACATCAAATAGAGAAGAGAACACAGAGCAGTTGTCATGCAACACAAGAGAGAGCACTCAAATTTTTAATAATTTAAAATTGATATCTTCTCACCACGGTCTTGCTGTTTTAAAGTCTTTGTGTGGTTCTGTTTGCCAGAATTTACACTGGTTTGAAAGTTTACATTCACCATACACTATTCAACATTTACTTTTACTGAAACAGTTACATTAAACCATTATATACTTAATATTTGTAACATTATTATACAACTCTAACACATATTACTGTGAAATTTACGTTACTATACCAATTACTGAAAATTTGGCTGCTTTCAGGGATGACTAAAGTTGATTCTGACATCAACGTGCGTTATTTTACAAACAGATTAACAATATTTACTTGTTAATATATACAAACCCAAAACAGTTATTTACAACAAATTGTATAATATTTCCTCGTTTGCCTCTGTTTACTTTTATGCCAAATCTTATTACATGGTTGCAAGTAAGTTCATTCACTGTTCAGGCAACCCTTACAAAATTGCTCAACAAAGTGACATATGTTATTCTCAAGAGGCTATCGCAAACAAAACAGTGGTTAATTACAAGACACTTCTGAAATAATATTTACATTTTGCTTTTTACCCTGGCAGCTGGCTTACTCTCAGCTGTCTTTCGTTACACACAGATTTTCCGTATCACAAGAACACAACCTACAGGTCACCCCTCAACATAAACTAGGAGCTTGTTTAATTTGGAGCACTTCACTGCCCCTTCTGTGTACATCGACAGTACGCCTATACTATTTGAATGGGAAATACTATCTGTTGAACACTGACTCACTGGCGTGTGCTGCAGTGTGATGCAGGGCTTACCTCTTGTCTTCTTCACTGGTCTGCCCCGCTTTCTCACGGTGACGTGTGATGGCGTCGGCCACGCAAACCTCGTAGGCGGCCTCCATGGTGGTACATTGTACCGACCTGACATGGCGGAAGCCTGGCAGGAGCAATGAGGCGGATTGCGTGGGCGTGGTAGGAACGTTGACATGGACCCCTCGGTGCTCGCAGTCTCGGACTGACCGGCGGGTGAC
This sequence comes from Dryococelus australis, assembly GCA_029891345.1. NCBI lineage: Eukaryota > Metazoa > Arthropoda > Insecta > Phasmatodea > Phasmatidae > Dryococelus > Dryococelus australis. The sequence continues at coordinate 3,579,122 of CM056995.1, forward strand.
GTGGGCGTGCTGACAGGCTCCCGGCCCATCGTGGATGCCAGCAGAGTAGCTGACAGAGGTAGTGGTGCTAGCGGTGCTACTACCTCTATGGCGGATGGCGGTGTGATTGGTGGCTCGGCAGCCTCCCCCCCCCCCCCTAGGTGGCTGGTGACTTGTCCACTTCCCAGGTAGATGAGGTGCCCCGGGTGTCCGGCTCGGCGGCATGAGGCGTAAGGGGCAGGACTTCTGACGGGCATTCTTCTTTTGCCCCTCCAGCTGGCATTGCTACATCTTTGGAGTCTGGCATGGGAGGCGCTGTTGCAGCCTCTCTCGACTCCATAGCTGTACTTGGGGCGGATGGCGGTCTCGTCAAGTACTTTGTAGCCGACGGTACAAGCTCGTAGAGGGCCTTTATTAGTGGCACGTTAAGATATGGAGATCTGAAGGGTACCTCGCTGTCTGCTGAGGTGGTTGGGAACATGCTTCCGGCATTATTGGGAGATGCCAGGAGTTCCTTTAGCAGGGGTGCTCCGGTGGCGTGGCTAGGCTACGGAGAAAATGCTCTTTCCTTATACAGCTGGACCACAATGTTGGGCGTATCGCCCCTTTCACTGACCGGTTTAGGCAGGCGTTGCTTCAGTTGGTTCATCCTGTTAAGTGGACTGCCCCAGGATATCTCACTTGTGCTAAGAGTCCATTTTCCTCCATGGGTCCCCGTCTTAGTCTTGAAGTCTGTTGGGGGTTGAGAGTATCGTTCGGCTGGCTGGTCCCGGAGCTCATGTTGGCCCCTGCGCCTATGTGAGTGGCAGGTAGCTCGTAACAGGAGAGCCAGTGGCTGCCGTTGGCGGTTTTATTTTCTCGGCTGGCCGGGTAGGCGGTTGTAACCTGGGGAGTGATTCATCCGGGTCTTCCTAGATCTCTGCGAGTATCGAAACGGTCTTCCGCTCCCGGTTCCTCCTTTTTCCCCTAAGTTGATGGTTGCGGGGGCAGGCAACTTCCTCCAATTGTAATAGCTGGATAATCTCCCCTGGGTTGGTCCCCTGTGTTTGGGGTGGCCTAACATGATCCCACTTGATTGAGAGTCTATGTTTACGGCCTATGTAGACCTTTGGTTGGCCGTGGTCCATTATGCAATGGTATTGGTGGAGCAATGGGTGGCCGAGAATAACCCTTTCCTGCAGTGTGGGTGCCACAATGTATTTGGTAGTGCTTGTAATATTTTGGATGGGAACGTGAGTGTGATTCTCCCATCTACAGCCAGGATGCCGTCGGGTTTGGCCATTCGGACAATTTTCATTTGGGGCCGTAATTATTTCCATTGTTCGGCCGAAAGTAATTCGCTGCGGATAAAATTACTGGTGGCCGCCGAGTCAATTATTGCTATAACACTTTGGTGGTTGAGCATGATTTCGACATGTGGTGCCTCCGGATAGGTCATCTCCTCTTTCATTAATTGGATCCTGGGCCCTTCAGACTCGGCGGTTGGCCCTTCTGATCTTCTGTTGTCTGTGTTTCCCGCCTGTGAGGATCCCTTCTGTGGGTTGGGAGTGGGACGCGGACCACCAGTTGCTTCCCCATTCTCCGTGCGTTTGCATGGTTCCGGCGGCAGTTCCCTGACCTTCCTTCCTTGGGAGTTCCTTGCTTCCACGTGCTGGCTCGTATTTGTGCGTTCTAGAAGGGCTTGCACCTGCAGATTTCATACAACCTGTCTCGCCTGGTCTACTAATTCTTCCATATCGTGTGGCTTGGGTGCAATCAGGAAGTTACATAGCTGTAGTAACAGCATGCGGGCTATGTAGTGTACACAAGTTTCCTCGGATTCTTCCGGAAAAATTGGTAGAAATAATTGCACCTTCTGGCAGATGAATATTTCAGTCTCTTCACCGAGGGTCTGGTTCCAGCTACAGAATTCTGTGGTAAGGTTTGCTAACACCTCCTCACCGGTAAATTCCATAAATAGCCAGTTTCGGAACTGAGTCCACTCTGTAATAAACTCCCCATATTTCCCCCACCAGTTGAGTGCTTTTCCTTTGAGGCAGCGGGCTTGCGTAAGTTTAACCCACTGTTTTTACGGAGTTCCTTGTTCTTTAAATTCCTTTTCGCAGTCTGTCACAAAGGAGAGCGGGTCTTCATGCAGTCTGCCTGCGAAGTCGGGAATTTGGAGTTCCCCGGTTGAATGGCATGATTCTGTTTTCTTCGAGAGTCCAGGACTATGTGGCCGGTAGTCCACGGTTCATTGGCAGACGTCACATCTGTATACTATTCCTAGCCGGGTCACCTGCTCGTCCGGTCAACCAGTGTAGATGTGGTGGAATGTTTTGGTGCAGATAATGCATCTCACTGTTTATTGTTCCTGCCCCTGGCTGGTGATCCAGCTGCAAAAACGCTGTCTGGCGCATCCGGTAATCTTCACACTGGTATTCAAGGCCATCGGTGTGGCGGGTGATGTCATCCCAGCCTAAACATGCGTAGCAAAACTGGTTCTGGCAATGTGCACTATCAATCCTAGGGATCCCTACTACGGGGCATTCTGCCTTGGCGCAGTTATTGTTCGAGAGGGCATCTACAGTATCCTCTGAGTGTTCCCGCACTACCTCCTGGATTTCTGACATTTGGGGTTTCTTGAGCGCCACTGGGTCTTTTTAGACTCCTCGAAGTCTGGGTTCTATTGCTCCAGCTAGTTCTCTTGTCTCAGGGTCATGCTGGCCTGGTTTGGCCTAATTTGTTTTCAAACTCGATGGACACCCCACGTTGGCCGCCAAAAAGTACTCTTTTTGACGCCTGACAGACCCAGCTGCCAGACTGCCCCGCCCCTAGGTAACTTGGGCGATGCTAGGCATGTCGCGTCTGGCTGTCTGAAGCCAAAGTGTACCTCCTGCACTACAGGATGGTATCCCTCCGCGATCCTGGTGGGCAGCTCGAACAATCCGACAGGAACAATGTCTGGAACTGGTATGCTGAAGCATCATTGAAGGGCAGCTTGTTCCAGTGGACTGAGAAACCCGAACCCGCTAGGAAGGATACGTACTCCCTGGGAAAGCTTAGCAATTGCCCTCGCCTGTCTCTCAACTCCACCCCTCTGGGTGTACAGCATGAGGTATAGATCAGAGCTGCAGGAGTTGGGCAGTTGATGTGTCAGTATTTAACAGTGTGCATGTGTCCCGTGGAAGTAGACTTCCCTGCACCAGAATGCAACCCTCTCGGCTGGTAAGTTCAATCAACCGATAGTGTACCTAATGGTGTGGCTCTACCGTTCCTTCCACGTGGTGCAAGGAAAGGGTGGCCTTCCAATGGGATGTGGTGAGGGTGCAGGGGTCACTGGTCTCCCCGAACTCGAAGAACCCCTCCTCGGTACCACAGAGGGAGTGATGAGGAATGGGCAACTTTGAGCCGACAAGTCAATTTCCCCAGGACGGTATCCTAATGTCATGGCTCTACCGTTCCTCCTACAACGTGCAATGAATAAGTGGCCTTCCAAGGATGTACTTGTTCTGTTGTGCAGTGTGCGTATGGCAGTGTCAAAACCCGGTCTCCTGCCAAGTCCTGCAGCCCCGATGTGACACACGATAAGAGCTTGGAGTGAAATTTAAGGTGACTGGTATGAACGGTGTTTATTTACTGAAGTGAAAAAAACACTGATGGCAGAGGTGCCAACTCCTGATTTCCCCACAGAGTTTACGAAATGTTAAACACCCTATCGTTAAACAGGGGAAGGTGCACTGTGCTAAGCTGGGTGGATTAGACAGGTACTTAATGTGTGTATCCTCGAGGCGAGCTCTTTTCTCAGATGACTGTCAGTGAGGGACAGAACATGTCTTATTGTAACTTTTTGATGGCCGCTGGGTCTTCTTTAGGATTCTGCTGGAGAGGATCTTTGGCCCTGCGAGGAGAGCGATGAAGCTTAGGAGAGGTTAGAGCCTCTGCACCAATAAGTGGGGCGGTGAGAGCTCAGGAAGTGATTGAGTACTGAGAAGAACTGGTGATCAGGAGGCTTGGCTGCCGGCCCTATTATACTTCTCGGCCATCCCTTCTTCTGCTGGCATAGTGCGTTTGGAGAGGGGGCACAGCAGGTGTGAGTCCAGCATCTAGATCCTCCGAGTGGGCGGCGTAGTGAAGAGCGCAGGGATCTACATCTCTTGTCTGTGGCGGCATCTAGCGACTTGCTGTTGTACTTGCCACGGACCTCTGGCATTGTCTCTGTGTCTCATAGGGCGAAATATTAATTACCATTGGGACGCCTGTCCCGGCCCGGTAGGTAATACAGTCTTCCTGACGTCGGCGGCAGCAGCGTGACTCGTGGACGATCTGTGAGGAGTGTAGTTGACTGATGAGTAGCAGTCGTTTATTGTATTGGAGAAGATGTAATGTGTCACCACATAAGATATCCAAAATGCATAGAGATCTCCGTTGTTATGATCAATTATATCCAGGAATACATTCCAAATCGTCTGTACTTCTACAAATGTTGCATTCTGAAAGAGGTCTAATCTCTGTTGACATAAGTCGTTCTCAAAATCATTAGCATCCTGAATGAAGGAGTAGACTTCTTGAATTTTGTGATAATTATTATTTTACACCCAGGGGGTGAATTCCAACCAAGCAGGTCTTATCATTGCTTCATATACACAGTTGTGTACTCAATCTGTACAATTGTACACACAACCTTCTAGTACTGAAGATAATGATCCTTCTGCTAATATATCTGCTTCAATGCAAAGGTCACGAAGGCCAGCATCTATAAAACGTTTTCTAAGATTAGACATGGCATTGCAAATTGTGTGAAAGGTGCCCATTCGAAGAATGGTTCTGTTGTATATTACTTTATGCTTCCATGCTTTCTCAGATGCCTTTGCAGAAAGAGCTTAATTGATCCATGACAACAACTATCGCCAAAAGCAGTAATTCCCTTACCAATTATGTGTCAAAATTTCAGCAACAGTTGTCAACTCAGCTGCAGGGGCATTAATGTTGGGCAAGTAGCCAGTGGAATCCTCTGATACACTGATTAAGTCCGTGGTACTTATGTTAAATACCTGTTCTACTTGGTATTATCTGGGTGCAGTTTGCTTCTTACCAAGTAACAACCGACATTATATTCTTATTTTGTGCATTTTCACTTAGGCAGCATATTGTGGCGTGACATCGGTACTTGTCATCAGTAGCTGTGGCCCAACTCTCTCACCAGAAACATACATGGTCAATAGTTCAGTGAATGTTGTAGGCAGTGGTCTTTGCTTCAGTTTCTCAATGCTTGGGAGAGGTACTTGAAATGGTTGTGGTCCAAACATCTTTGGCTGCACAGCTATATCACTGACTCAATAGTTTAAATGTTTTTTTATTATTTTTGTATTCATATACTGAAGTAATGAAGTAATGATTCCATTTTTAACCCTTTATTTTGGAATGAGCGTAGTAACACACATAAGGCAAAGAGCTATGACATGCTGTAACATATTTTCTATCTCTAGACATCTATAGCTTGACAAAAAATGTTATCAGAACCCATCCCTCTAAGTGTTACCGATAACATGGCCGGCTCATGGCCTAACAGGTGTAATTCACATAGTACAGAACTATAATCCTCAACAACAATTTGAATCTTTCAATACAAAAATATAAAAGCAAAGACACAAACCCTCCAGATACACAACAACTTTATAACAACATTACACAACAGCAATAACTAATAATTTTGTTACACGCTAATATTCTCAAAAAACAACTCACAAAAAAAATCTGCCCTGTATTCATCCCCCTAACCTCACAAACTTTGGTTAATTCAAATTAAGTTTCAACAAAACAAATTACCAAGCCATAAAAAATGTTCATCCAGCTAAGTAAATGTGTGAGATCTTTTGTTTTTTTGTTTTGTTTTATTGCATCCATAAGATCTATTTTCAATACATAGCTGTACTAAGATATTGTACAAGTCAAATTACAATATACAAAGTGTATACACAGGACATAGTAAACACACATTTATATATGTCAGAGTACACATACACGCATAAAATCTTTTCCTCATAATTTGACCAATCCTCCAACATGCTGTGGGGCATCGTCGTTTTGCTGGAACAGAAGAAAAAGGAAACGAGAAAAACCAGAACAAGAAATGCGTACAAAGACATGTTATGCAATAATTTCTTAATTTTTGTAGTTAGATATTCATCTACACTATAAAATGTTAGTTTAGAAAAAAATTAGTTCAGCGGTTTTTTAAAGAGTTTTTGGTTAGAAAAGCAAATTTCTTGAAGGTGTTGTGGTAACTTATTGAAAAGTTGGCTACCAAGGCAGGATGGCCCTCTCTCGACAAGTTTTAAGTTAATTGAAGCAACGTGTTTTTTAATTCTAGTGTCATGCTTATGAAAGGACTCATTTTTCTGAAATAAATGACTGTCTTTGGACATAAATATACAGTAATTAATGAAAACATATACTCACATGCAAATGTTAAAATCTCTGAGCTCTTGAAAAGAGGTCTACATGAGCCTGACTTTCTTTTGCCATTTATTATTCTTACAGCTCTCTTTTGCATGTGAAATACTTTTTTGATCTGTCAGTGGAATTACCCCAAAAAGATATACCATAACACATGATGGATTGAAAATATGCAAAATATACCATTTTTGCTGTACTTTTGTTCCAGACCTGTGCAACACTCCACAGGACGAAACGTGCTGAACTTAGTTTAGGTAAAATACACGCAATGTGAGATTTTCAGTTAAGTAAATTGTCTACTTTTAAGCCAAGAAAGTTATTCACTGCAGTTTCATTAATTTTGTCTCTGTTACTGTTAACATATGAATTAATGTTTTTTCTGTTCTTTGTGAGGAAATTCATAAGATATTTATCTAAGTTGAGATTTAATTTGTTTGAAGTAAATCATGCATTTAGCTCTGTAAATGTTGTGTCCATTTTTTGTTTAAGATCATTTACTGAGTCTCCAGAAACTAAGATGCTAGTATCATCTGCAAGTAAAATTGGAGTAGTTTCTGGGGTTAAGGCACATTGAAGGTCATTTATATATACTAGGAACAGTAGGGGGGGCCTAATATTGATGCTTGTGGGACTCTATACTTGATTTTTCCTGGTTCAGAGTAGAATGAAGTAGTTTTTCCTTTGATCTGCTTTTGTTGTCTATTTGAAAGGTATGAACTTATTAGTTTATTTGAGTGTACCTGAGATTCCATAAAACTTTAATTTTTGTATAAGTATGTTGTGATTTACATAGTCAAATGCTTTAGTGAGGTCGCAAAATATTCCATTAGATGGCATCTTTTTATCAAGTGCATTAAGAATGTTATTTGTTAGTTTGAAAATTGCATCATTTTGACGCCGTCTGGCGAGACAAGAGATGAACGATGACACAAATACTTACTAGTAATTTGGGTGCAAGCTGTGCTTCCCAATCACTGCACTATTAAGACCCAGGGTTCTCAGGGATGTTGTGGGTTCTGTGTGTCCGTCTCACCCGTGCGTACTTACAAACACATAGGCAATACTAAACTTTTAATTTAATAAGATCACTGAAATAAACAATTGATAAAACATGTGGCTAGGATGCTGTCACTACTGAATAAAATAATTGAGTTCACTGTAGACCTGTTTTTATTGATATTGTTCATACACATCAACGTGCCAATGAAATGGTTATCTCTGTCATGACTAGCCAATTCCGCTTGGGTGTTCCCAGCCCGTAATTAATCTAACGCACGCCTAAATGGATGATCTCACCGAGATGCGTGAAAGCACAGTCTTCACAAGGGACGAGGGCCGACAGCCGCTAGGGTGAACTGACGGTTTTTCCCTGAAGACAGGACACTGAATTACAAATGAAAACCCTTAATACACATTAACACACGTGATTAGTCAGCATCACTAACGCAAACTCGTCGGTGCTCGCCCTCCAGCATGTGGGTAGTGTGGTGACGGCCTATACACAGAGCCGGCTAGGACGGGAATAATTGCACCGTAAACTAATTGCACAATTACATAGACCCTTGAATGATACATGAAATATGATAGGACACCAGTTGAATATTCACAATAAATACACATGTGTGAAAACAATCTTAGGTGGCGCGGATGCCGCTGGATGAAGTTCGTAGCGGACCACATGGTGCAGGTGAAATTGCAATATTTCTGCATGGAAACGGCTAACTAAATTCATATAAAATATTATTCATGTTGAGCAAATGGTTCTCTTTACAATTAGCGTTGTTACAGTCTTTTAACCTGCCTGATGATGGTGAAATCACACATTAACGTGACCGCGTGGTCAAGTACAAAAATCATCAATTTACTTGAAAAATACATAAAACCTGAATGAAAAAGGCATAGAACCCTGAAATAAATGATCGCACACATGATGTTATATAAATAAGCTCTTAAAATGCAATGATGGCGTATACACAGACTTGGCTTCAGTCGGCCACGTGGTTATATGTGATGTTGCTGTAAAATATTCAAACACAAAAATTAACCTCATACATAAAAATAAAGCTCTTAAAATTGTGTGTAGCAATTATGCAGAAGTTACACTGAAATGCCATAAACATAGGCAGATGGCGTCTGATTCAAAATGTGCGGGTTGCGTGTCCTCTCCGACGTTTTTCTCCTCCTCCTCGATTAAGTTAAAAATGCCACAAGGGCGTAAGAATTTGTCAAACGGAAGCATAATGCTGGGGAAAATGTCCGGCAAAAACGTACGCAAGCAAAGGTTAACAGGTAAACTAAATGGACTATGGAAACCTAAATCAGTTAACAAAATTTGTAGTGCGCACGTGACAGTGTCTTACCTCGCCAGCTCTCCTAGACAGACTGCCCAGAGGCAAGCGTCACATGGACCTACCATGGCTGCCTACGAGGTTCACATAAGTGGAAGTGCTATGCACGCCGAGTGAAATATTTTATATTGAAAATAAAATGTTACAAATTAAATTAAATATTGTTTTACACATCTATAACTTTCTCATGAAATTCAATATTATTTTTATGTGTCTTTGTGATGGCGTTCATGTTGGAATATTAAGTGTTCTTAATTTCGTGCCATGGGCACTTTGAATATTCATAATCAAACAATTAATATTAGTACATACACTTTAAAACATTTAAAGACATAACACTGTAAAGACAATATAACACATTTTACCCTGAAATCAACATTTATAGGAAAGTTCAAAATTATCGGCCTCTTTGGGCATGTGCGGAACACGCGACATGTGAGTGCCGTCATGGGCTCTAGTGCCGCTGGCTGTTAACTGCCATCGAATGGCCCCTCTCTTGAATGCCAAGACGGTGCAAACAACGCAGTATTGCTCTGGCGGGCTCTGCCTGGCTGGTTGCTGATTCAGGGCAAAGAAAACATGGCCTCGGAGGTTGTTGGTTTCTTCGGTGTTTGCAGGGTTCGGGGTGTAGGCTGGAACAACAATGTGGATACGTGGTGGAGACTCGGCTCGCCTCTTGCGAGTGCTGTGTTGCGCTTTGTTGACACTTGATGTCACACTCGCTGCACTACTAGTTTCTCCAAACCCTTTCAAACACTCTTGCCCTACTAGGCTCTCCCCTTCGGGAACTGGAAAGCCTCTAAAAGGCGTCTCGCCTTCACATGTATCAAGGTTTACATTTACACTTGGTTACAACCAAATTCAGCTGTGCCCTGGGGAAGCCCCTTAAAACTCAACTCACTGGCACTGGTTGTGTTGATGTTTACTGTGCACTGGTGTTACCACTTTCTTCGTGTACTCTTGGAAACCCCTTAAACTCGCTCTGAGTTGTTTTGTTTTGCCTATATTTCTAGAAAAACCCAGAAGGGGTGTTGCGTGTTTACTTATTTCTACCTCCTCACTACTAGCTCGCTGCGGTACTTGGCATAACGTCATCTCCTTGCTTCTTCCCTACAGGCGGTCGGGCTATCCGCAGGTCATTGCGGTGCCGTTTCGTGACACGTCTGAGTCCCAACTTCAATAGATACGTGGAATTTCCCATCTTTTCCACTACTCTCACTGGCGCTGCCCATCTAGGTGCCATTATGGATTACATAAATCTCAAATACTTCAAACCGAAAATAAAGGTATTATTTACCAGACAAATTGTCTGAAAGATAAGTTAAATTACTCTGATAATTCAAAATAAGTATAAGGCAATTAATTATCACAATAATCAAAATATTAATATAACCATATGATTAATATATATAATATATAAAGGTTCTCAAAATTGTACTAAAAACTGAAAGAGAAATAATATTCATGATGAAGTTAATCAAGACCTAAATATTTATCAAATTTGCCATCTCACTAACTGATCAGATTGTAGAAAATTAAGTTTCCAAAATAAATTAAAAATACCCCACATCAGTGACATACTACAAAAATGCTTGGTAACCCATAAAAAAACCCTGTAAAGATATAGTTTAGTAAGAAAAGTGTTGCATATAAAATTACAGAGTCGTGCCTAAAAACGGCACAATACATACAAAACTTTCTTGTAGCTATACACGAGAAAATTATTATATTTTTCTTTTAGTAATGTTGGTTTACATGAATGTAGTTTTTCTCTTTCATGTGTTTGTCTTGGTCTGCAGTGTGAACCAGACGTACTTCCCAGACCGGCACTATGTGGCAGATGGCAGTGCTGTGGCTATTGGAACTGCCTTTCAGCTGCCGCAAGATGTCTCTTTGAAGCTGGTGTCATTTGAGTCCCCAGTCTACCAACGGTGAGTTCTCCGGCTCCTTTTAATTTTATGTTGAAAGCATAATAATCAATTCAGTGTTAACTTAAATTGCTATCTTCTCATTTTTTATATACGTTAGAATAATGCCTGTGTGCCACAATGGAACTTTCCTTGGAAGATTTAGCTGACAGCTAGACTTTTTCATGGATATTTTAGTAATTGGTGTGTGTAATTTTCCAATCATAGAGAGAGTTGTGGAAGTTCCACGTTCGTTTTCACATTTCCTGTTAGGGTCATGCATGCTGCCTGCCCCAGTGTGAAGTTCAAGGATAATGAGTGGTGGGGTCATAGTAGCAGATTTAGAGTCGCAGGTGTTAATGTTGGTAATCCAGAGTAAGTGGCAATGGTGTACACACGACCGTAGTCAGGTTGTGATCCATGCTGCCTTAGTTTAGAGTGATCATTGTTTTAATGCATCTTCAGGCAGACCCAGTTACACCATACATAAGTAGCATAGCTATGGATCATACTGCTTTGTAAAAGGCCACATATGCTTATGCACCTTGACCACTCTGCCACAGTAACAGGGTTCGCACAGTCCTTAGAGGGCCTTAAATAATCCTTCAGTTTTAAGAGCCCTAAATTTTATTTTGGTCCTTTAACGTCCATAATTCTTAATTGTAGCTAAAGTCTGATAAAAAATATTGGTCTGCCACAAATGTATTTTACCAATAGGAAATGTTTTTAACTATTGCTTCTTGTATCTGACTCGCATAGTTCAGAAAGGTAGGATTCATAGCATTGATATATTCCATATGATTATTATAACTGTTATGATAGAAGATAGTACCTATTGGAGTTATTCCGATACCATGTTTTCCGATACCGATATCCCGATACCAGTGCCCTTCAACCTGAATTTTAGAAAAAGTATTACTGTTAATAATACATTAAAAACCATTTTTCCTAGACTTTGTTAAATAAAGAAAATAACGTGTTAAAAGACCGCATATCATTTCTTGTGATCCGACACAAAATGCAAGTCACATTTTTTATGTTGCACATGTACTATCAGCTAAAAGCACATAGAGAAGTTATATCGATTGGGCAGTAATCAATTACTGACAGCGGAAGGATTACCCCCAATTCACGCCACTACTTCTTGGTGACACCTTGCACATGTGACTAATTTTTGTCTTTTAAAGTAGTTTATCATATTTGACTGCAAAGAAAACTTGTAATTTTGAGACAGAAATAAGGCGATTATAACTGATTTCTACACTGTTTAATAGTTTTACGCTGTCAGGTGAGACATGAAACAAACTATGACACAAATATTTACTGCTAATATGGGCACCAGTGGTGCTTCCCAGTCACCGCACTATTGAGACTCAGGGTTCTCAGGGATGTTATGGGTTCTGTGTGTCTGTCTCACCCGTGCATACTTACAAACACATAGGTAATACTAAAATTTTACTAAACATCACTTTGAAATAAACATTAATAAAATATATGTGGCTAGGAGACAGTGACTCCTGAATAAAAGAGATAAGTTCACTGTGAGACTTGTTATTATTATTATTGCTCGTACAGATCAACATGCCAATGAAATTATGATACTCTCTGTCATGACTAACCAATTCTGCTTGTGTGCTCCCCCAGCCCACAACTAATCTAGCGTACGCCTAGATGGATGATCTCACCGAGGTGCGTGAAAGCACAGCCTTCACAAGGGAAGAGGGCCGACAGCCACTAGGGTGGACTGACGGTTTCTCCCTGAAGACAGGAAACGGTGAATTACAAATGAAACCCTTAACACATTTTAACATGTGTGATTACTCTGCATCACTAACGCAAACTCGTTGGGGCTCGCCCTCCAGCACGTGGGTAGTGTGGTGATGACCTATACACAGAGCCGGCTAGGATGGGAATAATTGCACCGTACACTAATTACAAAATTACATAAACCCTTAAATGATACATGAAACATGATGGGACATTAGATGAATATTCACAATAAACGCACACAGGTGTGAAAACAAGCTTAGATGGCGTGGATGCCGCTGGATGAAGTTCGTAGCGGACCACGTAGTGCCGGTGAAATTGCAATATTTCAGCACAGAAACTGCAAACTAAATTCAGACTAAATATTATTCTTGCTGAAAAAATTATTCTCTTTACGATTGCAGTGGTTACAGGAGTGTAATATGCCTAATGGCGGTAAAATCAAACATTAATGTGACAGCGTGGTCAAGTGCAAGAGCATCAATTTATGTGAAAAATACATTGAACCCTCAATAAAATTGACGTAGAACCCTTAGTAAAATATTGCACATACGTTGTTACATAAATAAGCTCTCAAACGAAACGATGGCGTATACAAAGATTTGGCATCAGGCCATGTGGTTATACATTATGTTGCCATAAAATTCAAACACGAACAATTACCCTCAAATACATACTTAAAATAAAGCCCTTAAAATTGCGTGTAGCAATAATGCAGAAGTTACAGTGAAATGCCATAAATATAGGTGGATGACGCACCATTTTGTTTCGTGTTCCCTCTCATTCAGCAAAATGGTAATAAACCAAAAATAAATGTTATTTATTCATTAAAACCATGCAGCGTTTTGCGAAGGAACCATTCTCACAGCAAATAATATTTATATTAATGTGATATATTGTCATCCAGGCGGTCTGAGTACTGTGTTTAATTTATAAATAGCCTCATTGCACGTACAAACTGTAAATTACCTGATCTTGCCTGTTTGACGAGCTGACACCGCTTTCAATCACGAAATCATTTATTATTTTGTATGAAAATGTGTTGTCTGGCAATTTGCCCAAATTCCTAATACTTCAAAGTTTCACATATAAGCTGTAATGGCCAATTTGCTACTTCATAATAACCACAATTAACATCTCATTAAGGCTGTTAAACAAAAATTGCCATCTAACAAATGATACTCTACAATTTTATGTCATTTTTAGTACATGCTCACACATGCAGCTTATACAACTAATCTACTACAGACGTGAGGACACATTGCCTACCCTACAGGCAACAGGAACTTATGAGTGAATTTTCTTCACCTGAAGGATACGCAAACCGGCAGGCAAGGCTGGCCCACAACCCGCACTGAAAGCCTACAAGCTGCCCAGACCTTGGGCAAGGTCAAGCAATACTGACAAGGCATGAAGCAGGATCGCTGACCAGAGTTTTCCCACGCCAACCAGGCCAGAATGCCGTCACGCCCTCCCCGCAGCTCGCGCCGGCAGCCTCCAAGCTTCCACTATATAAGTCAGGATGCTACCGGGCTCGGAAGTCATTCTTATGCATCCTTACTCGCGACATCCAGTACTGACTCAGTATTGGAACCTTTGGAGGTCTTGGAAACTTCAAGTACACCTCCATCTGCTATTTACTACGTCTCATCGACAAACGAACTGGAACATATGTATTCAACTTCACTTTGTCTCCTCTAGACACCTTTTACTTAGCAATTTAACTTTTGCTAATTTGTATTCATCTACAACCAGCTATTTCCCTCTAACTTGGAACCAGGTCGCCTACACCTGGAACCGTAGTTACCTTTATCCCTCCACGGATTTTTAGGAGGTAGCACCGGTCACGTGTTTTTTGAACATTCAATAAACGCTCATTATTCTCTAACTTTCTGTTTTTCATTTTCAGTGTATTTGTTTGAATTAACGGTTGGGGACAGAATACGCCGTGCACTGCCGACATGAACCGGAAGATTTGTTTAAACAGAGTTAGCCTGACTGTGGAACCCTTTCAGGTGTCTGCACGTCAGAAGACATACATGTTAGACGGCTACCTGTTTCTTCTTAGCACTAAGTCAGTGCTCGTGGGGGAGAAACAGCGACGCCACAACTACTAGAAACATCTTCCCACCGGGAGGGACAACAGAATCAGGTTATTTCTCACCATTCGCACTAATTCAGTGCGCTGAGACCGTAGCTTGAAGTTTTGCTGTTCAACCTAGTGGGAACGCACAACCAGTAGAGGCTTGGCGGTCCCCACGGCTCCACGTTCCTGATCAGTCCACATTCTGTGGGGGATCAGTGGGGACTCTTATTGAGCTTGTGGCGGCAAGTCACTATTGGGTTACACTGTCAAACCTTCATGTCTAAGTGCATCATGTAGGCTGTCGAACTGTTTACCCTATGCCTCACGAGAAGAGGAGTAGTAGAAAACTAAGGGAACAATACCCGGCTCTAACTGCTCTGAAACCGTGGATCGCACTACCACATCCTAAATAGGAGAAGCAGGTGTAACGGAACCGCGCCGCCGAATTTAGACGTCAGGCAGTCGCGCCTGCTCTGGTTCTGGTAATTGATTTCCCACCTTGTATTCGCATACATCCTACGTGTCACCCTGTGGTAAAATGATTTCTAACCAGTACCGAAGTGCGACTCAGCTGGGATAACCTCGGCTTCTGGACCAATGAAGCGCACCTGTGGAATCTCCGATCCGGCATGGATCACATTCGCTGCATCTAGATGAAACCTACTCCGACCACAACGTCCAAGAAGCTGGACATAAGTAAGTGCTTACCAACACCCCTCATCTCATGCTGACTAACCAAACTACCCCGCTTTTGGTCTAGCGGACAAAATCCTCTACCAACGTGCCAAGTCAGTCTAATCGGGCACGCGTCAACACCTTACCACACAAATTTAGTTGTAGGATGATGTATTATTTCTATTTGCTGTTCAAGAAAGCTGCAATTTTCAAACATCATTTTTAAGCAAATAAATTATTGATCTTGACTTATTTCCATTGCAGCGATAACATGTTTTACAGGAAAATCAGTTATTTTTTCATTACGTATGCATGAGCATCTTGGCAACATGTTTTGATGTAGGTAGGTAGACTTAACGTCTCATAGATCTCTGTCATTACAAACGAAACATGTTTTGACAGTCAGGCGGAAACCACATGGTGGCAGAATGATACGTAGCCTGTTTGTTTCCTGGTTACTACTTCTACACAATTTCTCAAAACAAAAGGAATTATTATATGAAATAGACTGTATGTGAACTTGATGACAGTGATTTAATAGACTCAAAAATAAACTTTCAGAGATAGTTCTGTTTCTCCAAGCTACCAAAATGTTAAAGCTGTGACTTCTATTTGTATAGTTTTTAAATAAATCATTTAAGTTATCTTTAGAATATGTTTTATTGCAACATCACATTTCATACACTAGTGTGTACCCACTAATGAAAACAAAGAAATATGTATGAGATGTAGTACCAAGAAATGTAGTTGTTGTTAAAATATATAAATTAAAATAATTATATTACACTGAAATTCATAAGGTTGGCTTTTACTGTGAAAACAGCTACTTAATTTGCATCTAATGCTATGCATTCAAAATTGTGTATAGCAGTTTGCTATAGATGTGCAAAAAACACTGATATACTCATATCTGAGAAAATTAATGGTCTGGGGATACGACTCATATCTGCAGCTGTCACTTTTTACATGTATCCTATTAATTACAGGGAAACACAATTTTTTACGCTTTTCAAGAGGACGAAGTAAAAGAGAGTAAAAAGCAGGAAAGTGTAAATTGAGGGAAAGCTTTAAAATTAATCCAAATGACTGTACTTTGCATATTAGAGGGTATTGTGAGTAAAATTGCCCTCCCTGCATGGATTGGGCAACACCTTGAGCTGCTACACTTCTGCAGTGCTGTCCTGAAGAGATAGAGGTTGGGAGAGTGTGTAAGTGTAGTGGCTGAGGCTTGCTGACCATGTTGCAGGGTGGAGGATGCCCTGAGGTGTACACCTAGGGATGAGCTGCGCGTGCACTCACTCAGGGGCGTGGTCGTGACTCGCCGCCATCAGGAGCCCCACTACCCAAGTGAGCAAGTCGTCACTGGAGTGGAGGGCTATGGCATCCCAGGTCAGTGTACTAACCACTTCTGTCACAACTATGATGCATTGTAAAAAAATTACAATGTAGAAGCAACCAAGTTTTCTACTTATTTTAATTTTGCCTTTTGTTTCAAAGATTTACTTATTAAAGTGATAAAGTGAGCACTTTATGAAGCTCTCTCTCATTTGGAATATTAGTCAATAATTATATATTTTTTGTAACCGTAGGCATTAACTTATTACTTATATGACAATATTTACTGTAAAAACTGGTGGAAGGATAAAAAATGGCTGTTAGGAAAAAAGTAACTAGGCCCTCAAAAGTGCTGACTTTACCAAGAACAGCTTATATATATATATTCACATGCTCTATTAACACTTTTAAACACAAATATTTTTTTACATCTGATGAAAATGAATTGTGCTACAAACTAGTACAAGTAAATTATTTACATATAAAATCCTTATGTTAAGAAATAGAGGGTCTACAGCGCAGTTACCAATTTTCTCTGCAAAGGCCTTTAATTGTATATCTTTCTGCTGTAGAGCTGCTTAGCTGTCCCATTTTATATAACATAGTTAACAATAAAACTGTAACTCGTCAGTGAACCACCTGAAAATGCATATCCACTTGGATCCTCTTTTACAGGAAATACTACACCTGGCAGACTGTCCCCTCTTCCCCTACTTATTAACATTTTCCTCAGTCCTGCTGTAGTGGCCATTCCCATTATCGCCCACCTATGCAAAACAACTGCTAAAGCCAGCTTTGCAAAATACCCAACTCCGTATCAGTTTTTATACCCATTTTCTGCTAGCATTTTTAATAGAATGAGTTTTAAATTTTGACTGTACCCATGGAGCTGTGACAGACACGATGGCAGATAGCCAAGTAGCAAACTGAGGTCATACATGAAAAGGTTATAGGTGTTGTAGAACATATTTTTGTACAAAATGAAACTTAAATGTAGTTGTGGGATGTTAGAAAACTTTTATTTCTAGAATCCATTTGCCTAAAAGCAATACTGTAATACCCAATTAACTGCACAAACAATTGGCTGGTTGTGATAATCGTATAGACTAGTTTTAAATGAGAGAGCATAAGCTGTAAATAATTTTAACATACACACACATGTACACGTACACACACAAGCCTTATTTTTAATAGTGTGATATTTTTGTTTTCCTTTGACCTTTGAACCATAGAAGCTTGTACACTAAAAGCACAAGTTTGATGCATGCTCCTCTTTACTTTCTGGGTGATAGAGGTTAATACACTGACGACTCTCTCGGGTTCGTCGAAAGAGAGGGGAGTCAAACCCCAGAGTGAGGCGAACTGAGATAATTTCCCGTCCAGGGAGTTCGACCTTCCTCACAACTAGGGTTGCCAACAGGCGGGATGCCAACTGTCCCTGGAAATATGAGTGGTAAAAAAAGGGAATGATATTTAAACGAGGGTGATGGTGGTAATGAGCAATCTGGCTGGAGATACAGGCGCTATCCGTAGCGGCATCGTCTGTCGGCGTGCGGGAATATATTTGGCAGGGGAGCGATTTGCATGAGGTTTGGGTACGACTTTAGGCGGGAGTCGAACCCAGATGGTTTTCCCAGAAGCCAACATTATTAAACAAGAATTTTATGAGGCCTTCTCCGGAGCTACCTCGGTTGGGGTAACACTTGTTACCGATGGTACAGTTTCAGATTGGGTACGGGGTGTCTCCTCCGGGTCATAGTATTCCAGCCAACAAGCCCCTTATAAATGATTTAATGGAGATTCTTGTGTGGGTGGCAGAAGGGGCGAATTCGATCGAGGTATGAATTCAGAATCCGTAGGTGGAGGTTCTGCCCGGTTCGTGGGTGCGACATTAATTTCAACAGTAACTTGGTATTGTAAAGCACATCGTTTTCGGTGCCTTAAACAGCTCTTAATGCCACCTCGTTTACTGTGCATGGGTACAGCTGTCTACCTTTCCTGGGGATGTGACTTTGACAGTCACACCCAAGGCCCTGTCATAGAGTTGTGCGGTTCATATCAGGACAACATTGAGGGTAAACGAGGGAACACCGGAAACCCAGGAGCAGCGGTATGTCCTTTCGGACTCAAAATATTTGCAGACTCAGTCTCCTGTGGAGTTTGGTGCGCCTCGAGATTCTTCCTCAACAGGGTGTTTTATTGCACAAGTTCCTGAATATACTACCGTTAATTAAATGAAAGTTCAAGGGTTTAAAACAAAAATTATCGAATTCAAACAAATTCAATGCATGTAATATTTATTACAGTAAAGGAAAGTGGGGAAAGTCCTGGCTGACTTATACAAAATTAATAACTAGCTAAAATATTTATTTAAGTATATAATGCACTGTAAACAGGCAAGGTGATCCTGGTAAATAATTAATAAAAATAAAAATGCAAAATATTAATTTACACAATTTTACAGCGTATCCTCAGCAATTGAGTTGTCCAAGAGGGCGTTAGTATCATGACGACCTGCTACTGCGGGAGACAAGGAAGTTGACTGGGGTAAAAGGTTTGTTGGCTACATGGCGTCAGATTACCTCTGGAGAGAGAGAGAGAGAGAGCTGCCCTTGCGGTCAGCTGGTGTGGACGAGCCTTCGAAAGGTGGTGGGCTGGAGTGGGTGCTCTCACTGAGGCTGGCGGGATATGACGTCACAAGGTTGCAGGCGTGCTGCCATCTCGTGGGTTTGCTGGAACTTCTTCCACAGCTAACTGTTGGGTAGTGGTTCGTCAAAAATATTTAATATATTCATGAGGTGGCGCTTGCATGCGGGATCCCAGGAGGGCTGTACATTTCATAATTAAATGCATCAATTACTTTTACATGTGCTGCTGTCCAACACGTGAAGTCTCCTTGCTCAATACATGAAATTACTATGCCACTGTTACTGACTTTCCCCAAGCTCTCGTTGGCTCGAGATGGGGCAAAGTCACCCGTAGAGAGCACATGTGTGCTGCGCAGCATGTTGTCATGTGTCAATTGGTCACCCGCTCGAAGCGACGAAGACCCATTTCTGATGAAACTACTATCGCTTCAGGTGTGGGAGGCGGCTGTCTCAATCGGTGTACGGCTGTTGCCTCTGTAGCGTGTGCCTCTTCTATGCTTGTGCAGCTAGTCTCTGAGTTCAACGTACCCGTCTCTGGGTCACGCGGCATCTGGTTAATATCAGTGGCTTACGGTCATTCTCTTTCTTCCTCTTCGCCTCTCTCCCTTCTCTTGGTTGCATAGTGGTCTGTTGTGGGTGCGCGATGCCATCTGATTCTCAGCACTGCCTTCCCTTCGCGTTGCTCTTGCAGACAAAGAGGAGAGTTTGGAAAAGGAAGTTGCAGGAACAATTCGTTTCTGTTTCAAACCTAGGCCTTTTTAGTTCGAGTGCAGTTCAAATACCAGGTGAAAAAAAAAATCTTCTAAACAGCGAGTTGTGCAATAAGTAGCTTGCACAAAATATTTTTAAGGTTATTATATTTTTACTTCTGTTCTCGAGAAATAAAAAGCATGGCTAACGGATGAAAAAAGTATTTAATCCCACTCGCAGAGGATTAATAGTAGGGAAGGTTTACCATGGCCCCTGCGGGACGAAGTTAACTCGTATTTTATTCAGCCAGCTCTGCCTCACAGTAAACCAATTACGTGTGAAAAAGTGTGAGCATTAAGAAAAAATTTCTTACACATTCTACACTACTCTGGGGTGCTTTCCGTACATGAAGGATGATAGAACATAAAACGCACTCTTTCAAAAGACAAACATAATAACACAGGGCACTCAAGGTTAATTAGGTACTTACTATTTGTACAATAAATCTCAAAAATTAAGTTTGCAGCAATTGGCTGTACATAGGCACTCTTTTTCTAGGTTACATTAACTCGTTATTTTGCTTGACATAGGTTAACATAAGTTAAGTAATCTTACGTTCTAGTGTATACATTTTCTCCATTTCTACAGGCTAGGTTACAGGCACGTAATTATTCAATTCTTGTGATCTGCGCTTATAGCAGGGGTTACGTAATATGGGTAGGCGCTTGCCTCATTGCATGGTTACATAAAGGTTTTTGCTCATGCTGCGTGATCTTTGAAATAGGGATACGTAATACTGATGGCTCTGGCCTCAATTCTTTACAAAAGGGGTTTCACTAGCATGAAAAGTTTTACGTGCTTACAGGGGTGCCATACTTCCAAGGCAAAACCATTAACTAGGGTTTCATAAAACACTTCTCTTTCTAAATATAGGTTATGTACATGTGAGGAGGCTTTCTCTACCTCGGTTAACTAAGCCTAATCTACATACATTTTCAGTTTTCCCTCGCCTTGAGGTTACATTACAAAAAAAATTCTTACTTTCTAATACTTAATCTAACAGGTACACTGGGTGAATTTACTCTCAACTTATTACTACTGGGTCTGTGTAACAATCACAATCTTTTTACTCGTGTGGGCAGTTTTAATTGCTGGGGGCGAGAATAGATTTCTCGTGACTTAAGTGTATGGGGTTATTTGACACGTGCAGAGTAGATAATTTTACGTTAGCCGTACTGACGGCAGTACAAGTTACATTCACAAGAATAGGCCTCTCAGGGCTTACACAATTCTCTCATCTCAATGACACAAAACCAACTGCTGCGGGGATTACGCTACAGATACATGTTCTCCTTCAACGTACAGCTAAAGTCTAATGAATACAGGGGTTTCCTCTTTAAAAAAATTTATGCCTACATATCTACTTTCTGGATTACACATTTCAGTACCAAAGCGAATTTTCAACACCTACAAAACATCTCAATAGGGATATTGTTATTCTTACACTGGGTTTCACTTTAGTGAAAATATACTTTTACCTTAGCTGACGTAGCAAGAAACACAATAAGGGGGTTGTAAGGTACTTGACCTCTACACAAAATACACTTAGTAATTTCCTACGTAACACAGTTCTCTGGGTTTGCGTCATTCAGGTGCTGCATACATTTTAACACTTTGACAGTTAAGAAGATTGGGAATTTCCTGGGTCAATGGAGCAGAGGAGAACTTTGTTACCACTGATACACAGGTAACCTGTCGGAGAAGTGTGCCAACTGCTTTGCTGGATTTTGTTCCCTCCCATATGCCAACACACCCCACGCTTTACTCTGACGTACCTTACTCTGGTGTACCTTAATGCTTACACATGTAATTGGCAATCAAGGTTTAATTCTCAAGTCACTGCCCCTGCTGGTGCGGTATCCCGCCAATTTTCACGATACAAGGAGAAACCTCCTCTTGTGTCAGGTGGCTTAAAATCGCTTCACCTTAAAATGTACGTTGCAGTTTAAAGTTGTTTGTTGTGGTATTAATGTGACACATGATGCTTTTACGAATCTTTGTTGTGCACTCTACATTCGACTTTGCCACATCTTGGACACAATGTTCACCCTTTAGGCAAGTCCACCCAAATACTACTGAAGAGGCTAGACATGATGCTATAGGATATGCTGGCACAATGTTGAGAAGTCATTACAGATCCATCAGTCCAACTTACACTGTTCACTCAGTTTCTCCACGCAAACATCACAGCAATACTCCCCAAAGTGAGATTGTACTGCCTGACTGAGACACTGAATCCATCACTGAGGCCACAGATAATTTCTCCAAATCTCAGGAGAGTGTGCCGCCAGTGATAAGGACTAACACGACCATCAAAAGACAATCTCTACTCCTCCACCGCTCTTGTACAGGGTCTGAGGAAGCCACCGGTAGTTCGCACTTGGCTGGTACGTCCACAGACTCCACTGCTCTTCTTGGGCCGGAATCTCTATCAGCTGAAGACAACCCCTCCAGAAGCCACTTCTGCAGCAGCTGCAGATCCCCTGCTTCTGGGAGACTGGACCATCAACTACTCCTGAAGTTGTCTGCTCCTTCCTTATCACCCTCTGGTATCGACCCCAGAACTGGTAACTGTCACAACGGTCTCTCTCTGCCCTCTGGACACTGACTGCATTGTCGACTCTACCCCTCTAGTAGAATCCCCCACCCCCTGTACTTTGGTTCCTTCAGAATGCCAGTTAGATAGTTAGAAGCAAGTTGTAAATTACTTACTCTAGCAGTATATATCGCCTTTCCCAGCCATATTAGAATCAGGTCGTCTTCAGTTGGAATTGGGTAGTTAAAGACTCCTCTGTCAAAGCAAGTTAGCCTAGGAGGTATTACAGGACCACCTTGTTATATTACTCAGTCAATATGATGCATGATGTCTTTTCAACTTGTTTAAATAGACTTCTACTCATCAGTGGGAACCACTCAGCCGTACACCCCAACAGAGTTTGGGTGGCAGTACAATCTTCCAGATGTCAAGAACTTGTACTTTTTTCCCCAAACGGTAAAAGACGTACGCTCCTCGCCCGAAGAAATTGTTCACGCCGCCGAGCCATTGAAATGATGCTTCGAGGTCACCTTGTACTACAGCCAGGGATGGCACTGCTAGTATGAATCACTGAGACATGCAGCAGCTAGAACTTTGGCCAGCCGGTGATGTCACACGCCCACAGGATCTAACACCACCACCTGGCCAAGGGCAAGTCAGAAGAGTATAAATACTGGGGTATGGACCAAGGAACACGTCTGTCCAGATCCTTCACTGCGTTCTCAGTGCCGAAGGCATCTGTCCTGTTGTCACCGCACTTCTTGTGCAGAACGAACTATCAGCTCTCGTCTGGACTTCACCACGCCTCTGGTGCAGAAGCTCAGGTCTTGAGATCCCTAATTTCAGCATTGAAGATGTCCGTCAGAAGTACTCTACGTTTAAGTCGTACACGTAAACACCATGTTCCGCCTCTTCAAGACATCCACGTAGCATTAGTTAAAGTTGAGTTATTTTCATAGCCACTTGGCCTGCTTAACCCATTAGCTTAGAAACGGGTTGCCTTCACTTGTCTAGCGTAGCAAACTCCTGTTAAACCATCATGTTTGTCTAGCGTAGCAAACTCCTGTTAAACCATCATGTTTATTTCCGTGCAAAAATAAACACATTTTATCCCACTTAGGGTATTATTCCTGTAGGATTAGAACCTTTCCCAGTAAACATCAGGTCCATTAAGGGACAGCAGGTGACCGGGAATTGTACACTAAACCAGTTTGTGGCACGTAGCATAGGACTACAATTTACCATTCACGAAATTTGCGCATCAGACATACACCTACACCTTGGACGGCCACCTTTTCTATGCACCTCGGTGTATAGAATGGCATAATCCTGACACTAGATACTCATCCTCTTGGGGTTGGAGTGTCAGTTTGGTAGATCCACTGTGCTTATGGTGCTGGAGGGAGTAGTTCCCTGGATCTGAGGGGCCTCACCCTTCAAGGGAACTTACCCACATATTGCGATTATCAGCCATAGTGAAACCTGACTCTCAGTGTCCGCCACACTTCTGGTGCCAGATGCTTGGATAGGCAGAGGCCTTGGTTTGGTGATTGCGGTGCATGGAAGTACATCTAGGTAGGGACGAATGTCACCTGCTCCACCTCTGTGGGACTGAGTGTAGATAATCTTTTCCTCATGCCCTACTCCTGTCAAAGTGGTATTTGTAAGAGGGTTAAAAAGGCTGTTAATATTTCCAAATAAAAACAAGAGCTTAGCTCTAACCCCACTGTCCTTGACAACCTAAGCCTATGGGAGAGAGCTCAAGTAATCCATTATTTAGAGAAGCCAGCATCACCAGCTCCTGTACCAGAACTATTTATACTGCCAGTCAAAATCGGAGTTACTCACCCCTTGTTTCTCGCCTATCTAAGTGGTGAAGTTTCTTACAGCATTGTGAATCCCTGTATCCGAGGATTCCAACTCACTGAAACCACCAGCACCAATGGGAGACCTAACCACCTGTGCACCAGGTCCCGGTGCAAGCCACAGCAGGTCCAGCGGTCTCTCCAGGTATACAAGTAAGAGTGGTCTTGTCCAAACTTATTATTGTGCTTACTGTCCCCGACTTTGTACCCAGCCAGAAAGCCACATGCCCAGTCCTCTATACTGGTCAGGCTTTTGTTCCACACTGCAATTAAAAGTTTAGACACTGTGTGTCTGCCTTCGCAACCACCATGACATACCTCCTGGCCAATTGGACATTACACGTCAAATATAATATGCGATTCAAAACTATTCTCTGTGTGCTGAATTTTGAGTGTATCCTTGTGTCATCTCCTACATAGTTTCAGCCCACTAAAGTGAAGCCAGGAGATCACCAGCTCTTAAGCTAAATAGCCACACATTAGATGGCCAAGCGAGCTCTGCCGCTTGGTAGAATTCAAGAGAGCCTGTGTATCACAAGCAACTCCTCCACTAGATGAATCAGGTTATTCCGTACTCCGCCATCGCTCTTTATGAGGCTGGAAGGGAGCTGGAATTAACTCTGACCATCTGACCCTCTGTGGATACCACACCTGTGTATTCCTGTCAAGCAGCTCAAACACCGCCTACAGCTCTGTCTTCTGCTCTGTGAAGGGCTGGCGAAAGGAGCAAGAGGTACCATTCCTGCCTGTGAGGCTGCAAATATTCAGCAGCATACATTAGGGAACCACAGCAGCGGCACTGCTTTCACGAGGCATTAGTTTGCACTCTTAATTTTCCATGCAATACACCGGGAAGGGTGGTATACAGAAAAAGTTGAGAAGGGCATCTTACGCTTCTGAAACTAGCCTGCCTTACAACCCTAATCCTCCAGTTGTACTTTGCACTTCCACCATGCAGGGCAGAGTTCATATCACCTGCACTACTGAGAAACCTCACCCCTCAGCCCTTCCCAACCTTTATTTCCACCGTTGATCAAGATTCCTGGGAAGCCTGACCGAGTAGTAGAGGCAATACTATGGGGAGAAGAGCCACCTCTGGGTCTAGTCTGCCCTTGGTTCGGGGCCAACCAACAGATAACCCAACACCCAGCAGTCGTAGACAACAATCACCACAGTAAAAATTCACATCCCAAGGAGAACTCCGGTGTGATCAGCAGTCTGCCAGTCACCTGGAGCAGACACCTCGGAGAATCGTCCTGTCTCTAGGTAAACCAGTGATAAAATGCCTGCCCGTTCACAGGGTCATGACAATGGCTGTTGACTTTGTGCCGGCAAGACAGGCTACAAGACCAGTCTTGTATACTGGCCGGGTACCCTCCTATCTCCCATATGATTCTCGTGATTATGGCATCACTGTCTAAAACTTTACATTTGACCACGACGAAAGCCTCATTCCTTAAAACTTACCTGACTGAGTTTTGTGTGTCACTTAACCCACCAATTCGAAGATAAAAGTTTGATGCCGACAGCCTCAACAAATATAAGCCTTTCCCTAGCCGGGCATACGTCAAATGTAATCTATACTTCTATACTATACTAATATTATAAAGAGGTAATGTGAGTTTCTTCATTAGTTTGTATGTCTCGGGTAATCTCGGAAGCTACACAGCTGATTCTTATCATTCTTTCACTATTAGAAAGCTACTTTTTTCGAGATGTAAAACCATCCCTGAACAGTCAAATAGTTTAAGGGATAGCGCCACCTGCTCCCCAGCAGACAGCCCTTAGTTCCGCCCAAGAGCAAGTGACTGCCCCCCCCCCCCCCCATGTAACCCCGGCTAGGGTTGGCCGACCGGCATAAATACCTGTGCATGGCTGAGGATCATCAGTTGTTCGTTGGTTCTCGTAAGAGCCACACAACCCTGGCAGCTCGCTTCAACACCTTGTGCACTGGAGCTCAATGACCACTCTACGTCGCCTAGACAACCCAGAAGCTCTTCAGCTCCCTCATTAGCATCTACCAGACCTTCCAGAGGATCTCCCCCTGCAGTCCTTGGAGAAGTCGTCAACACCCTTGCTGATTTATTATCTTTGTATGGAATCTTGACTTAACAATATTTACAGGTATACAACAATTCAGTGCGGCCTATACTTGTAATATTAAGTATCCCTAATTTTTCATCAAAAACTTCTGGTGCTACCTTTACACGTACGCTGCCTAAACACGCCAAAATATGTTTTTTTTTTTTTTTTCTCTGTGGGCTTTGAATCACACTGGGAACCCAAATGTTGGGCAAGCAAGTGGCAAACCACTGAGTGAAATGGGATTATTGTACAAACAGTATAACAAATGGAAAGGCCTTGCTTTAGGGAGGTGTATTTTTGAGGGTGGTAAAACTCACATAAATGCTAGTAGACCTGCTGCAAGTGTGCCCGTGGGTGTTTCAGGGCCGCGGGTGATGGTTCTGACACTGCGAGATGATGGAGGTCTGCCTAGCCATGAAATTAGCATCTACACCAAGAACTGGAGACAGTTGCGGTACCCTCTGGGTATGCTGCCCGGAGCAACCATCGTCTGCCGCCGCCTGATCAGGAAGGTGTCTGACAGTGGGCGGCTGTACTACGTGAACGATAGGTTCACCCGTCTGTGCCTCGAGAGTCTCCGGCAGTAGCGGCAGCTGTGACCAACTGGTGAGAGTGTGTGTCAGAAATGGGAGCAGGGGTGTCCAATGGGCATGTCTGCTGCTGCCTGGTCAGTCAGGAAAGTGTAAGACACACGATGGGAGGCCGTACTACATAAATGGCAGGGTTACCAATCAGGTTGTACCTCAAGAACCTTTTTGCAATAGCAACTGCTCTGACCACATTGTATACTCAGCCTATATTTATTACATGTCTTTAAGATACTGTACTTTAGTCTGAGTAAACTGTTACTGATGCTACAATTTTAAAACTTCTAAACAGATAATCAATACAATCAACATAAAGTAATAATTTTTTTTTTTTTAGAAGTTGTTTGTTAAGATGTTTTTACACTTACTAAATCTCAAAAATGTTTCGTGCATGTCTGTTAATGCTCTATAGATACTAGAACCAAGTTTTTACATTTCTGGCATTTACATTTTCCTGTTTTTTTTTTGCACTTTTTTCCAGGCCACATTCATTCCCCTACAAGTTTAATCCATTGCTTTCCCATGGCAGAGGCATTCAATTTAATGTAAATATTAAAAAAAAAGTACCAAAGCCTTACGAGTTGGCAGAAAATTTCATTGGCCTGGTGTAAGAATCACAAGGTGATAGTACCTGGAGGAAACCCATCCACCTTGTGACAGTGACCAATGCTTTCTTCTCTGTCCACCACATCCGTATCAATATATGGATTACTAAACTCGTTAATACCTTGCGCAGTTATCAGAAAAACGTTGAAAAACCCAAAGACAGAACATTTCCATCCCATAGGAACAAAAGGCAGTATAACTTATCCCCAGTTGTGAGAAATGTACAGGTGATGCTGATTTCATTTTTAACCATATAATTGCGGGCTAAAGACCCCTTCACACGAGGCCATGCATTAAAAGTGCCATAGATGCACGTCAGCTGTGCCACAGACGCGTGTTGGCATCGTCACACATTTGTACAACGCTGTGAAGCGAGAACTACAACAGTGTGCAGCACAATGGATGTTGACCAAGGGATTCATATTCGTTGAGAAATTTGGAATTCTCTGCTTTCAGTAGTGGCTGACATGCCAGATGATTTTCAAGATGATGTAGTCTTTTTTCAGCTTGCAAACGTGACTCAACCAGGTTGAGTTCCACATATTTGAAGGGCAATCTTACCATGTATCGTTCATCTGGACTACGTGTGTAGGTCTCTTTGAAATGAGTTTCACAGAGATCCCCTTCAGGATCATTATGTTTGGTTGTCGGCAACTCTTCATGTTCCCAGAATCTCTGCAGCACATCTGAGAGGTTTGGTGAAGTAACAAATAGTGCACACAAGGCCATCTGGGTTACTAGTGGCTTCTTCGCTCAACCTTCCCATTAAGATACAACCAAATTTACTGTGAAAAGCTCCTGGATAACCGGTTGGGCATGGATACCGCTCACCATCAAAAATCTCAGGACAAACATCAGCACCCAACAGAATGTCAATGGGCCCTGGAGTATGGAAGCCTGGGTCAGCAAGATCTAAACTCTTGTAATGGGATTTAACATGTTGAGGCAATGCAACAGATGGCAAATTTGAGGTTATGTTATTCAGGATTAATGTATCCACAATTACCTGGGAACCCTCGTGAAGCAACGATTTTAGCACACAAGTTACTGCACCTTTATTGGATTGAACAACTGACTGGCCTAGGCCACTAATTGGTACATGTGACCTTCTCCGATGTAAACCCAATCTCTTCACATATTCTTGAGATACAAAGGAAGCTTGTGATCCAGTATCAAGTAGAACACGAGCCCTCTGGAGAGTACCACAGGCATCCTTCACTCTCACAACTGCTGTACCTAGAATCACAGTGGCAGCACTAATGCTGGAACTAGTAAGTGAAACTGCTTATGTAGATTCCTCACGTGTAGTGGTATGTCCTGCTAAGCTACATTCCTTACCACTGTGTCAGCGAAGAAACCAGCTTGACGACTAAATTTTGTGTGGTGTTTGATGCTTTTGCAATAACATCAACAGGTCAGTCTTTAAACGATGCATTTTTCAATGGACCGAAAATGCAAAAGGATCTAATTGAAATCATCACCCAGTTCTGCATACATCCCATTGTGATGACAACAGACATTTGCAAAAGTATCGGCAGATTTGCATGCATCGAGATGATCGACCATACCAGGTAATCTTGTGGCACGAGTGTTATGATAAATCTATTCAAGAGTATCAGTTGGACACTGTTACGTATGGTGTATCTTCAGCTCCATTCTTAGCTATGAGGGCCCTGCATCAGCTAGCTATTGACGAGGAAACTGAGTATCCCAATGCAGCAAGGGTGCTAAGGGAAGATGTGTTTGTGGATGATGTGATTACAGGGCCATCATCAGATCATCAGTGACAGCTGCTTTCTCACTCCAGGAAGAGTTGATAGCGCTACTCAAGAGTGATGGCTTTGAGCTAAGAAAATGGGCCAGCTATCATCTTGCTGTGCTAGATGCCATTCCAGATGACCACAGAGTGTGCCCTCTGACATTTGAAGATAATGGGGATGAAGTCATAAAAATTCTGGGACTAGAATGGCAGTCCAAGGGAGATGTGTTCTCATATCGTACTCACTGTACCAGTTCTAATAATATTACTAAATGGACAAGTTGTCTTCAAGGCTAAACTGTTTCTGCAGAATCTATGGCTTCTTGGAATTGATTGGGATGAACCTCCACCACGTAATATCAAAGATAAGTGGCTCACATTCATTGCGCAACTTGACAGTTTACACGAAGTTGCTATTCCCCGTCTAGTGACACAAGTTGAGAGTGCATTGTACCAAATTCATGGATTTTGTGATGCATCAACCCAAGGTTATGCAGCAGTTGTATACCTGCGGAATGCAAATCAGTCCAAACTTATCCATTTATTGGTGGCCAAGTCATGTGTCGCACCTTGGAAAACTGTAAGTCTGCCTCGCCTAGAGCTGCTGGGAGCTCATTTGCTTGTAAATCTCATAAACTTAATCATATCCATTTTGTTAAAAAGGATAATTGTCGAGAATGTGATAGCGTGGTGTGATTCAACAACCGGCATTGCATGGATCCATACTGAACCACATTGTCTCAAGACCTTTATCACAAATAGAGTATCTCAAATACAGGAAAGCAAAGCAGTGCGTCAGTGGCGACATTTACCATCTCAAGTCAACCCCGCAGACTGTGCTTCGAGAGGCTTGATGGCAAGCCAGCTTGTCAGTCATCATCTTTGGTGGAGTGGTCCATAATGGCTTGTTGAATCAGAAGATGCCTGGCCAGGAGGTTACTCAGAATCTAGTTCCCCAGAGTATCAAGAAGAATTGAAGCTGTCGAGCCTAACAGCCTTAGCTGTGCATACCATGATGTTCTTCTCTGAGTGGATAGAGAGATTTAATTCCTTATCACGGCTGCGACGAGTATTAGCGTTTGTGTTGCGCTTCATTTCAAATGTCAGGCATCCATCAAGCTGCTGTTGTGGCCCCTTGACATCAACAGAGCTTAAAGCAGCAGAAGTTTGTTATGTACACCAAGTGCAACAATATGTTTTCAAGATGGAGATAGATCAGTTGCAGAAGGGAAGGGAATGCTCACCACAGGTCAGAAACCTCAACGCTTTCCTCGATCCTCAAGGCCTAATTAAAGTTGGTGGACGAATCCAAAACTCAAGGTTGTCATTCGATGAAAAACATCCAATCCTGTTACCCAAGAAGTGTCACCTCACTAATCTAGGCATTGATTACTACCATGCGTGGTTCCTACACACATGTGTCAGCACTGTGCATTCTATCATCAGACAGGCATGATATGATCAAGAATTTCAAAATGTGTGAGGTGCTTACGTTTTAAGAAGTCACCTGTCCAGCCGATAATGGGCATTTTGCCAACCAGCAGGGTTCAGAGCATGAGGGCATTCCAGACTGTCGGAGTGGATTATGGAGGTCCATTTCATATCAAACAATCTCATCTTCGGAATGCACGTGTATTGAAGGTATACCTATGTTTGATTGAATGTTTTGTTACAAAGGCTGTGCATTTGGAGGTCATCTCTGCACTGACTACAACCGCATTCCTGAATGCCTTTTATCATTTCACTGCTAGTAGAGGAATATGTACATATGTTTATAGTGATTGTTGTTGGTGCTCACAAGCACTTTACTGAACTGGAAACATACTTGAGAGATAAATCCAATTCAACCCAAGTAGCAAGTGGTCTGGTAGAAAATGGTATTCAGTGACACTTCAATCCACCGTCGGCCCCTCATTTTGGTGGACTTTGGGAGGCTGGCATTAAATCAGCAAAAGGTCATGTGAAACGTGTAATAGGGCAGCAAGTATTGACCTTTGAGGAATTAACCACACTGTTCACTCAAGTAGAGGCAGTGTTGAATTCAAGACCATGATGTGCTCTTTCCACAGATCCTAATGATGTGAGTGCCCTGACTCCAGGACATTTTCTCATTAGCTGTGCGTTAGTAGCTCCACCAGCTGCTGACTTAACGTAACTGCCCACAAAGCGCCTCGACAGGTGGCAGCTGCTACAACAATCTACACAGCATAGCTGGTAACGATAGTCAACACTCTCCAACAAAGAAGTAAATGGTCTCAGCAAGGGTCTACAGTAAAGGTAGGAGACCTGGTATTGGTACGAGAAGACCACCTTCCTCCTCTTCAGTGGTAGCTTGGTCGCATTGACACACTTCATCCAGGCAAAGATGGTGTTAGTCATGTGGCAAGTATCAAGATTCGCCAGGGAGTAATCAAGAGGGCAGTTGTGAGGCTGTGCCCCCTCCCCACTCAGTAACTTCTTCAGTGTTATACATAGTGTAAATAAATGTTGACAATTCTTAACTTTGTACCAAATTTGGTGGGCAAAATGTTGGGACACGTCAGATTCATTTAAGGTGGTGATGTCAGGGGCAGCGTGCTTGTATCTGCCATGTTAGTATCTTGCTTACTCCAGTTAGGAATGGTTGTGTCCGGTCGTCAGTTGGGAAAATAGGGTGTTCGGGATATTGCAAATGCTACATCGACCAAGTGTGGACTACCTTGGACATTTGCGCTAGTTGTTTCGTGCATTGGTGCTGTGAATTCCAAATGACGAGTTTGTGAGGAGACATGTACATGCATTGGGTGTGTAACGACCTGTGAACAAGTGACTAATCTCTTTTCTATGCAAGTGATTCAAAACACACAACCATACACAATGGTAAAGGAATGCATGAGCTTGGAGAAGATGCTTCAGATTTGATTACTTCAATATATCAATTTTTTGATGGATGGCCTGCAAGTAAAGTCCTGAAATAGTAGGTGTAATTTTTTCAAAAAGATGTGTTATTTTTTGGAAAAAAGGGTGCTATTTTTGTCAAAAATAGCTGTTATTTTCTTGCTACAAAAATGCAGGTTTCTGCATGAGAATTGCTCCAATTTTTAATCTGCTCTTTTCAGGTTTTTTTAATTTGAGTCGAGTTCGAGCAAGTTATTAATTAATGTATCCAGTTCAAGTCTATATCGAGTAGAAAATCCACTAGTCCAAAGGATCCAATATATAACTAAATGCAGTTACCTTTCAATTGGAATACATGATACTGTGAATATGTTGCAAAATAAATAATACGTACAACAGACATGCCTTACTACTTTAGTTTTATTTTCATTCCACAAGTATTGCAAGAAATTACTGTATACATAAAAACTGCATATACGTTGTATTCAGCTTACCTACCATGAGTTTGTAATTACGAACGTGAACAAGACATAACAAAATATTAAATCTACAAGGTTGTGTACCACATTTATCACCATAATTCAACTTTCTTTATATTCAGAAAATTAAAAATTATTAATATGTATAGTTTTTTAATTCAGCATACCCTTATTTTACTGAGAGTGAAATTGAAGCACTGACAGTTTCCAGGTAATTAATATCTGATTTCTATTGCTTTTAAAAGATTTCAAATACTGGAATGAAAAGTTTGAAATGCATTGTGACCCCTGAAAAACTGGTAATTCAGTGACCTGCAAAAACAGGCTGCAGATGATTATCTCTTAAATGGCCTGTCACAGCAGGTGGCAACAGTGGGGTGGAATGCTATATATATATATCTCCCCCCATGCCAGACTCTTTCCTCTTAACATAGATGATTATCTCACAGCAGGGCAGCTTCTCCCATCCCCCTTTCCAGTTATTAAGCGACAGTGTCAGTTTGGTTCATTTTCAGTTAGAATAAGAACGGCATAACTGCTGCCTCAAAACAGCAGCAGTTGAACCGGTATTACTCCAAAGTCGTCACCCTATTTCTTATCCTCTGGTGTTATCGCCAAGCATGGTAAACCGGTAACTCAGACGAACTTACTTGACTCTTGACTTGTCTTATTTAACTGGCCTGTGGAGCAGGAGTACTGATTAAAATCTCGACTCAAACTCTAAATTTGAGTACTCGCAGATCACTACTTTACAATATTTACAGGAATACAAAAATTCAGAGCAGCCTATACTTGAAATATTAATGATCCCTAATTTTTCGTCAAAACCTTCTGGTGCAACCTATACACGCCAAAATATGGTATTTTATGTGGTTCAGGGATATACATAACAGTTTCAATTACTTCTGAAATAACACTTCTTAGAGAACAATTTTACAAAGATTCAACAGTGAACTTATATCACTTTACATGGAAATTGGGTTACATGTCCATTGAATATTACACGGTAACATAAATGATCTTTGAAGACAATATTGACACTGGT
Source organism: Dryococelus australis (assembly GCA_029891345.1). Lineage (NCBI taxonomy): Eukaryota > Metazoa > Arthropoda > Insecta > Phasmatodea > Phasmatidae > Dryococelus > Dryococelus australis. Next base: position 3,612,894 of record CM056995.1, read on the forward strand.
ACTATTATGTGTATGGTGCAAATGATAAAGCATACACAAACTTTAAGCATCTAAGAAAAAAATCTAATTATGGATTATGCAAATTACATGAATCACTTTCAAAACTTGTAAACTCATAAATACATCTAACTACATATGTTGCATACACTTCCTTCTGTGAATTATTTTAGCCTGTGAATAATTCAATTCAACATTCTGAAATGTATCAATTTCTAAACATTTGTAATGTGCAGATAAAGTGACACTCAAGTTATACATTAAATATACATAATTGACATTTAAAGATCATGTGAAAAACTGTATTTCAAAGCAGATTACATTTGTACACCAGCAACCACCACTTATTTTCAGAACACAGAACCATGGATTTTATGATAGGCCAAAAGTAATTGACAGTTATATTGCACCAAAGTTAGATGATAAATTCGTGCTAGCACTTACGTGCAGCACCAACTAAATTATGCAGTTATTCATAAATATTGAATGCCTACGGCAGTGAAATGTTAAAATTACATTAACAATGCCACTCCCCAAATGATACACTACAATAAAATACTATCATCACACTGATGGTTATATGTGTCAAATTAGAGCAGAACTTAACATGAAACAACAAGCTTACATAGGGCAAAGAGAAATTTCCTAATGAAGATGATACAAAAGAACTACCGCTATAGGAATTGGAAAATGTAAGTACCTATTACAAATGAGAAGAACAATAGTAGTTGTGGGACTGAGAATAAATGATCTAACCTAATATGGAACACTAATAACAAGAATGATAACACTTTCAATAAATATTCATAAAATTTTTCACATGAATCAATTAATATCAATAAATGAATATATATATATATATATATATATATATATATATAATTTATTTTATTAATCAATATATTATCTATCGGAGGTCTTCCTCCTATATTAGGGTTCTAGACTGTTTAATTGGAAGTTAAATATACTATTATATTAAATAAGATAATTTCCTCATCAATAAATTGAAATATATAAGAATAATCATACTACGTCAACAAAATGTCAGTATCAAGCAGCTGCTTCAAATCCTACATGATGATTTTTTGAGAAGTGGAAGTTAAATTGTCGTAAAACACAAACAAATAAAAATGTAGTACCAATTATTACATGAAGACCATGAAATCCTGTTGCTATAAAAAATCTTGACCCATAAACTGAATCACTGATAGTGAAAGGTGCTTCTAAATATTCATATGCTTTAAGTAGGGTGAAATATAATCCTAATAAAATAGTAATTGTTAAACTTTGATTTATTTCTTTTATATTATTATTTAATAATCTATGATGTGCTCATGTAACTGTTACACACTCAAAGCTTACTTCACTCCATAATACATTAAAACCTCAAAATCACAATATAAGTAGACTGATTCATATCTACTTATCATTAAAAGGTTAGGTTAGGTATGAGTTTTCTGAATTCTCAAAATTGCATACTTGAGGGTACTTGTCGCCGGAAGGACCTCACCATGTGTATACTAGTGTTGTTCAAATTCCCAATATAGTACACACGAGAAGTATACTTGGTAAGTATTTGAAATTGTATACTTGAGGAGCGTACTTACGACAGTCACCGTATCGTATTTCAGGTGTGAAAATTAACGTGTACGTTTTGTGGTTATAAAGTTAGCAAGTGTTAAAAGTTAATAAGTAGTATTTGCAAAATGTAATTCTGTTGTAGGTGTAAATAATTGTCAGATTAACAGATGTGCTTTCAATTATGATTGAAATTCTGAGTGTTGTTTAGACATCTGCAGCATATTTCCGAGGTGTATGCTTATACATATAATATTACAATTTTAATCCACATTTCTGAGATATTACAAACCCCTTGAGTTGTTGGCCTATTTGTCTTAGATTTGTTGTCTTAGGTGTATATAGCCGTGAATAGGTTGTGCAAATTATTGTCGGGTTAATAAAAGTGCATATAAATATGGATCACATTCTGAGCATTTTATAGATTTCTGCAGCATATTTCCGACGGGTTTTCATACAAATAATATTAAAATTGCATTCTGCATTTCGAATTTATTACAAACCTCATTTAATTGTATTTATCTCTCTTTTGGTATCAAACCCATGATAGGTTAGGTGTTGGGGGAAGAGGAAAGGATGCTGGTCACTGTGCAATGCCCCTTTATATACAATTAATAAATAAAAAAATTCAAAATCCTATAACAACTGCTCTAATTTGTTTACAATATTCTAATGACGTTATAAAGTAATATAGCAAGGCTATTGGTGTGGTACGAATATTTATGAAATCAACAGAGAAGCTGAACCGATAAACATAACCTCAGGGTGCAGAGGTGCAAGATTTTTTATATTCCTGCAATGGTGTAAATTTATAATAAATAGCATCTGTAATCCCAAATGCCTTCAGGATATTGTATATTTTCACTCTTAGGTGATCCCTTGCAGTCTCTCTTAGACCTATGTGGTTGCATATTTCATACAACATATGGTACACCTTCCCTTAAAGCTAGAATAAAAGTGGTAACCATATGCAGAGTAAAAACAAAGTAATTTGTAATTACCAGCATTTGAAAGTGCAGTCTTCAAATTAACTTGTATGTTGTCAAAAGTAATGGAAGGGTGTAGGGGGGAGGTTAATAATTTGTTGAGAAAAAGCATTTCAAGTTTAATTAAGTTGAATAGAGTATTGATATACGTTATGATTGTAACAATACAGGATGTTCAACCTCAGAGAAAACGGGGAAGTATCAGGGAATCACATGTAACGGGAAAAAGTCAGGGATATATCTGGGAATTGTCACTTGGGTCAGGGAAAATGAAAAAAAAACGTGTTAGTTGTCTGAATACACGATAATGTAATTATGATCATACACATTGTAAGATTACAATTTTCCAGTGTGTGATCAGTCAGCAAGGCCCTATTTTCCCTTCACCAACCCTTCAGGCAGCTCAGAGATCGGGAACCTCCAAAGCCCTCCGAAACCACCTTAACACTGAACAGTTTATTATGAGTGTAATTCTTCAGTCATGCAATAAGTCAGCAGTTCGTATCAGGTGTGTGGGTCAGCCTTTAATAGGCCCACGGTTTAGTAAACACTGGAGATAGTAAATGTGAAGGGATATCGGTCTGCTGTTCCTGAGAACGTCAAGACTCTCCAGCTCTCAAACAACCTCGACACTGCCACATGTGGTGTCATGCTCCTAGTCGGGTAACAAATACCTCTACAATACTAACCTTAACCTCACCGCCCCTCAAAAACATCTTGCACTCACAACCGAGCGATCACACTGCACCAGCCTACATATATATATACAATGTAATGTATTGGTGTGATTGTAATGGTCACACTGTGAAGTCAATAGCGTATATCGTAAGAAATATCGATGGGCTGAAACAAATATCAGTCCTGCTTGCTTGGTCTGTTGCAGTGTAATTTAATGTATCTTCACTGATGGCATTTTGTTCTGTAAACAATGATAAAATACAGTACATTTCGTGTTTCAGTATTCCCAAAAATATATTTCAGGGAAAATGGTAAGATACTGCCTGGCAAACAAGGAAAAGTAAGGGAATTCCAAAATGGAAATGAAGTAGACTTCCTGCAAAACTTTGACATACATATAAATGCACAGTGAAGGTGTAACTCTTTGCTTCATATTATTTCATCATGCTAATCCATAAAACAAATGGCAATGCTGTGGATAGATTTTCACAGATTGCTCCCATTGTCCTTACCTTTTGATATTTGGCGTGCTGTTATTTCCCTGGTCCCAGGAAGGGGGGCGGGAAATGAGGTGTGGTGGACAGGAAATGATGTTTGCCAGTGTTAAGGGTGCGAGCCCAAAGTTACACTTGGTAGAGACTCCTCTCAGGTCTTGGGTTGTTTTGGGTTTGGCTGGGTTTGGTTAGGTTTGGCTGGGTTTGGTTATGTTTGTTTGGGTTGGGTTATGTTGGGTTGGGTTATGTTAGGTTGGGTTGGGTTACATAAGGTTGGGTTTGGCTGGGTTGGGTTAGTTTAGGTTAGTTTAGTTGTATAGGTTGGGTTAGGGTTTAGGATTGAGTAAGTTTGGGGTTGGGTTGGGTTAGGTTGGGGTACGGTTGGGATGGTTAGGTTGGGGTAAGGTTGGGATGGTTAGGTTTGGGTTGTGTTGGGTTAACGTTAAGTTTAGGATTTGGTTAGGTTAGGGTTAGGTTAGGTTTAGGGTTAGGTTTGGGTTTAGGTAGGGTTGGGTTGAGGTTGGGTTGGGATAGGTTTGGTTAGGATTAGGTTAGTTTAGGTTTGGTTGGGTTAGGGTTCGGTTAGGTTGGGATGGGTTAGTTTAGGTTGCGTTGGGTTAGGGTAGGTTTGGTTGGGTTAGGTTTGGTTGGGGTTAAGGTTGGGTTTGGTTAGGCTAGGTTTAGTTAGGTTGAGTTTGGCTAGGTTAGGTTATGTTTGGTTAGGTTAAGGTTAGGTTGGGTTAGGTTTGGTTAGGCTAGGCTACGTTTGGTTAGGTTAAGGTTGGGTTTGGCTAGGTTTGGTTATGTTTGGTTGGGGTTGGTTGGGTTGGGGTTGGTTAGGTTTGGCTTGGTTAGGTTTAGTTGGGTTAGGGTAGGTTTGGTTAGGTTTAAGGTTGGGTTGGATTTGGTTTGGGGTTGGGTTAAGTTGGGGTTGGGTTAGGTTAGGTTATGTTATGTTAGGGTTAATGTTTAGGTTACGTTAGGTAAGGGTTAAGGTTAGGATAGGGTTAAGGTTTGGGGTTGGGTTTCTGTTTAGGGTTAGGTCAGGGGTTAGGGTTAGGTTTGGTTTGATTAGGTTTGGTTGGGTTAGGGTTAGGTTTTGTTGGGTTAGGTTAGGTGTTAGGTTATGGTTAGGTGTCAGGTTAGGTTAGGGTTCGGTTTAGGGTTAGGTTAGGGGTTGGGTTAGGTTAGTGTTAGGTTAGGGTTGTTTAGTTTAGGTTAGTTTGGGTTTGGTTTGGTAGGGGGGTTGGTTGTGTTTGGTTAGGGGTTTGGTTAGGGTTTGTTTTGGGTTGGGGGTAGGTTAGGTTAGGTTTAGGTTAGGTTTGCTTAGGTTAGGTTTGGGTAGGTTTGGTTATGTTAGGTTGGGTTACGGTTTGGTTTGGTTATGTTAGGGTAGGTTAGGTTACGGGTAGGTTTGGTTATGTTGGGTTTGGTTGGGTTGGGTAGGTTTGTTAGGGTTAGGTTGGGTTAGGTTAGTATAGGTTGGGTTGGGGTTAGGGTTTCGGTTAGGGTTAGGTTATGTTATGTTTCGGTTAGGGCTGGGTTAGGTTAGGTTTCGGTTAGGTTGGGTTTGGTTGGGTTAGTTTAGTTGTATAGGTTGGCTTAAGTTTGGGTTAGGTTTGGGTTTAGGGTTGGGTTTAGGTTTGAGTAAGTTTGGGGTTGGGTTTGGGTTAGGTTGGGGTAAGGTAAGGTTGGGATGGTTTGGGTTGTGTTGGGTTAAGGTTAAGTTTAGGTTTAGGGTTAGGTTTGGGTTTAGGTAGGGTTGGGTTGAGGTTGGGTTGGGATAGGTTTGGTTAGGATTGGATTAGTTTAGGTTGGGTTAGGTTAGGTTGGGATGGGTTAGTTTAGGTTGCGTTGGGTTTGGTTAGGCTAGGTTTGGTTGGGTTGGGTCGGTTGGGTTTGTTTAGGGTTAGGTTGGGTTTGGGTTAGGGTTGGGGTTGGGTTATGTTATGTTAGGGTTAATGTTTAGGTTACGTTAGGTAAGTGTTAAGGTTAGGGTTAAGGTTTAGGGTAAGGTTTGGGGTTGGGTTTCGGTTTAGGGTTAGGTTAGGGTTAGGTTAGGGCTAGGTTTTTGTGGTTAGGTTAGGTGTTAGGTTATGGTTAGGTGTCAGGTTAGGTTAGGGTTTGGTTGGGTTGGGTTTTCGGTTTAGGGTTAGGTTAGGGGTAGGGTTGGGTTAGGTTAGGTGATAGGTTTGTTTAGTTTAGGTTAGTTTGTTTTTGGTTTGTTAGGGGGTTGGTGTTGGGGGTTGGGTTTATTAGGTTTGGTTGGTTGTGTTGGGTTAGGGATTGGTTTGGATTGGGGGTTGGGTTAGGTTAGTTAGGATTAGGTTTGGGTTAGGTTAGGTTTGGGTTAGGTTAGGTTTGGGTTAGGTTGGGGTAGGTTAGGTTTGCTTAGGGTTGGGTAGGTTAGGTTAGGGGTAGGTTAGGTTGGTTTAGGGTTTGGTTAGGTTAGGTTAGGGGTAGGTTGGTTGGGTTGGGTAGGTTTGTTAGGGAAGGTTTTTGTTAGGTTAGTAAAGGTTGGGTTTTGGTTAAGTTAGGGTTAGGTTTCAGGTAGGTTAGGTTTCGGTTAGGTTAGGTTTCGGTTAGGTTTCGGTTAGGGTTGGGTTAGGGTTAGGTTCGGTGTTAGGTTAGGTTTCGGTTGGGTTTGCTTTGGTTGGGTTAGTTTAGTTGTATAGGTTGGGTTAGGTTTGGGTTTAGGTTTGAGTAAGTTTGGGGGTTACTTTGGGTTTGGGTTAGGTTGGGGTAAGGTTGGGATTGTTAGCTTTGGGTTGTGTTGGGTTAAGGTTATGTTTAGGTTTTGGTTAGGTTATGGTTAGGTTTAGGGTTAAATTAGGTTTAGGGTTAGGTTTGGGTTTAGGTAGGGTTAGGTTGGATTTGGTTGCGTTGAGGTTGGGTTGGGATAGGTTTGGTTAGGATTGTATTAGTTTAGGTTTGGTTGGATTGGGGTTTGGTTAATTTGGGATGGGTTAGTTTAGGTTGCGGTGGGTTGGGTTTGGTTTGGGTTAAGGTTGGGTTAGGATGGGTCGGTTGGGTTGGGTTTTGGGTAAGGTTGGGTTAGGTTAGGTTTGTTTTGTTTGGTTAGGCTAGGCTACGTTTGGTTGGGTTAGGTTAAGGTTGGGTTTGGCTATGTTTGGTTGGGATGGGGTTGGTTAGGTTTGGCTTGGTTAGGTTTAGTTGGGTTAGGGTAGGTGTTGGTTAGGTTTAAGGTTGGGTTGGATTTGGTTGGGTTGGGTTAGGATTGGTTAGGCTAGGCAACGTTTGGTTGGGTTAGGTTAAGGTTGGGTTTGGCTAGGTTTGGTTGGGGTTGGTTAGGCTTGGCTTGGTTAGGTTTAGTTGGGTTAGGGTAGGTTTGGTTAGGTTTAAGGTTGGGTTGTATTTGGTTTGGGTTAGGTTGGGTTAGGGTTATGGTTGGGTTAGGTTATGTTATGTTAGGGTTAGTGTTTAGGTTATGTTAGGTAAGGGTTAAGGTTAGGTTAGGATTAATGTTTAATGTAAGGTTTGGGGTTGGGTTTCGGTTTAGGGTTAGGTCAGGGGTTAGGTTTGGTTTTATTAGGTTAGGTTGGGTTAGGTTAGGTGTTAGGTTATGGTTAGGTGTCAGGTTAGGGTTGGGTTGGGTTTCGGTTTAGGGTTAGGTTAGAGGTAGGGTTAGGTTAGGTTGTTAGGTTATGGTTTGTTTAGTTTTGGTTTTGGTTTGGTGAGGGGGACTGGGTTGCGTTTGGTGTTGGTGTTGGGGGTTGGGTTGTTTGGGTTAGGGTTGGGTTGGGTTATGTTGGTTAGGGTTAAGGTTAGGGTTTTGGTTTAGGTTGGGTTGGGGGTAGGTTAGGTTAGGTGTAGGTTTGGGTAGGTTAGGGTATTTTTGGTTTGATTATGTTAGGTTGGGTTGGGTAGGTTAGGTTGGGTTATGTAAGTAATTTTGGGTAAGGATTAGGTTAGGGTTTCGGTTAGGTTTCGGTTAGGGTAGGGTAAGGTTTCGGTTGGGTTAGGGTTAGGTTAGGTTTCGGTTAGGTTGGTTGGGTTAGTTTACTTGTATAGGTTGGGTTTAGGTTTGAGTAAGTTTGGGGTTATGTTGGGTTCGGTTAGGTTGGGGTAAGGTAAGGTTGGGATGGTTAGGTTTGGGTTGTGTTGGGTTAACGTTAAGTGTTGGTTAGGTTACGGTTATATTTAGGGTTAAATTAGGTTTAGGTTGGGTTTGGTTGAGGTTGGGTTGGGATAGGTTTTGGTTAGGATTGGATTCGTTTAGGTTTGATTGGGTTAGGGTTCGGTTTGGTAAGGTTGGTATGGGTTAGTTTAGGTTGCGTTCTGTTAGGGTAGGTTTGATTAGGTTTGGTTGGGGTTAAGGTTGGGTTTGGTTAGGCTAGGTTTAGTTAGGTTGAGTTTGGCTAGGTTAGGTTAGGCTACGTTTGGTTAGGTTAAGGTTGGGTTATATTTGGTTAGGCTAGGCTAGGCTACATTTGGTTGGGTTAGGTTTGGTTAGGCTAGGCTACATTTGGTTAGGTTAAGGTTGGGTTTGGCTAAGTTTGGTTATGTTTGGTTGGGGTTGGTTAGGTTTGGTTTGGTTAGGTTTAGTTGGGTTAGGGTAGGTTTGGTTAGGTTTAAGGTTGGATTTGGTTTGGGGTTGGGTTGGGTTAGGTTGGGGTTGGGTTAGGTTATGTTATGTTATGTTTAATGTTTAGGTTACGTTAGGTAAGGGTTATGGTTAGGATAGGGTTAAGGTTTAGGGTAAGGTTTGGGGTTGTTTTTCGGTTTAGGGTTAGGTCAGGTTTATTTTAGGGTTTATGTTAGGGTTTGGTTAGGTTTGGTTGGGTTAGGTTAGGGTAAGGTTTTGTTTGATTAGGTTTTGTTGGGTTAGGTTAGGTGTTAGGTTATGGTTAGGTGTCAGGTTAGGTTAGGGTTCGGTTTAGGGTTAGGTTAGGGGTTGGGTTAGGTTAGTGTTAGGTTAGGTGTTCGGTTAGGGTTAGGTTTGTTTAGTTTTGGTTGGTTTGGTTTTGGTAGGGGGGCTGGGTTGGGGTTGGTTTGGTTGGGTTTGGTTAGGGTTAGGTTAGCGTTAAGGTTAGGGTTTGGGTTGGGGTTAGGTTAGGTTTGCTTAGGTTAGGTATGGGTAGGTTAGGGATAGGTTTGGGGTAGGATTGTGTTATGTTAGGTTGGGTTGGGTAGGTTGGGTTACTGTTTGGTTAGGTTAGGGGTAGGTTTGGTTAGGTTGGGTTTGGTTGGGTAGGTTAGTATAGGTTGGGAGAGGTTAGTATAGGTTGGGTTGGATTAGGGTTTCGATTAGGTTTAGGTTATGTTTCTGTTAGGTTAGGTTTCGGTTAGGTTAGGTTTCGTTTAGGTTAGGGTTGGGTTAGGTTAGGTTTCGGTTGTGTTGGGTTGGGTTGGGTTTGGTTTGGTTGGGTTAGTTTATTTGTATAGGTTGGGTTGGGTTGGGATAGGTTTGGTTAGGATTAGGTTTAGTTTAGGTTTGGTTGGGTTAGGGTTCGGTTAGGTTGGGATGGTTAGTTTAGGTTGCGTTGGGTTAGGGTAGGTTTGGTTGGGTTAGGTTTGGTTGGGGTTAAGGTTGGGTTTGGTTAGGCTAGGTTTAGTTAGGTTGAGTTTGGCTAGGTTAGGTTAGGCTATGTTGGTTAGGTTTAGGTTGGGTTAGGTTTGGTTAGGCTAGGCTACGTTTGGTTAGGTTAAGGTTGGGTTTGGCTAGGTTTGGTTATGTTTGGTTGGGGTTGGTTGGGTTGGGGTTGGTTAGGTTGGGGTTGGTTAGGTTTGGCTTGGTTAGGTTTAGTTGGGTTAGGGTAGGTTTGGTTAGGTTAAGTTAGGGTTGGGGTTGGGTTAGGTTAGGTTATGTTATGTTAGGGTTAATGTTTAGGTTACGTTAGGTAAGGTTAAGGTTAGGATAGGGTTAAGGTTGGGTTGGGTTTCTGTTTAGGGTTAGGTCAGGGGTTGGGTTAGTTGGTTTGATTAGGTTTGGTTGGGTTAGGTTAGGTTTTGTTTGATTAGGTTTTGTTGGGTTAGGTTAGGTGTTAGGTTATGGTTAGGTGTCAGGTTAGGTTAGGGTTCGGTTTAGGGTTAGGTTAGGGGTTGGGTTAGGTTAGTGTTAGGTTAGGGTTGTTTAGTTTAGGTAGTTTGGGTTTGGTTTGGTAGGGGGTTGGTTATGTTTGGTTAGGGGTTGGGTTAGGTTGGGTTTGGTTAGGGTTGGTTTGGGTTGGGGGTAGGTTAGGTTAGGTTTGCTTAGGTTATGTTTGGGTAGGTTAGGGGTAGGTTTGGTTTGGTTATGTTAGGTTGGGTTACGGTTTGGTTGGGTTATGTTAGGGTAGGTTAGGTTACGGGTAGTTTGGTTATGTTGGGTTTGGTTGGGTTGGGTAGGTTTGTTAGGGTTAGGTTGGGTTAGGTTAGTATAGTTGGGTTAGGTTAGTATAGGTTGGGTTGGGGTTAGGGTTTCGGTTAGGGTTAGGTTATGTTATGTTTCGGTTAGGGCTGGGTTAGGTTAGGTTTCGGTTAGGTTGGGTTTTTTTGGGTTAGTTTAGTTGTATAGTTGGGTTAGTTTGGGTTAGGTTTGAGTAAGTTTGGGGTTAGGTTGGGTTTGGTTAGGTTGGGGTAAGGTTGGGATTGTTAGCTTTGGGTTGTGTTGGGTTAAGGTTATGTTTAGGTTTTGGTTAGGTTATGGTTAGGTTTAGGGTTAGGTTAGGTAGGTTAGGTTGGTTGGGTTGGGTTATGTTAGGTTTAATGGTTAGGTTAGGTTAGGTTTGGTTAGGTTGGTTAGGTAGGTTAGGTTGGTTAGGTTAGGTTGGGTTAGGTTGGTTAGGTAGGTTAGGTTAGGTTGGGTTAGGTTGGGTTGGGTTGGGTTAGGTTTAATGTTTAGGTTACGTTAGGTTAGGTTGGTTTAGTTTGGGTTAGGTTAGGTTTCGGTTGGGTTGGGTTTGGTTTGGTTGGGTTAGTTTAGTTGTATATGTTGGCTTAAGTTTTGGGTTTAGGGTTGGGTTTAGGTTTGAGTAAGTTTGGGGTTAGGTTGGGTTTGGGTTAGGTTGGGGTAAGGTAAGGTTGGGATGGTTAGTTTTGGGTTGTGTTGGGTTAACGTTAAGTTTAGGTTTTGGTTAGGTTTAGGGTTAAATTAGGTTTAGGGTTAAATTAGGTTTAGGGTTAGGTTTGGGTTTAGGTAGGGTTGAGGTTGGGTTGGGATAGGTTTGGTTAGGATTGGATTAGTTTAGGTTTGGTTGGGTTAGGGTTCGGTTTGGTTAGGTTGGAATGGGTTAGTTTAGGTTGCGTTGGGTTAGGTTAGGGTAGGTTTGTTAGGGTTTGGTTAGGTTTGGTTTGGTTGGGTTAAGGGGGGGATTGTTTAGGCTAGGTTTGGTTGGGTTTGTTTAGGGTTAGGTTGGGTTAGGGTTGGGTTATGTTATGTTAGGGTTAATGTTTAGGTTACGTTAGGTAAGGGTTAAGGTTAGGTTAGGGTTAAGGTTTAGGGTAAGTTTTGGGGTTGGGTTTCGGTTTAGGGTTAGGTTTTGGTTGGGTTAGGTTAGGGCTAGGTTTTGTTGGGTTAGGTTAGGTGTTAGGTTATGGTTATTTTAGGGTTTGGTTGGGTTTCGGTTTAGGTTAAGGGTTGGGTTAGGTTAGGTTAGGGTTAGGTTGGTTTAGTTTGGGTTTGGTTTGGTAGGGGGGCTGGGTTGGGTGTTGGGTATGGTGTTGGGGTTGGGTTTGGTTAGGTTTGGTTGGTTGTGTTGGGTTAGGGGTTGGGTTAGGGATTGGTTTGGTTTGGGGTTGGGTTAGGTTAGTTAGGGTTAGGTTGGGTGTAGGTTAGGTTAGGTTTGTTAGGGTTGGGTAGGTTAGGTTAGGGTAGGTTAGGTTGGTTATGGTTTGGTTAGGTTAGGTTAGGTTGGTTTGGTTTGGGTTGGGTTGGGTTTGGTTTGGTTGGGTTTGGTTTGGTTGGGTAGGGTTGGTAGGGTTAGGTTAGGTTATGGTTAGGTTTATGGTTAGGTTTATGGTTAGGTTTATGGTTAGGTTAGGGTTAGGGTTAGGTTAGGGTTAAGGTTAGGGTTAAGGTTAGGGTTAAGGTTAGGGTTAAGGTTAGGGTTAAGGTTAGGGTTAGGTTAGGGTAGGTTAGGGTTAGGTTTAGGTTAGGGTTAGGTTTAGGTTAGTTTAGGTTAGGTTAGGTTAGGTTAGGGTTGGGTTGGGTTGGGTTAGGTTAGGTTAGGGTTAGGTTGGGTTGGGTTAGGGTTAGGTTTGGGTTAGGGTTTTGGGTTAGGTTTGGGTTAGGGTTAGGTAGGTTAGGTTAGGTTTGGGTAGGGTTGGAAGGGTAGGGTTGGGTTGGGTTAGGGTTGGGTTAGTTAGGGTTGGTTGGGTTGGGTTGGGTTAGGGTTGGGTTAGGGTTGGGTTAGGTTGGGTTTTGGGTTAGGTTTTGGGTTAGGTTTGGGTTAGGTTTGGGAAAAGGTTTTGGGTTAGGGTTAGTTTTGGGTTAGGGTTAGGGTTGGGTTGGGTTGGGTTAGGTTAGGTTAGGTTGGTTGTGTTGGGTTGGGTGTGTTAGGTTTGGTTGGTGGGTTGGGTTGGGTGGGTTGGGTTTATGTTAGGTTGGTTTGTTTGGGTTTGGTTTGGTAGGGGGCTGGGTGGGGGTTGGGTATGGTGTTGGGGGTTGGGTTGGGTTGGGTTGGGTTAGGTTGGGTTAGGTTAGGTTTATGTTAGGTTAGGTTAGGTTAGGTTGGTTTAGTTTGGGTTTGGTTAGGTTAGGGTTGGGTTGGGTTGGGTTTGGTTTATTTGGGTTAGTTTAGTTGTATATGTTGGCTTAAGTTTGGGTTTAGGGTTGGGTTTAGGTTTGAGTAAGTTGGGGTTAGGTTGGGTTTGGGTTAGGTTGGGGTAAGGTAAGGTTGGGATGGTTAGTTTTGGGTTGGTTGGGTAACGTTAGTTTAGGTTTGGTTAGGTTTAGGGTTAAATTAGGTTTAGGGTTAAATTAGGTTTAGGTTAGTTTGGGTTAGGTAGGGTTGAGGTTGGGTTGGGTAGGTTTGGTTAGGATTGGATTAGTTAGGTTTGTTGGGTTAGGGTCGGTTTGGTTAGGTTGGAATGGGTTAGTTAGGTTGCGTGGTTAGGTTAGGTTTGTTAGGGTTTGGTTAGGTTTGGTTGGGGTTAAGGTTGGGTTAAGGGGGGGGATGGTTAGGCTAGGTTTGGTTGGGTTTGTTTAGGTTAGGTTGGGTTAGGGTTGGTTATTTATGTTAGGGTTAATGTTTAGGTTACGTTAGTAGGGTTAAGTTGGTTAGGGTTAAGTTTGGTAGTTTTGGGTTGGGTTCGTTAGGGTTTGTTGGGTTAGTTAGGGTGTTTGTTGGTTAGTTAGGTGTTGGTTATGTTATTTTAGGGTTTGGTTGGGTTCGGTTTGGTTAAGGTTTTGGTTGGGTTAGGTTAGGGTTTAGTGGTTATTGGTTAGTGTGTTAGGTTAGGTTATAGGGTTCGGTTTAGGGTTAGGTTAGGGTTGGGTTAGGTTAGGTTAGGTTAGGTGTTCGGTTAGGTTAGGTTGTGTTTAGTTTTGGTTGGTTTGGTTTTGGTAGGGGGGCTGGGTTTGGGGGTTGGTTTGGTTGGGTTTGGTTAGGGTTAGGTTAGCGTTAAGGTTAGGGTTTGGGTTGGGGTTAGGTTAGGTTTGCTTAGGTTAGGTATGGGTAGGTTAGGTAGGTTTGGGGTTAGGATTGGTTATGTTAGGTTTGGGTTGGGTAGTTGGGTTACTGTTTGGTTAGGTTAGAGGGTAGGTTTGGTAGGTTGGGTTTGGTTGGGTAGGTTAGTATTGGTTGGGGAGGTTAGTTAGGTTTGGGTTGGAGTTAGGGTTTGATTAGGTTTAGGTTATGTTTCTGTTAGGTTAGTTCGGTTAGGTTAGGTTTCGTTTAGGTTAGGTTGGGTTATGTTAGGTTTCGGTTGGGTTGGTTGGGTTTGGTTTGGTTGGGTTAGTTTAGTTGTATATGTTGGCTTAAGTTTGGGTTTAGGGTTGGGTTTAGGTTTGAGTAAGTTTGGGGTTAGGTTGGGTTTGGGTTAGGTTGGGGTAAGGTTGGATTGTTAGCTTTGGGTTGTGTTGGGTTAAGGTTATGTTTAGGTTTTGGTTAGGTTATGGTTAGGTTTAGGGGTTAGGTTAGGTAGTTGGTTGGGTTGGGTTATGTTAGGTTTAATGGTTAGGTTAGGTTAGGTTTGGTTAGGTTGGTTAGGTAGGTTAGTTGGTTAGGTTAGGTTGGGTTAGGTTGGTTAGTAGGTTAGGTTAGGTTGGGTTAGGTTGGGTTGGGTTGGGTTAGGTTTAATGTTTAGGTTTACGTTTAGGTTAGGTTAGGTTGGTTTAGTTTGGGTTAGGTTAGGTTTCGGTTGGGTTGGGTTTGGTTTGGTGTGGTTAGTTTAGTTGTATATGTTGGCTTAAGTTTGGGTTTAGGGTTGGGTTTAGGTTTGAGTAAGTTTGGGGTTAGGTTGGGTTTGGGTTAGGTTGGGGTAAGGTAAGGTTGGGATGGTTAGGTTTGGGTTGTGTTGGGTTAACGTTAAGTGTTGGTTAGGTTACGGTTATATTTAGGGTTAAATTAGGTTTAGGTTGGGTTTGGTTGAGGTTGGGTTGGGATAGGTTTGGTTAGGATTGGATTCGTTTAGGTTTGATTGGGTTAGGGTTCGGTTTGGTAAGGTTGGTATGGGTTAGTTTAGGTTGCGTTCTGTTAGGGTAGGTTTGATTAGGTTTGGTTGGGGTTAAGGTTGGGTTTGGTTAGGCTAGGTTTAGTTAGGTTGAGTTTGGCTAGGTTAGGTTAGGCTACGTTTGGTTAGGTTAAGGTTGGGTTATATTTGGTTAGGCTAGGCTAGGCTACATTTGGTTGGGTTAGGTTTGGTTAGGCTAGGCTACATTTGGTTAGGTTAGGGTTGGGTTTGGCTAAGTTTGGTTATGTTTGGTTGGGGTTGGTTAGGTTTGGTTTGGTTAGGTTTAGTTGGGTTAGGGTAGGTTTGGTTAGGTTTAAGGTTGGGTTGGATTTGGTTTGGGGTTGGGTTAGGTTGGGGTTGGGTTAGGTTAGTGTTATGTTTAATGTTTAGGTTACGTTAGGTAAGGGTTATGGTTAGGATAGGGTTAAGGTTTAGGGTAAGGTTTGGGGTTGTTTTTCGGTTTAGGGTTAGGTCAGGTGTTTGGGGTTTGGGTTGGGGTTTGGGGGGTTTGGGTTGGGGGGGGGGGGGGTTGGGGTTGGGGTTGGGGGGGGGGGTTGGGGGGGGTTGGGTTGGGGTTGGGGGGGTTTGGGGGGGGTTGGGGGGTGGGTTGGGTTGGGTTGGGTTTGGGGGGGGTTTGGGGGTTGGGGGGGGGGGTTGGGGGGGGGGGGGGGGGTGGGTTGGGTTGGGGGGTTGGGGGGGTTGGGTTGGGGGGGGTTGGGGGGTTGGGGTTTGGGTTTGGGTTTGGGGTTTGGGTTGGGTTTTGGGGTTTTTGGGGGTTGGGGTTGGGGTTTGGGTTGGGGTTGGGGTTGGGGTTGGGTTGGGTTTTGGGTTGGGGGGGTTTGGGGGGGGTTTGGGGGGGGGGGGGGGGGGGGGGGGGGGGGGGGGGGGGGGGGGTTTGGTTGGTTTAGGTTAGGTTAAAGGGGGGGTTTTTTGGTTAGGTTGGTTTGGGTTTTAGGTTTTGGTTAGGTTTGGTTAAATGGTTGGTTAGGGGAGGGGTTTGGGGAGGGGTTTTGGGTTTGGGGTTTGGTTTTGGTTAGTTAGGTTTAAATTTTTGGTTTGGTTTTTAGGTTAGGGTAGGTTAGGTTAGGTTAGGTTTAAAGGAGGGTTTTTGGTAGGGTTTGGGGGTTTAAAGGGGAAAGGGTTTTGGGTTTTAGGTTAGGGGAGGGTTTGGGGTTTGGGAGGTTTAAGGGGTTTTTTTTAGGTTTGGGGTTGGTTGGTTTAGGTTGGGGAGGTTAGGAAAAGGGGGAGGTTTGGTTGTTTTGGGGGTTAGGTGTAGGTTAGGGGTTTTTTGGTTTGGTTTTATTTGGTTTAGGTTTTTTTTTTTTATGGGGGTTGGGTTTGGGGGTTAGGTTAGGTTTGGGGGTTTTGGTTTTGGGGTTTGGATTAGGTTTTAGGGTTTTTAGGGGGGGAAAAAGGGAGTATAGGGGGAAGGTTTGGTTAGGGTTAAAGGGGGGTTTGGGGTTTTTGGGGGGGTTAGGTTTTGGGAGTTAAATGGGAGGGTTTAGTTGGGTTTGGAAGGGGGTTTGGATGGGGGGTTAAAGGGGTTGGTTGGTTTGTTAGGTTTTGGTTAGGAAAAGGGGGGGTTTGGAAAATTTTTTATTAAAATTTTTGGGGGAAGGGGGGGAATTTTTATAGGTTTAATGGGGGGGGGGTTGGGGGGGGTTTTTAAGGGAAGTAAGGTTGAAGGGAGGGAAAGGGGTTTGGGGGGGGGTTTTTGGGTAAGGTTTAGGGGGGTTTTTAAAGGGGGTTTTTAAAGGAAGGGGAAAATGAAATTTTGGGGAAAAAACGGAGAACGGGAAAGGAACGGAACGGAACTAAACGGAACTGAACAAATAAAACAAAGGAAAGAAAACGTAAAATAAAGCGGAAAACTTTAAAGGGAATAACGGAACGGGGAAATTAAGTAAAGGGCGTGAATTAACTTGAATTTAAAAAGACTTAAAATTAAAAGGGAAAAACTTTAAAGGAAACTTAACGAACTGGGAACCGAACTTAACTGGAAAAAAGGAACTTTAAATTAAAACCCTTTAAATTAACTTAAAACTTAAAGGGGAACTTAAATTTTTGAACGGGCTTTAACGAACTTAAATTAAATTAAGCTTAACTTTAAATTTAAAATAAAACTTAACGGGAAATTAAAAAACTTTTAAATTAACTTAAATTTAAATTAACTGTAAAGGAAAAAAACTTTAAATAACTTAACTTAACTAACTTAACTTAAAAACTTAACTTAACTTAAAAGGAACTTTTAAATTTTTCCTTAACTTAACTTAACTTTAATTTAAATTTAAAGAACTTAATTAAAGAACTTAACTTAAATTAACTTTTAAAATTAACTTTAACTTAACAACGTAACAACTTAACTTAAAATTAAATTAACTTAACTTAACTTAAATAAAATTTAAAAAAACAACTTTAAACCCTTAAAATTTAAATTTAAATTAAATTAACTTAAACTTTTAAATTAAAATTAAACTTAACTTAACTTAACTTAACTTAACCCTTTAAAAAACTTTAAATTTAAATTAAAAATTTTTAAATGAAAATTAAAGTAACCCTTTAAATTAACTTAACTTTAAATTAACTTGGAAAAAACTTAACTTAAAAAACTTAAAAATAACTTTTAAAATTAACTTAAACAACTTAACTTTTAAATTTAAAAAAAAAATTAAAAAACGAAAGAACTGAAAAACTTTTAAAATTAACTTAACGTAACTTAACTTAAAAATTAACTAACAACTTTAACTTTAACTTTAAATTTAAATTAAAATTAAGTAAAACCTTTAAAAAATTAAAAAACCTTTAAATTTAACTTAAAGTAAATTAACTTAAAATTAAATTTAAATTTAAAATGAACTTAAATTTAAATTAAAATTAACCCTTAAAAATTTAAAAATTTAAATTAACTTTAACCCAAAACTTAACTAAAATTTAAAAAAAAAAATTAACTTAACTGAAAATTAACTTAAAATTTAACTTTAAAAACTTAACTTAAAACTTAAATTAACTTAACTTAACTTAACTTAACTTTAACTTTTTTCTTTTAAATTAACCCTTTAAAATTTAAAAACTTAAAAACTTTAAAAAACTAACTTTCAACTTTAAAACTTAACTTTAAATTAAATTTAACTTTTAAAAAAAATTAAATTAATTAACTTAAATTAAAATTAAAAATTAAATTAAATTTTTAAAAAATTA